>CM049840.1:11256565-11856565 GCA_027422415.1 Schizothorax lantsangensis
CGCTTCTCGCTTCTTTCAGGCTGAGAAAATGGCGGCTTCTCGCACTGGTGTCGTCCGATGTTGACGTGACGTGCGTGCTCTCATTCAGGTCTGTGTTCCCAACCCAGCGCCGCTGTGGTTATGATGAAGACTAATTTTCAACCCAAAATTGGGTTAAAACAACCCAACGTCCTCACCCAGCGGTCTCAACCCAGCATTTGGGTTGAAAAAATAAACCAGCGTTTTTTAGAGTGTACAGGAGCGATGTTTTCCTAACGTTAATCCTGCAAATCTGTTTGTTCATCGCAGGCTAGCTAACGTTTTTATTTGTTTATTTACCAAACTAACCGATAATGTTCATATATTTCCCACATAAAGATGCGTGATGTCAGCACAGAGAAAAATATAAGACCTGACAATAAAAACGATACATCAAAAAAACAAATAATAAAAAAGCATTAGGTAATATTTATTAAATCTGGAAAATGGGTTGACGTTAAATGTAACTGGAACATTGGATTCATTAAACAAAAATGAAACTGTCAGGACTTTGCCTCATTTCAAAACATTACAGCACATCACTGTTAAACTTGGCTGCCACATACTGCCACATACAGTATGTATGGCTGCCACATACAACAATAATACAGACCTCCAAGAGTACACAGAGACTGTCACTGCCTACATCACCAAGTGCATTGATGATGTAACGGTCACAAAGACTATCACTGTCCGGGCCAACCAGAAGCCGTGGCTGACAGGGGAGGTCTACAGACTTCTGAAGGCTCGAAACACTGCCTTTAGAGCTGGAGATGAGGAGGGCCTGAAGACAGCTAGGGCCAACCTATCCCGCGGCATCAGAGAGGCCAAGAGACAGTACTCCAGTAGGATAGCCCATCGTTTCAGAGACAGCAGTGACACTCGGAGCCTGTGGCAGGGAATACAGACCATTACGGACTATAAGCCCCCACCACAGACCTGTGACGGCAACATCCCCCTGCTGAACGAGCTGAATGCCTTCTTTGCTCGCTTTGAGGCACAAAACTGCACCACTGCACAGAAGACTCCACCTCCTCCCGGCGACCAGGTGATGACGCTGTCCCCGGACAGCGTGAGGAGATCCCTCATCAGGATCAATGCAAGCAAAGCTCCGGGTCCTGACAACATTCCTGGGCATGTACTGAGATACTGTGCAGTGGAACTCACTGATGTCTTCACAGACATCTTCAACATCTCACTAAGTCAGGCTGTTGTCCCCACATGCTTCAAAGCTACCACCATCATTCCAGTCCCGAAGAAGTCATCTCCATCCTGCTTCAATGGCTACCGTCCAGTAGCACTCACTCCTATTCCCATGAAGTGCTTTGAACGGCTAGTCATGCAACACATCAAGTCTGTCCTCCCCCCCTCCCTGGACCCCTTCCAGTTTGCATATAGGTCCAACCGCTCGACCGATGATGCCATTGCCACTGCCCTCCACCCTGCCCTCACACATCTGGACAAAAAAGACTCATATGTCAGGTTGCTGTTCCTAGACTTTAGTTCAGCATTCAACACAATCATCCCTCAGCAGCTCACTCACAAATTGGTCCAGCTGGGGCTCAACACCTCTCTGTGCAACTGGCTGTTGGACTTCCTGACTGGGAGACCTCATGCAGTACGGGTCGGCATTAACACATCCAGCACCATCACACTGAACACAGGGGCCCCCCAAGGATGTGTGCTGAGCCCCCTCCTCTTCACTCTGCTGACCCACGACTGCACACCGTCACACAACTCTAACCTTTTCATTAAGTTTGCGGATGACACGACTGTGGTGGGTCTCATTAGCAACAGAGATGAGACAAACTACAGGAGCGAGGTGAGCCGCCTGGCCGGGTGGTGCAGGGACAACAATCTATCTCTGAATGTAGAGAAGACGAAGGAGATTGTTGTTGACTTCAGGAGAGTGCACACTCAGCATGCTCCTCTGACCATCAACGGTGCGACTGTGGAGAGAGCGAGCAGCACCAAGTTCCTGGGTGTGCACATCACAGAGGACCTCTCCTGGACTAACAACACTGCGGCACTGGCCAAGAAAGCACAGCAGCGTCTCTACTTCCTCCGCAAACTCAGAAGAGCCAGAGCCCCGACCCCCATCATGTGCACCTTCTACAGAGGCACCATCGAGAGCATCCTGACTAGCTGCATCACTGTGTGGTATGGCGCCTGCAACGCGTCCTGCCACAAGTCCCTTCAACGGATAGTGAGAGCAGCTGAGAAGATCGTTGGTGTCTCTCTCCCCTCCCTCCAGGACATCTACAGCACCAGTCTCACCCGCAAAGCCCTCAGCATTGCAGGTGATCCCACCCACCCGTCACACAGCTTCTTCAGTCTGCTGCCATCAGGGAGGAGACTGCGGAGTCTCCAGGCGAGGACCAGCAGACTGAAAGACAGCTTCATACATCAGGCTGTCAGGAAGCTGAACTCCCTCCCGTCCTTGCCCCCCCCCCCTCTTTTACCCCACACAACACTGAACTCTGACACTACGACCCCCCCCCAGCTCTCCACATCCCCAGGACCTTCCACCACCCCACCCCCCCTTACAAACTGTGACCCGCACCAGTCACTTTGTGCAGCACTGGACTGATCTCTACCTCATCCAGCATTGACTGTAAACTACCTCTTCTGACAGTCTGATAAAAGACTGTTCTTTTTTTGCACTACACATACATTTGCACAGTTCGGTTTTATTTAACTGGTTTGCACTCTATCTGCCATGTGCCTTATGCCACTTTATCTATCTCTTTTTTATTTTTTTATTTTTCTACAATGTCCTCGTTTGTATATCTGTATAGTTTGTATGTACATATGTTTAAACTGTATTTATCTGTATTTGAACGTCTACTGTCAGTGTTTAATGTTAACTGTATGCACCAAGGGTCTGAGAGTAACGCAATTTCAATTCTCTGTATGTATGTACTGTACATGTGGAAGAATTGACAATAAAGCAGACTTGACTTGACTTGAACTTAAGTTTTAGTTATTCAGTTATGCACTAAACGTACACTGAATATATAGCATCATCCTATTAGACAAGACATATGATAATATTAAATAACTGAACATTTCCCAGTAAGTGATGGATCATGGTTATCTTTCGGCTCTACTGATTGCACACAGTTTGTGGGGTGAAGGGTTCAATGTCAAACCCACGACTGGTTTGAGATCCAGATCATCTTCAGACACTCCAGGAGGAGGAGTGAAGCAGAAATGCTGAAGGAGGGAGGTGAAGAACAGGAAGAGCTCCATCCTGGCCAAACTCTCTCCAAGACAAACCCTGCGGCCTGAAAGAGAAAAAAAGAAATAAGATTTTGAATGGCTGCTTTTGAACAATTCAGTATCAGGATCAGGAAAAATATGTCATTAAAAATATTAAGACACAATCAAGCCATTCACATCAAGTTCAGTCTAATGTAAAAAAAAGGCAAAAACACAACACCTGCAGAGAAGGGCATGAAGGCGTCTCGTTTCCTCAGATGACCCTTCTCGTCTAGAAAGTGTTCAGGGTTGAAGGTGTCTGGTGTCTCCCACTCGTTCTTATCCCTCAACACAGACGTCAGCAGAGGCAGAACACACGTTCCCTAGATTTCAGAAGTGATTTCATAAAACATTTTCATTAAAAACACCTTTAAAATTACTGAAACTTTAAACTAAGATTTTTTTATATATATATATATATATATATATATATATATATACATATACATACACATACATATACACACACACAGTTAGGCCCATATATATTTGGACACAGACACAATGTTTATTATTTTAGCTGCTAACCAAAAACATATTCAAGTTTCAGTTAAATTAATAAATATGGGCTTAAAGTGCACACACTGAGCTTTAATATTCAAATCAAAATTGGAGGAAAGTTTAAGGAATTACAGCTCTTTAATATGCACCTCCCCCCTTTTTCAAGGGACCATAAGTTATTGGACAATTGACTCAAAAGCTGTTTCATGTACAGGCGTGGGCTATTTTTTTGTTATTCCTACATCAATTAAGCAGGTAAAAGGTCTGGAGTTGATTTTAAGTGTGGCATTTGCATTTGGAAGCTGTTGCTCAGAACCCACTTGAGAAGGCTTGGAACAGCTCATGATTCAAAACATACAATATCATCTGTGAAACATGGTGTGATGGCATGAACTGGGTTATTGGTGTTTAGTGATGATGTGACAGAAGACAGAAGCAGCCGGAATAATTCTGAAGTATAGGGATATACTGTCTACCCAGATTCAGTCAAATGCAGCAAAGTTGATTGGACGGCGCTTCATAGTACAAATGGACGATGACCCAAAACATAGAGCAAAAGCAACCCAGGAGTTTTTGAAGGTAAAAAAGTGGAATATTTTGCAATGGCCAAATCGGTCTCCTGATCTCAACCCAATTGAGCATGCAGTTCACTTGCTGAAGACAAAACTAAAGGCAGAAAGACCCACAAACAAACAATAATTGAAGTCAGCTGCAGTAAAGGCCTGGCAAAGCAACACAAAGGTCCATGAGTTCCAGACCTAAGGCAGTCATTGCCTGCAAAGGATTCTCAACAAAATATTAAAAATGAACATTTTATTTATGATCATATTTATTTGTCCAATAACATTTGAGCCCCTGAAAATGGGACGGCTGTGTATAAAATGGTTGTAATCCCTAAGCATTTTATGTTATATTTTTGTTCAACCCCTTGAATTAAAGCTTAAAGTCTGCACTTCATTTTTTATCTTGATTGTTTTATTTTTAATTCTGTTCTGGTGGCATACAGAGCCGGAATTATGAAAATTGTATCAGTGTCCAAATATATATATGGACCTAACTGTATACAAACACACATATATATTGTTTGAACAAAGCCAAATGGTTTTATAAAATTAAAGATATATATTCAAATACTATATGTACAGTACATTTTCTCAGGTTTCTTCATCAGTATCTCAAGTTGATACTGATCACTTTTAGTAATCCAAATAAGCTGTACATCATGTTTTGGTTACAATATTATTTGTTTCATTTTAGGTGTGGTTCCTACAATGCTTTTAAAATGTTGTATTGCAATGTAACCTAACTGTGCTGGCAAAAATAAGAAAGTAGGCATTAGACATGTTTGGTTAACTATGCTAAGAGGCACCAAAAGAAAAATTGTGACTTAAAATTAATCTACAAGTTCTTAAAAAATGAGTTTAACTAAATAATGTTTTTAAAAAATAAAATAATAATATATCACATAAGCAGGATGGCAGGGCCAACCTTCTTGATGAAGTATCCATTAAAGGAAACGTCACAGCTGGTCATATGAGGGAGATTCATGGGTACAATATTAGCCAGTCTCTGGATTTCATGAATCACGGCATCTGTATACGGTAAGTTTTTTCTGTCCTCTGATCCAGGTTCACGGCCAGCAAGTATCTGGTCGATCTCCTCCTGAACTTGATCTATGACCAGTGAGAGAACATATAAAGCACACAAAGTGTTTATATAAGTGAGATATCTCATTATGATGCTTTTAAGATGAATGTGAAAGTGTTGATGAGAACAGCATATTTCTCTCCATCAGTTTGGACATCTGACCTTGTATATAAGGGTATTTGGCCATGAGCATCAGACCCCAGCGCAGCGTCGTGCCGGTCGTGTCTGTACCAGCAGCAAACAGGTTTGACACCGTAATGAGCAGATTTTGCTCATGGAAGTGTGACTCTTTTTCTCCAGATTCCTGCATGAAACACAAACACACTCTTTATCCTCAGGATGAGGCTAAATGATCCAGTACTACGAAACATGTGCATATAAATGAATAGTTGATTCAATACTGAAAACCAAACACCAGTGTTAAAGGATTAAGCTGTTGCTGGCCAAAAATTAAGCATAAATTCATGTAATACTTTACTTGTACGCTTGCTTTGTGGATGAGGAAGGAGTCAATGAATCCTCTGCTGTCAAGCGGGTTCAAAGTCTCCTGTAAGACGTTCACCAGCTCCTTTATTTTTCTTCTGATGCTTTCCACATTTTCCATCAGCAGCCTCCATGTCTTCATCCAGGGACCAAGAACCGGACACATGTTGTAGATCTGCAGGTGGAGACACACAACAGCTTTAAAATACATCTGTTTGTCTGACATAAGGACATACAGTTTCAGACCAGAGCAAAACTATTTTAGCAGTGCATGAGCATGTGACTGAACTGTATCAACAGCATTTTTCTAATTTTCTCATATTTTCCAATCTGATTGGACCCATATGATTGCTTCATATATTAAACACCATATGATATTTGCATTATGTTTAGCTTTTTCATTGGCACTGATTCAAAATGCACCACAGAGACATGGTATTCAATTCATGAATTGCTTACTTATCACTCTTAAAAATCTTTATTGGCATTTATGGTTACATGAAGAAAATTTGGTTCTTCATAACCCTGGTTTGGTTATTATTGTTAATGAAAACTTTCTAATTTTAATTTACTTTAACTTACAGTAATACAATAACTAAAGCTAAAACTGCAATAAAAATAACAAAAACTAAATAAACATACACTCTTAAAATAAAGGTTATTTAATGGTATTGATGGTTCCATGAAGAACCTTTTACATCCATGGAAACTTTCCATTGCACAAAAGTTTCTTTAGTGGAAAGACGATCTTCACACTAAGAAAAAAAAATGGTTCTTTCAAAGAAAGGTTCACTGAAAGGTTCTTTGAGAACAGTTTGTCTATGGCACTTTTGCAAAAAAAAACTGTATTTTTAAAAGTGTAGATCAACAACACTAAAATATCACTGCAGTGAATGGCACCTAAAACACTTGCCACTACCTGTATCACAACAGAACCAAGCATGCGGATGTTCTTGTTTGCCTTGTCCACCATATCCTGAAACTTTGGGTCCTCATAATTAAACCGTTTCCCATAAACAATAGCCGAGATGATGTTGGAGACGGCATAATTTACAGGTTGGGTCGTATCAAACGGATTTCCTGCAATACATATGCAACCAGAGAAGAAATGTGGAGTAATCTAATATTTAGAAAGAAATGTGCCATTCAAACAAGCAGGTGTTCTACCTTGAAACTTCTCAAACACTTCCCGCAGATAACGTGTCTCATCCACTATTTTCTCTTCACTCATTTTCTTGCCCATTCCAAAGTCCCGAAGAGTTGAAAGAGCGAATCTTCTCATAGCCTTCCAGCTGTCACCATTAGCAAAGACGATTCCTGTGGAAAAACATCATTCGTATTTATAAATCACCAGAGTGGATGATGGGTACTGATTATTCTTCTATATTTTTGATCCATTATCCATTAACAAGAATAAAACCACTGAGAAAACTCTGTGGAAAAGTTCCCATGTGGCTGCTCAATTTTGCAATGTAAAAACTGTCAAAAACTAGTTTTTCTTTCTTTTTTTTCTTTTTTTTGTGGTCAATGATTAAGCTTCAGTAGTGATGCATTAGTGCACAATATGCTGTGTCATGTTGTGTTAAGCTGATGTTTTACCGAGTCCATGATTTAAATCCTGGAATATGGGGGTAATGTCTCTTTCCCCAAATTCTTCTGCCTGGTTCACAAGTGCTTGTTTAACTGTCTTGTATCCTGCCAGAACCACAACCTTCTTGGGTCCAAAATGCACTGTGAACACCGACCCATATTTCTTGGACAACTGTGAAACAAATTTACACAACATCCTACTCATGCATTGATCTGTCACTAGTAGTAGTTTTTAAGTGGAAAGTGGAGCTTAAAATCGCTGACAGAAAGTTCCTTAGCTTTAAAGTCATTGATATGACTCAAATTGTGAATATTTTATTACTCTTTTAAAACTAACTTCAAATGCAATCCTGAATTTTCAACATCTAGTTAGAATCTGTAAGAACAATCCTGTCAGAATCCACTAAGGATCCATTGGTAACATATGACAAAAATTACAATAGGAACTATGGAGTCTTAAACATGAAATATTTGTGAAGCAAAAATAAGTCAAGAAACAGAAACTCACTTCCAAGAGGCTCATGTGAGGTTTTCTGAGGTCCAGTAGGTGTAGGTTCCCCAGGAGAGGCAGTGGTTTGGGTCCTGGAGGGTCTTCTGGAGAGCTGGAGCTGGTAGAGAAGAGATAAACAACCAAACACAACAGGACAGCAGCGAGTAAAGCTCCTGTGGTGGACACATGCATGAGAAGCGTTTCCACTAAAGCCATAGTCAGAGAGCTTTCCAAAACAACCGTGAGCCTTCACACGAAACCTGTGTTTAAATAATTTTCCGGTCATCATGTCTCAACTTGATGAAAACATTGAGGGGAGGAGCTGAACACAGTTCACAGCAGCACGCAGGTCTGTAGACTACTACAGCGTGCTCATATTCCTAACAGACCTCGGAGCTCCTCTAAACCAAAACAGCTGAAGTAGTGCGTGTCTGTTTAAAGGAACTGTTTTTAGGACTTTTTGTTTCAAAAGCATTGGTACACTGACTTCTAATAAAAAGAATGACTTTTTCTCCCCATCCTCAAAACAGTTCGCTTGAGTCAGCAGCAGAGCAGTTACTCAATCAAAATTCATTTTTGGACGTTCCTGACCGTCGCTCATACTCAAAATGAGTCATGATCTTATGATGCCGATATTGCAAAATCCTTTTAACACTTAGTCGGTTAACCCTCTGAAAATTAACTATGGTTTATAGTAAAAAGTGTAGCAACCATGGTTTTTGGCGTATTGACTACCATTTGCATAACCACTACAATGGTTATACAAATGTTTTACAACAATTAATTTAAACCTACCACTTTCATTTTGTCAAATGCTTTTAATGAAATGTACTATATATATATACTGTATATATATATATATATATATACTGTATATAGACTACTGTATATGTAAATTCTAAGCAGGTTTTTACACGGCAGCCTCGTCTTGTTTCCTCCTCTCAGGAAACCATGGTTACGTTGAGTAACCCAAGTCGTTTCCTTTCGAGTTGTTCTCTCGACACTGGAGCTGAAAGGGGAATGAGTAAAATCATGCCTTGTAAAAACTGTTATCTGTGAATTCACCCAGAGTTGATACAGGGAGAAACACGTGCCACAGCAGTTAGGTGGACAAATTAAATGTGCTTCCTGCACAGCTGAAGGCTGCAGTTTTAGGAACGCATCTCTAGGACACTATAGGTATTTTTTTATGTATGTATGTTTGTATTAGCGGCTCATACTATTTTATAGCACATGCTATTCAATTCTGTATATTATTATTATTTTTTAAGGAAATATGTAGCTGTTTAATTGTATAGCTAAACTTAATTATTGTCCTTGCCAACTCCTAACCCTAAACATACCTGTTGGTAACCCTCTTGAAATATTTAACCTAATGTATTTAAATATATTATATTGTATTATATTATATAATATATACAATCTTGGAAAGAAAGACTTGTGTCTTTGCAAGACTTCAGGGCCTGTATTCTCAAAGATTCTAAGAATCCTTTTATAGAGCTCCTAATTTAGCTTAAAAATTTCTACGTAGGAGTCTTAGCTTAAAAGTGATTCAGGACCAATCTGAGAGCAACTCAGAGCGAGGAAAAGACAGAGGCTGCGTCCAAAAACCACCTACTTCTCTACTATATAGTAGGGGAAAAGCAGTAGGCGAGCGAATAAGTATGTCCGAAACCTCAGTATTCATAAAAGAGTAGTCGAGAAGTTCCCGGATGTCCTACTGCTTCAGCCCAGATTCTGAAGTGTTCATCGATGGATACTTTTCTATTTCTGCACATTTGATTCAGAGCTTATGTGACAGCGGCATTTGTGAAAAAAAGAGAAAAACTTAAAACAAAAATAGAAAGTAAGATAAAGTACAAAATCAGTTTGTTACTTCTAACACAGAAATCAAATGACACCGTGCTGTTAAAATGGCTGCTTTTGTTTTGTGTTTGTGCATCTTTGCAGGATCTGAAATGTCTGCAGACTGCTGTGAGCAGTGAGGATGGAGAAGTCCACAGCAGCATCCTGGAAATGATCCAGTGCCATGAATGAGACGCTCCATCACTCCACCTGCCCTTACTGCCTCATCTGGATCAGATGTTGCTGAGGTCCTGCTGGTTTCTGTTCATACAACATCAGTCAATGAAACCAGAGTTTCAGAAGCTTCAAAAGCATAATCAAATAAGGTCATGAAGCTTCTGAAAGTCAGGCTCTATTGACTGATATTGTATGAACAGAATCCAGCAGGACAAACTTGACCAAAATCACCTTTAGTGTTCAGGAAACACACACACACACACACACACACACACAAGGATTGATCAGCGTGGATGCGAGTAAATAATGACTGAATGTATATGTTTGGATGAACTAACCCTTTAAAGCCCCAAATAGAAATTGTATGAAATATATTTAAGCATTTATATTATAGTAGTAACTTGAAATAAACTTTAAGAAATAAGCAGCTTTATTGAGCGTTTGTGCCCAAGGCACAAAAAAAGCAGTTACATTTAAATTTTAATTTTTACATTTATTTATTTTTATTTACATTTATGCATTTGGCAGACACTTTTATCTGAAGTGACTTACAGTGCTCTTATTACAGGGACCCCTAATCCCCCTGCAGCAGCTCGGAGTAAAGAGCCCTGCTGAAGGACACACTGATGGTGATGACTGCGGAGATCGAACCAGCAACCTTCTGCTTACCAGTTCACTACACCACAAAAGTAATGAAGCTATGACAAAAATTAGCATGTAATTGTAAACATGTGAAATACAATTTGGCAAGAAATGGAATGCTGACAACATGAAATGTAAAATGTTTTACTCTGTGTTTTACAGGTAGTTGTTCTCATAGAGAGCAGGCACACAGATGTTTGGAACAGACACAGCGGCAGCCAGATTTTCCCACACACGTTCTCCTGCTCTTGTTCAAGATTGTGTGGTACGGGTAGCCTCATCCTCTCTGTTCACTCAGGCAATGATAGCATCGATGTCCCTTTCCCATCCATGATCAGATTCAGTGTGACTGCAGCAATGAGGGATGGACAGCAGAGACAGGTGAAGGTGGACACGGTGGTCAGCTTCTTCATCAGAATAAAGCTGCAGAATTGGCTCAGCTGTGTTGAGATGGCAGTAGGATTTGGGTTCACCATCTGTAAATACATGATTGTCATAACAATATGTTTGAATAAAGCTTTGTTTCATGTGTCCTTGACTTGTATTTATTTATTGTCATGATTACTTTTATTTATTCTTTTACTCATTTATTCATGTTTCCTGTTGTTGTCAGTAAATAAAATATAATTGTTTCATTAACATGCATTAATGAAACAATAATTACTTGACTGAAAATTGAGATGTATTCACCTTGGCTGAATTTGTCTAGTGTGTAGTCATGCATAGCTATGGCATATGAAAAAACTAAATACATTTTGCTTATTTTACTAAAAAATATAATTAATTATTGGTCAGTATTTATCATTATTATTGTTCATAAGTGTTGGGCTACCAATGCATTCTGAGGTAATCTTAATTTCTAAATAGTACTACTTAAATTTTTCGAGTGTAAAATCAACCGTCTTCTCCAAAGGTAAGATCTTTGAGCAGCTGATCAGCGTCTCCTTTGTGCAGACATGACAAACATTGTAAACATGGAGGAAAACGTACTAGGTAGGGTTGTGGATTTATTGATGCTATGAGGTGTTTGTGCACCTGTCGATCTTATTTTCTTTTTATTATTATTACTGCAGAACATACAAGCTCAGTGAAAGATGGTACCTTTAACAATGAACAATCATAATGACAAAAAAAAACAGAAAACAACTATAATGGGTTTGCGTATATCATAGTATGAGATTATATACACACGGAAAAAAGATTAAATATATTTGAATAATCATAAAATTCTTATAATCATAATGCATTAAAATTGCATTTGTTTTTGTTATTTATAAGCCTCAGGGATGAAACGAGAGAGATATTCAACAAGAAAAAGAGGAAAACAAAGGAGATTTAAGCCAGTTTTGCATGTGGATGAACAATTTTGCACATAAAATTAAGAAATTTTATATTCAAGAGATAAAGATTTTGGTTTTTCGTAATAAAAAATAATATCTTTAAGGATTAAACTGTGGGTTATATTAGTAGAGTTAAAAATATAAAAACTTAAATCAACCCAAAATGTATTGTTATACTACAATCATAAGGGCAGCTGTTTCTACAACAAGACCAAAAATGAGCAAATTTCATCAACATCAAAATATTTACAGATAGATGAATTAAGCCTGTCACTTTGAAATTACAGGTGGAATTTTTCCTGTTTTACCGTACTCTCTCTCTCACACACACACACACACACATTATATATGTATATTGTATTCTTTATTTTTTATTTACCATGCTGTCATATTTAACATATTTTATAGGAAATGAACAGCGACACAATAAGGTTCTGAAAGTGCTGTAATTGTTTGTGTGATCACTTTGCTTATAGAAGGTTGTGACAGACCCAAATCATCACTTGCTGCATAGTTGCATTTTTCCAGTTGACAAAAATGTTAATGTCATGATTACTTTCATTTCTGGCGCTATGGCACGTCTGAGCTGTGTCGGAGATGTTAGTTTTTCTCTAATAAGATCAGTTACAACCATGATCCCTGCACAATCTAATCTATAGCTTCTTATTAATTCACTGTCATCAATTGTCTTCAACACATTTCTTCTCCCTCTTAGTCTTTCGGCCATTTTCTCCACGGCTAAAGAAACTCTTAAGCCTCTTAAAAGTCCTCATCTATACTCCTAACAATTTTGGACCTTAAGACCTCTTTTAAGGGTTAAGCTGCTTTCTGAATTACTTTTTTCTTTACTAGGATCTTTTCTTTAATTTGAAGAAGAAAGAATTTTCTTTGAATTTTGTTAGGAGCAACTCTTAGCACTAAGATTCTTCATGAATATTGGCCCTGTTCATTAGCTGCAGCACAGCGCTTCACATCTGATGTGTGACACACTCACACACATAAAGTGTGGTAGTACATTAATAAATGTAAAATAATTTAAAATACATATACCAGTTTACAACATCCAGCAGCACAATGAACTGTTTTTGAAATTGACAATTAAATTTTCTAACACTCCAGTATAGGATACTACAACATATACTAACAACAACAAATTCCTTAAAATGAACAACACCAAACAACATCTTAAGAAGTAATTTTTTTTTTTTTTTTTTTTGTTCTTGGCTGCATTGTTTAACTTTTGCCCGACATTGCTGTCAAGCAGATATGGGAGTCTGGCCTTGGCACCCCTTGAAAAAACACACACATAAACAAGTTAATTTATTACTGGTAAATGCACTTTTTTGTGTCTTAATTACAATTGTTATTGACTCTTACTTGTTATATCCTAAGTATTTCTTGGGATGGACGGCTTAACTGGAGTGCCTTTTGATGACTGAACCCCAGTCACTGAATGTTTTCAGGCCCATGTCTCTGTTGATGCAGACAAGCATCAGGAGTTGACTTGGCTGGAGTAGGGCCTAGCACAGGCAGTCCTGACTGCAGAAGACTCTCCAGCCTCTGCACATTACCTGGCAGCTCTATCTGAAAGAAAGGCAAAGATTTGTCCAGTCTGAACTTGGATGACTTAACACAGATACAAACAGATATGGACAAATTTGTTGGTACTCTTACGGTTAATTAAAAAATGCTTAATTCCTCATGAAGAGTGATGAAATTAAACACAAATGTCTCATGTATATACCATATACGGAAATGCTGAAGAAGGGATGTGAAGAACAGGAAGAGCTCCATCCTGGCCAAACCCTCTCCAAGACAAACCCTGCGTCCTGAGAGAGAGAGAGAGAGAGAGAGAGAGAGAGAGAGAGAGAGGAGAGAGGGAGAGAAGGAACCTGCAGAAGAGTGCACTATTACAGCTGGTACTCACACTACACCCAAACCAGCACAGCACAATCAGGCCCAACCTAATCACACAGTTACAAAAACACAACTGCATCACCTATTGGAAAGATGCCACTAAAATACAAAAGAAGATGGAGCTGTATTTACACCTGAAAAGAGACTACAAACCAGCAGAATACCTGAGCTGTATAAAAGATCACAAATTAAGAAAGACACTAACGAAGTACAGACTGAGTGATCACTGTCTGGCTATAGAGAGAGGACGACACAGACAAAGATGGCAGCCACGAGAACAGAGACTGTGTTCACTGTGCTCGCAGAAAGAGCTGAAAACAGAGGAGCATTTCTTACTGCACTGTGATTACTATCACAACATTAGAGCTGCATATTTCCCCAAATTCCTACAAATTAAACCACATTTTATGGCATTACCAAATGCAGAAAAATTAAGTCACATTTTAGGAGAAAATTCCAAAATGATCACAACAGCAGCAAGATATGTATCAGCCTGCCACAAACTAAGACTGTCAGCCAGTGGACAAAACTGAAGCAAGATCATTTCTTACATGTTGTACAAAGGTTTTATTTTATTTATTCATTGTATTATTATTATAATTTTTTTTTTTTGTATTGTCTTATTTTAATGTCTTAAATATGTTTCTTGTTTGTGAAAAAAAAAAAAGTATACATGTACATATTTAATTATTTTACAGATCTATTCTTGTCCTATGTATTATATAATTGTTTGTTCCTTATTCATGTAATGGACAATGCTTTGGCAATACTGTGCAAGTCATGCCAATAAAGCTCATTTGAATTTGAATTTGAATTTGAGAAAAGTCATAAACCTCTATACATATTGTGGTTTCAATAGGCCTTAAATGTTATGTGTTATGCCTAAATACTTGTATGCCTGAATAATTATTGGAAATATTGTAGATTTTTACTCACTTCAAAGTATCAAAGCTAGAAGCCTTGGATAATTAACTTTATTTGAGACCATGTAAAAAGGATATTTCCTTAATAAAGAGGAGATTCAAGCCCTACAATACCTGTAGAGAAGGGCAGGAAGGCATCTCTCTTCACAAATCGGCCATGCTCATCCAGGAAGTGTTTGGGGTTAAAAGTGTGAGGTGTTTCCCATTCATCCTCATCCCACAGTACAGACATTAGAAGAGGAAATACACATGTGCCCTGCTCAAGGAAAAACATCACGTCTTAATGCTTCTCAACTGGTTCTGTTTTTTATATTATTTTACAGTACGCTAACCTTCTTGATGAAGTATCCATTGAAGTGAACACCACAGCTGGTCATATGAGGGATACTCGTGGGTGCTATGTTTGCAAATCTCTGGGTTTCATGAATCACAGCGTATATATACGGTTAGTTCTTCCTGTCCTCTGTTACCGGTTGCCGTCCACCGATCACCTGGTCAATCTCCTCCTGAACCCCATCTGCAAACACATCACTCTTTAAATTTCACTTTTTTAACTCAGTCCACCAGAAAATATATATGATAAACATCCAAAGTATGTTTAACAAGTCAAACACAGAAACAGAAAATGTCATGTCTCATAACCAAAAACCAATATTGAGACTTTTTGATAAAGGAAATATTACAGGTTCAGTATGAGTTCAACTACTGCATTTTGTGGCATAAACTTCACCACAAAAATAATTCTCATTCATCTCTCCTTTTATTTATAAAAGCAAATACAGATGCTCTTAAATGGGGCCCATGTTTGAAGTTTTTTTATTTTATTTTAATGTTAAGTGTATAATTTTATAAAAGCACTTCCGTTAAAACTCAGGTATTTGAGTTGTATGCAAGACTGCAAGACAGTATGCAAGACTGCTATTCATAGACTATAGCTCAGCTTTCAACACCATTGTCCCCATCAAGCTGACTTCTAAACTCACAGACCTCGGCCTAAACACTTCACTCTGCGACTGGATTCAAGATTTCCTCACTGGCAGACCTCAAGTGGTGAAGGTAGGCCAGTACACCTCAAACTCCATCACCCTGAACGTAGGAGCCCCGCAGGGTTGTGTCCTGAGCCCCCTGCTCTACTCTCTCTACACACATGACTGCGTGTCCTCTCACAGATCCACATCTATTATCAAATTTGCTGATGATACTGTGGTTCTGCGCCTCATTTCCAACAATGATGAATGAGAGACTTACATCATGGTGCCAGGACAACTGTCTCTCTCTGAATGTGAGCAAAACTAAAGAGCTGATTGTGGACTTCAGAAAGAGACACCTGCTGCCCTACACTCCTCTTATGATCAGTGGGACCCCTGTGGAGAGGGTGAGCAGCTTCAAGTACCTCGGTGTAAACATCTCCGAGGACCTGACTTGGACTACACACATTCAAACACAGGTGAAGAAAGCCAGGCAAAGACTGAACCATCTGCGACAGCTGAGGAAATTCAGGGTCTCACCAACAATCCTGAAAACTTTCTATTCAGGGACCATAGAAAGTATATTGACTCAGTGCATCTCAGTGTGGTATGGAAACAGCTCCAGTCAAGATTGCAAGGCCTTGCAGAGAGTTGTGCGCTTAGCTGAGCGTATCTCAGGGTCTGCTCTCCCCTCTCTGCAGGACATCTACCTCAAACGCTACAGAAGCAGAGCTGTCAAAATCATCAAGGACTCAAATCACCCTGGAAACTGTCTATTCACTCTGCTGCCATCTGGTAAGCGCTTCCGCTGTCTGATGGCAAAAACTGAGAGACTTAGGCCATCAGGCTCCTAAACTCAAACTCAGCCTCTTAACATCATCTGACTTACTTCATAATCACTAATCACACACTCATTATTCTCTACCTCATACTGACAGTATCATTTGCACACAACACTTTATGTGTCTTGATATTTTATCTTATCTTATTTTTTTTTATATTTTTTTTTTGTGATTGCTGCTTCATGTCAACCATGTTCAACCTGTTTGCACATTCCTCTCTGTACAGTCATGCTTACCTTAATATTTAATTCTACAGCATACTGTCATGCACATTCTTTTATACCTTATATTTTATATTTTATTCTTTATATCTTATTTTTTATTCATTCTATTTTATGTACACTTCCCTTGTGTTGTATTTTTCAATATTTGCACTGTCCATGGAGCGGACCCGACTCACATTTCACTGCTGGTTATACAATCTCTGTATAGTCGTGTATGTGACAAATAAAACTTGAAACTTGAAACTTGTAAGGAACGCGGATGTTTAACTTGACACAGGCTGCATCCAAAAACTGGAAAATGCTGCCTTCGGAGGACATGGTAGGAAGGAAGGCATCAAGGCATGTCTGAATTCAATGTTCATACAATAGATACAATAGATGTATCCTTCAGTGCCTTTGATATCCCACAATCCTGTGCGTTCCATTCCATGACGCTTGAGCAAAAAAATAAAGATAGCATCTGAAAGTTGCATTTGGTGGTCAGTTTGTGTGTAAATGTATGTTTCTGACCAACTTTTTGCACTTTTGATGTTATTTCTAGTGAGAAATCAGCATTAAATTAAATACTTGCTTAATTATCACCAAAGCTTTTTCGATTTATAGATCATTAAACCGTTACACTGCCTCAGAAGCCTGTCCGAAATCAGTTTTGTGAGGTGCCTTCGTGCGTAAACGCTGCCTGTGCAAGACTCAAGCGCAGCAGTCAATCATTTACAATGAAAGGTGTCAAGGTGTTGTCATGGCAACAAAGTTTGATTTTTTTTAAAGAAAATTACATTTGATGTTAAATGTATTTATTTGTCTGATAATCAACATTATGTCACAAATGCCACTAAGAATCCAGAATATATCTTTAATGTTTTGAAGAAAACATGAAAACATTTCAGTTAGCTGCATTATTTCTCATACCCTGTATTTGTGGATATTTGGCCATAAGCAGCAAGCCCCGATGCAGTGTTGTGCTAGTAGTGTCCGTACCAGCGGCAAACCGGTTGTCGACTGAGAAAATGAGGTTCTGCTGGTTGAAAAGCGAGTTCTTCTCTCCAGATTCCTGAACAGATGGTACGTTAGATATGTATAGAGGTAAAAAAAACAAGATGAGTGTTCAAATTTACCTAAATAAATACCTCTGCATTCTGCATACGGACAAGGAAGGAATCCACAAAGCCTCTGAGGTCCTGTGGGCTCAGTGTTTGATGTAAACTGCTCACCAGCTCTGATACCTCTTTGATATCAAGTGCTAGGTTTTTCATGAGTAGTCTCCAATTCTTGAGCCATGGACCCAAAAAAGGGAGCATGTTGTAGAGCTGAAGAACAAGAACCAGGAAATGTTTCCACCACCATACTGCAATACTGTATTCCACTGTGAACCACAGATTATATTGAAATCATATGTGAACCTGCACGGACGCTGTTCCGCTCAGCCTGATGCTCTCATTGGCTCGATCCACCATATTTCGTAGCTGAGGGTCTGTATACTCGAACCTTCGTCCATACACAATGGAAGAGATGACACTTGAGGCAGCGTAGTTCATCAGCTGTGTGTTTTCAAAAGGTTTTCCTATAAAAGAACAGGCCATGGTGTTCAGTCCATTGCCAACCCTGCACATCACTGTATTTATCCCCACGTTTGTCTGTAAGACTTTTGTAACTTTGTAACTGTCTCTTTAGGATAAATCATGTGTATTCTTCATTAGTGAAAATATCAGCTAAATTAATAAATGTACTTTACCTTCAAACTTCTCAAATTCCTCTTGTAAATGGCATGTTTCCTCTATGATTTTCTCCTCAATTTTTTTCTTTCCCATCCCGAAGTCTCATAAATTGGTGAGAGCAAACCGTCTCAGTTCTCTCCAACTATCTCCATTGGCAAATATAATACCTACAAAGATGTTTAATTTCTAAAATGTATTTTATGGATATCATATTCTTTCATTCCTGCAGCTCAACCAGTAGAGCATGAACCTAGTAACGCAGTAACGCCAAGGTCATGGGATCGATTCCCAGAGAATGCATGTGCTAACAAAATGTACTCAGCTGAATGAAATGTAAGTTATTTTGAATAACATTCAAAGCAAAAATGTAAATGCAAATGTTGTACCTCAAATAGTCAAGCATGGTGCTTGTGACACCAAAGTTATGAGTTCTAATCCCATGAACCGAGTACATTTCATTAAAAGCTTTTGACAAAATGAAAATGGTTAGGTTTAAATTAATTGTTGAAAATATAGACAAGAAGTCATGGACACTTTCACTCTCAGAGCTGACTTCATATATCCTTTAAAAGAGACCAATTGGTTAAAAATTTTATCAGAAAAGTACAGTTGGTTTTAAAAAGAAGCTCAACCATCATTTTAGTGGTGAAAATCAGACTATCATTTGAAAGGCAGTGGAAATCAGACTTAACTGTGACTTAAATTTTCAAAAGTGTCCAAAGACTTTTTGCGACCATTGTATGTAACACATATGCTAATAAATATAAAGACATCTTTAAGTATAAATATTGTCAGGAGACTGGGGTGATCTTACCATGACCTTTAGTGAAATCATGGAACAGTGCCGTGATTTCTCTTTCTCAAAAAAATTCTTCTGCATAATTAACAAGGGCTTGCTTCACTGTTTTGTAGCTGGCTAGCACAACCACTTTCTTTGGACCAAAGTAGACTGTGAACACTGGGCCGAACTGCTTTGCCATCTGATGAAGATTGAAATTTGGGAGTCACACTCATGGTCTTCGTGGTCAAAAGTGACCGGACACCTGAAATGTAACTTTTTTATTTCTTCAGTAAAATCAATCTAATATATTTTTGTTCAATAATATTTTTTTCTTTTTTACTTTGTATTTTGAGAGAATTTTATGGTACTAATTAATATTTATGCAATAATTATTATCAATTTTTCCCATTGAAAATAGTACAAAAAATGTTTTCCAAATTTTTTACAATTATTTTTCAATTAATGCAGTTTTTCAGATTAAAATAGAGACTATGCCTTTAAAATCCGATTTGTGAAGGCAGAATAGCACCTCCTGGTGAGAGCAAAGAAAGAAAAACATGTAATTTCATGGTGTAACCACTAGATGCCTGTATAGGACTCTATAGAGAGGCTTGTGAATTCCCTAGTTGTTTTTATAAATAATTGCATTCTCAAAGACTACTTTTTGTCAAGGTTTATATATATATATATATATATATACACTGCCCTCCAAAAGTTTGGAAACGCCCTAGAAAAGTGGGGTTTTGGACGATATCACACTTCCAAGCTTGACCCCAAGCACACTTCCAAGCTGTACAAATCCTATTTGGCCCGGGTTACTTTTGAGGTCTTGTACAAATATGACATTGGCTACAAAAAAACATAGGCTCATATGTATGCACGTTTATTCGTTAAAAGATCTTATTCCTAAATGATGATTCTGCTATGTCAATTAAACCTTTGAAATCACATCACATCGGAATATTTAAACCTGCTTTTGCGCAGCCGCTGATCCAGAGAGAGCAGCTCTTCATATGCTTTATGTTTGAAACAGCTTCACAAACAGTTTACTTACACAGTAGGCTACATTTCTGTGTTGCGAACATTAAATAATAACGAAAGTATTGGGATGAATGTTTTTAATCCGAATATAGACTGATGTTGTGGCAGCCGCGATCAAAACGAGTAGATACATTTATAACATTTTAGACATTTATACATAGACTCATTTATAACATTAAATAAAACATTTAGTCAGAAACTGAAGTAAATTATATTGTTTGGTTGTCTAATGTTTGTTTTCAGAATCGTGGGAGAATCATGGCATAAAAATACATGACTAACATTAGTAGGCTACTGTTTATAGCCTATTATGTTATATGTTATTATTATGTATGTTTATGAACTATGTATGAATTATGTAATTCTGCAACCCCCAATGAAATGAATTGAAATGGTAAGTAAATGATTATAGAATTGTAATATCTGGATGAATAACCATATATTTTCTTCCTGGGAAAAACAGAATTGTGTCCTTTCAAAAACTCACCGGGCAGGTTTGACAACACATTGTAGTTCTCTAAACCAACAGAAACAAAGCTGAACCGGTTGCCCAATAGTACTGATCTCATTCATACTTACCTCACACAGGCTCTGTGGTTTGCTGACATCTAACATCATCAGATTTCCCAACAGTGGCAACGGTGTTGGCCCTGGAGGTTCATTTTAGTCTCTCTGAGACCTGAAGAACAGTAGATAAACAACTAAGCAGCAGATTCATGTTCCTGTGCTGGAAACCTGAAGAAGTGCTTCCATGAAAGCCATGTTCCTAGAACAATACCCATAAGACCTTGAGGTTTGTGCAGTTTAAATGCAGCACAGATGAAGTGGGAGAAGCTACGTTTGGTCTTGGAGGCGGAGACGGTCATAAACTAGGACACAGTCCAATGTTGTAGCTGTAGAAGCAGTAGATTATTGTAGCAAATTAGCTCAAAAAGGAAATGTATATAAATAATAACAATTAATTATAATTAATTACAATTATTTAAATCAGCTGCCAGTAGTAACTGTAGCAGAATTAATATTGTCATCAACCAATCTGTTCGTCCAGTGAACATTTAGTGTAATTTCACATCAACTCTAAGCAATGACATTTTCGTGGCCACAGAGAATAACATTCTTACAGCATTAATGCATTAGGGCATGTAGCTTGATCGGAATCGTAAAGGGACATTAATTTGCAAGGCAGAATCAGAAACTCATGTAATTTGTGCACAAGAGTTTTATTAACTAAACACTAACACAAACTAGTCTAACAAACAAACACACATACACTCACGTGTTTATACAAAAGGGGAGCAAAGTGGATGAAAGAAATCATTAAGATCAGGGAATGACGCTATGGAAAAGGAGTCAGTTGACCTTTGAGTGAAACCATCAGTGCTGTTTTTCAACGGGTCTACAGCTTATACTAAACCTCTGTTTCGTTTAGTTAAATGTACGATACTTGCATTGCCTTGGTCGTTGACGAGTGTCCGGATGCAGTCTTGGATGAAAGTCTTGATGGTTTCAAGGTATTGGCCTTGTGATCACGTTCTTCCTGGTCTGAAGCGTGATGAATTCCAAAGATGTCCTGACTCGGTGGTTGGGAGATTCTTCCCAGGTAGAAAGTGAATACGAGCAAAGAGAGACATCAGCTGATGATCCTAGGACCTTTGGTGAATGAAAAGTCAAGGCCGAGGCCTGGCATGAATTTAGGCTGTCCTTAGAAGACTTCTAGCACAACATCCCCATCTTCTCAGAATCTAGACTGCGGAGGGCAGTGATGTGATTGTCTTTATCTTCTATCGAGGTCACACCTCTGGGGGATCAAAGAGCCAATGGTGTCTTGAACTTTTGGAGGGAAAGTTTACGAGTTTTTGTCTCCAAGCATGGTAATTTGCATATGTAACTGGATTGGATGTTGATATACAAACTATTAAAGATTCTTAGAACACTAATATGTTGCATAGGTATCAACATATAATATACACTCTCAATTAGATCATCTGAAGATGAATTGATAGAGACCAAACATGGTATAAGTGAGGTTACATGAATGAGTGGTTCTATCAAAAGCATGCATAAAACAGTATACAATACAAAAGACAATATACAAGAACAGTAATAACATACACAATGACCTGAAGGATATGTGTGTTCATTCAAGGAAAGGTTTTCCTATGAATTAATTAGCGAAGAGTCCATTTTTATGGGCATTATGTTTTTCCTATGGTTGAAAGATGGTGAGAGGGAGAACTCTCTACATATTTTTAGGTTGTAAAGTTTATCTGGTCTGGCTGAGGTGTCCTGGTTGCCATGGTAACCAGGGGCCTGGGGTCGTTAACAGACATCCTGGTACCCAGTATGTTTATCGGGTGAGGGGTCTGTGATTATTTGTTAATCTAATGAATAATTGATTTGTTAAATCTAATGACCAATTGTGTATCTGATTGGTCCAAATGCTACATTACAGTTAAAGCAACAGTTCACCCAAAAATATTTTTCAAAACATATTTTTGAAGTACACCACCTTACATTTAAAAATCCAAATTAACCCTGATCTGTCATCTAATTATCTATTTTTAAAACATTTACTGTATTGCACTGAAATGCATGTTTATTATTATTACAAAGCATTTGTACAGCAACTATGTTTTCAGTAATGAAAAAATAAAATTGCTTAAGATCTGCCAAATAGCAAAAGGAGTAAAGTGTTTTTCAGCATAGATGAAGTTTATTATCTCATTGGCAATTTAGTTTCTTATAATGTAAATGTATTCAGTTACACTATTGCAATCGTGCCTCTCAAGTAAATTAATCTTGTTTATGGAGGTTTAGATTTTTGTGTGAAACCAAGTTTTAAAAAACTGAGAAACATTTGTTAAATTACCTTTAATCTTACAGCACGAGCAGCACAAAAATGAACAAATACAACATGTACCTGCTGCTCAAGACGGGTTATGCAAAAATAACAGAAATTAAAAGTCAGAAGGGATTGTTTCTTATCAGGTTTTTGAAGTTATTTGCATACTTACATTTTGTGCATTTACTCAGATCAAGTAAAATCATGCCAATTCTTATTTAAAATTAGGTAAAATATGTTTTGATTGTCAACTATCAGGAGCGTCTGATCGCACACAACTTGTGTGGCGAAGGATTTAAAGTCACTCCGACTACTCCTTTGAGATCCAGATCATCTCCAGACACTCCTGGTGGAGTTGTGAAGCAGTAGCTCTGAAGAAGGGAGGTGAAGAACAGGAAGAGCTCCATCCTGGCCAAACTCTCTCCAAGACAAACCCTGCGTCCTGAGAGAGAGGAAAAATGTGTTTAATTACAATTCAAATGTTTATTTATTCAAAACACTGGATGTTTAAGTTTAAAAAGTACCTGCAGAAAAAGGCATGAAAGCATCTCTCTTGATGAACTGGCCCTTCTCATCAAGGAAGTGTTCTGGGTAAAAGCTGTTTGGTTTTTCCCATTCACTTGGATCCTTTAAAACAGACGTCAGCAGAGGAACTACAGTGGTGCCCTAGAAAATGGAGAGAAAAAAAACAACTAAAATGAGCATCAAGCTGAGCACTTGAATCCTCCATTCTATTTATAAAAATATTTATTCTTCTGACCTTTTCGATAAAGTATCCATTGAAGGTAACATCACAGCTGGTCACATGAGGGAGATTCATGGGTACAATATTAGCCATTCTCTGGGTTTCATGGATCACAGCATCTGTATATGGTAATATTTTTCTGTCTTCCACCACTGGCTGACGTCCACCGATCACTCTGTCAATCTCCTCCTGAACTCGATCTGCACACAAATGCAACACTTCTTTTTTTTCTTTTGGACTTGAATCCAGCATCAGTGTTGGGGGTTAAGCATTACAAGTAATGCGAGCTACGTAATCAGATTACTGTTTTCAAGCAACTAATGCATTTCTTATCAGAGGGGCTTTTTACAAAAAAGTAATGCCAGTAACTTTGTTTTCCCATTTATTGACTGACAGCTCTACTTTCTCCATTTTTAATGAAATCGAGAGAAACTGCTGTGTAAACACGATAGTTACTGTAGTTTTAGACTCAGTGTGAACATACATTTACTCATCTAACTTGAACAAAACAGATTCAGTATTCCTCAAAATGACAGCTGAAAGGTTTGCTGACCGGCTGATTTGAGCTGCGCCCTCTGCTGTACAGTTGTGAATTTACATTTCCTTCAGCCTGAGGTTTGTTTATTTCACTTCCGGTGTGTAAAGGCTTATATTTGTGAAAAATAGAACTTTTTAATATTAAAAATAAACACGTAAACAGTAATGCAAAAGTAACATAACACATTACTTAAGTAACACAATTAGTTACTTTTTTAGGGAGTAATGCAATATTGTAATGCATTGCTTTTAAAAGTAACTTTCCCCAAAACTGTTCAGCACTGAGGAAAAACTCTTGACATTACTGTGTTTTTACCTTGTATTTGAGGGTATTTGGCCATGAGCATCAAACCCCAGCGCAGAGTTGTTCCTGTGGTGTCAGTACCAGCAACAAACAGATTTCCCACCGTCATCATAAGATTCTCCTGGTGAAAGTGTGAGTCCTTCTTGCCCGATTGCTGACAAGTACAAACCCACAAAGCACAAAATTATCCTTTTTACTAATATGAGGGATTTTTTTTTTTACAAAGTACCAAGTATTAATTATAATTCATCCAAAATTCTCAACTAAACTTATATGATTCAGTTTAATCATCAAAGCTACTGATCACTTTCTATGTCCTCCTGTATTTCTATGCCACATGGTACCTGTACCTCTTCGCTCTGTTTCTGGATGAGAAAGGAGTCGACAAACCCTCTGCGGTCGTGTGGATTCAGAGTCTCCTCAAGTCCAGTGATCAACTTCGTAATTTGTGCTCTATTTTTCAACAAATTCCTTACAATAATCCTTTTGCTGTTCAGGAACAGACCCAACCATGGAAATATGTTGAATAGCTTATAAGAATGAGAAGAGAAATATATGCATATATTAATGATTTAAAAAATAATTTCAAAGTCACCGCATAATTTCTGGTTAATATATAGATCACACTTCCATACCATCATAGATGCCGATCCACTAAGGCGAACGTTTTCATTTGCTCTGTCAACCATTGCAGTGAATTGAGGGTCTGTGTATTCAAATCTGCTGCCGTACACGATAGATGAGATGATGTTTGACACAGCGTAGTTCACAGGTTGTGTCGTGTCGAAGGGTTTCTCTGTGAAGAGGAAATAACAAACCATCTCTCAATGGATCTTATAAACTAAGAGCATGATTCCATGTGTGTTTCAGCTTGTACCTTCAAACTTATCAAATTCTCCTTTCAGATACCCAATTTCCTCTATGATTTTCTCTTCACTTCCTCTCTTGCCCATCCCAAGATCCCGCAGGTTGCTGAGAGTGAAGCGTCGCATCTCTTTCCAGTTCTCTCCATTGGAAAAGATGATCCCTGATCAGCACAAAACCATCAGACCATGAGCCTAGTAACTAGAAATTATAAAGTCCTAATAAACCATATAAGGACTCAACACAAAGCATTTAGTTATTCTTACCATGACCACCATTAAGTATCCTAAAACCAGGTGTAATATCTCGCTCTCCAAACTCATCCGCATAGTTCACAAGAGCCTCTTTAACGGTTTTGTGTCCAACTAGTACCACAACTTTTTTAGGTCCCAAAAACACCTGGTATATGTTCCCGTATGTTTTGGAGAGCTGGAGAACACAGAGAAAAACATTTACAAACAAATCTCAAAATGTTAGGTTACTATTACTGTTTAAATGTGTTTAAGTCAAGTTCTCACCTCACAAAGGGTGTCAAAGGGTCTTGTGAGGTCAAGGGTCAGCAGATTCCCCAGCAGAAGCAGTGGTTTGGGTCCCGGTGGCTCTTTCCCTTCTTTCTGAGGTTTGTACTCTGAGGAAAGCCGATATAAGACCAAAAACAATAGTAAAGCACCCAGTAACGTAACTGTGATGGGAAAATACAGCAGAGACTCAACAACAGCCATTTTTCAGTGCAGCACAGATGCTCTGCTGCATTCAACCCCTTGTAAAATGTACATATGGGAGGAACCTCAAGTAAATCCAGGGAGAATTCATCATTCAAAACAAAGTAACCATCAGTGGTGGCCCTTCAGGGGACGATTGTGAGGTGAAAATGGGAGGAGGGGGGCGATTTAATGTTAATAAAATTCACAATTCATTTCAGTTCATGTCTCAAAATATGTATTTTTTGTTTATAATTTCACAGCTGTAATATCATAACATGCTACTGAAGTTGGAAAGCGCCGTGAATGTGCCGAATCTGCTGATGTAATTACAACCGCTAAGTGATAGAGAAGGGGAGGGGGAGGCGAGGGGAGCGCTGAGCTCTCGTGCCTCCGCTGGTAAAAAAATAAAAATAGCCAATCAGCGTCGAGCGTTCACTTTCAGCGCTGAGGAGTGTTGAGAAAAGAAACCTCGCAGGGGAGGCTAGCTTCTCTTCTGGTGTATCAACCAATCATTATAGAGACGTAGCTATATTACGTGATATTAGTTTGAACGTCTCCCGCTGGGCTGATAATGTACGAAGTAAGTTACTTATGATGAGTAGCGATATTGAATATTTGATCGCCAACAGATTTACCAATCTGTCATTCAAACAGTGTATATACAAATTAAATATAAAGGGAGAACACTGGATGTAGGCTACAGCAGTCGGCTTAATTAAATAGCACAACAGGCAGCTCTTTTAACACAGACTTTTAAGAAGGGATGGATGTTGCTTCAAGTGATAGGCCAGGTAAGTGAAATTATATTATATTGCTGTATGAGTCCTTTTCTTTACGTTTTCTTACTAAAAGCAACCAAAAAGCCATTTTAAAATGGTTAAGCAAATACGTTAATAATATTAATCCGCAAGGATCCCCAGACCAATCAGTGTGCCTCCTCTATTTTAAAACCCAGGAGCCGCCTCTGGTAACCAGGAGAATGTAGTTGATCAGCATCTTGGTACATGGCTCTCTTCAGTGAATCTATGAATGTAAATGTGAGTACTAATGCCATAAAAGCAAGTATGTAACTAAAAAAAATAGACATAATATAAAACACCTTTTACATCATATAGAGGTAATATAATTCAAACAAACTTTGTATTTACTATGATACCATATATACAATGATATTGATTTATTTTTGATTTAATTTATGCATGTTTTCAGATGTTTTATCCAAAGTGATTTACAATAAAGGAATAATTTATTGGCCTGGCATACTACAGCAGGTTAAACTGTTTTATGTCAACCACATGCTCTCTCTAAAACCCCACCTTCAAAAGACATGTCAGCCAATCCAATTTCAGCAATCCTGAACACTGATTTACAGACAGTGTTTCTGATTAGCTAAAAGGTCTGGGACACTCCCCTGACTTGTTTTCTTGGGCTATCATTGACACAGTTTTTAGGAATAGTTTATTCATGATGATATAAACATTTTCTCACGGCACAATCTAAATATAAAGCATCACTCTGATCCTGCTCATTTACTTTCCTCCTAGACTTTATCCACAATTTTGATGAATCAATCTATTCTAGGCTAATCACGCAGCTTTGAGGCTGTTGTGAGCTTTTGAGGCTGAATTTAATAATGCATTCAGGACGTAGGTGATCATTTATAAAGCATTAATCAGGGATTTGAGTCAGTTAATTCACACACCAACTGATCTAAAATACTTAAAATAAATCCAGTAATTTTACTTGAGGTTTGTTTTGTCCTTTATCCCCATTATTTCACAACTGTAACACCAAATAAACAAACAAACATGTGGAAATGGAATATTATGATAACCTGATATTATTTTAACGCTTCCGCAAATAAAAAATATAGTCCATTAGTTACAGTACAAAACAATCGGCATAGCAAATAGACTAACACTGCAACAATATTACAGTATTAATAATGAATTCCTTGTACGTTTATCAACTATATGTAGTTTTTGTTCAGATGTTTAGATGTTAATGTAATATTTATTGCTAGAAACGACCATTTAATGAAGAAAAACTTTATTTATTATTTTTGTACCCTATGGAAAGTGTCACAGATATACTGACTGTAGTGAACATGACTGAAACGTGACAACTGGATTGGTTTTTGAATAAGAGAGTTTAATAAATTAAGGCCTAACACACAAAACATGTACTGAATTAATAGCTTAAGATTCAAACAAGACTGAATAGATCTGACTAACTACTGATCTACAGTAAACAAAATGTGCCATGATATATACACTCAGATTTATAAACAGCTGATAATGCTTTCATCAGATTAATTTAGTTCATTAGCTAATAGTTTACTGGAGGTCACCTGTCAAGGTGAAAATGCCAATATTTCAAAGACATTTTAAAGTCAAATGGCAAAACAACAGTTTTTACAATCATCAGTCATTAAACTATTTTCTCTTCTTTTCAATTACATTCAGTGCATTTACTCACAGTACTTAAAAATTAGTGCAACAACTATCCTGGAGTTTAATTTAAATAAGATGAGATGTTTTGTTTCAATGTTTTCTTCAAAGGACTGCTGATATTTTCTTGAATCAGGAACGTCTGATCGCACACAGCTTGTGTGGGGATGGATTCAATGTGAGTCCGACTACTCCTTTGAGATCCAGATCATCTCCAGACACTCCTGGTGGAGTTGTGAAGCAGTAGCTCTGAAGAAGGGAGGTGAAGAACAGGAAGAGCTCCATCCTGGCCAAACTCTCTCCAAGACAAACCCTGCGTCCTGTGTGTGTGAGGCAGTTGAATGGTCTGTTTAAAATGCTGTAGGCAGGCAGCACACTAAGTTTTGGAACAGAGCTAAACAGAGCTGCAGGGCTGGCAGCTGGTCTGTGTTAGCGGTCTAACAGCACTTGTCAATATCAAAATGATTTAGGTTGCCAATCAAATCATATTCAAGACATGGTGAGCTGAAGTTTCACTGTACCTGCAGAAAAGGGTATGAAAGCATCTCTCTTGATGAACTGGCCCTTCTCATCAAGGAAGTGTTCTGGGTAAAAGCTGTTTGGTTTTTCCCATTCGCTTGGATCCTTTAAAACAGACGTCAGCAGAGGAACTACAGTGGTGCCCTAGAAAATGGAGAAAAGACCAAAACTTTGATGTTCATGATGCACATCTTCACTAAGCATTATGCATATTAATTCTTCTGACTGACCTTCTTGATGAAGTATCCATTGAAGGTAACATCACAGCTGGTTACATGTGGTAGACTCAAGGGTACTATGTTTGCCAGTCTTTGAGCTTCATGGATCACGGCATCTGTTTATGGTAATTTCTTTCTGTCCACCGATCACTCTGTCAATCTCCTCCTGAACTCGATCTGCACACAAATGCAATACATATTTGTTCCTTTGGACACCACTGAATTGGGCACGGAGGAAAAACTCTAGACATTACTGTGTTTTTACCCTGTATTTGAGGGTATTTGGCCATGAGCATCAAACCCCAGCGCAGAGTTGTTTCTGTGGTGTCAGTACCAGCAACAAACAGATTTCCTACCGTCATCATAAGATTCTCCTGGTGAAAGTATGAGTCCTTCTTGCCTGATTGCTGACAAGTACAAACCCACAAAGCACAAAATTATCCTTTTTACTAATATAATGAGGAATAGTCCTTCTTGCCAGATTTCTGTCAAATGCAATCAACAAAATGCAACTTTATTCACTTTGAAAACATAATATGCAAAAAATATCTATATTTAAACTTAAATAAATCCAAGCCCTTGTGTACTCTACTTATTTTCATTATCCACCTGAATTTCCAAATATTGCAGTAAAGAGCATTATCACTGAAAATGTTTTGGGCAAAAAAATATGCAACATGGTGATTTCCGTACCTCGTCGTTCTGTTTCTGGATGAGAAAGGAGTCGACAAACCCTCTGCGGTCGTGTGGATTCAGAGTCTCCAGAAGCCCATTGAATAATTACATTATTCACACAATGGTACTAAATTATTCATAATTTATTGACTCATCCAGATTTTCTTAGGTTTTTTTTCTCAATTAAATGTACCTTTAAAAAAAAAAATTCTACCGCTTATATACAGTACATTTGGAGAGTCTTCCAGTTTTATGGAACTGCACATGCCACATACCAGATATTATTCACTTTGAGACCTTGAGTAAAAACAGCACAAAGCACACACTCAATTTCATAGCTAACAGTCCCATAATTAAATATATTTGTAGGTTTTTATCACGTGTTTAAGTGTCTAATTCAAATTTGTGTTGAATTGAATGAAAATCTAATTTCTTTCAGTAGTCATACACAGAGTATATTTCATTGGCCCTGAGAGGCCATGCAGATCTGAATGCTTGAGCAACATCTTTGTTTTGTGAAATGTCTTGCATTTACAGTTTGTACATTCATTTGAGGCAGAAAAAAGAATCCTACCATGTTCGTCATTCATTATCCTAAAAATAGGTCCAATATCTCTGTCGCCAAACTCTTCTGCATGGTTCACAAGAGCTTCTTTGACAGTTGTGTATCCAACAAGGACCACAGTTTTTCTGGGACCCAGAAACACTTGGAATATGTTCCCATAGGTTTTAGAGAGCTGGAGAACACAGAGAAAGACATTTACAAACAAATCAAGAAATGTTAGGCTGCTATCACTATTTGAATGTGTTTAAGTCAAGTTCTCACCTCAAAAAAAGGTGTCAAAGGGTCTTGTAAGGTCAAGGGTCAGCAGGTTCCCCACCAGCGGCAGCGGTTTTGGTCCCGGTGGCTCTTTCCCTTTTTTCAGAGATTTGGATCCAGAAGAAAGAAAATACAAAACCAGAAGCAACAGCAAAGCTCCCAGTAATGTACCTGTGCTGAGAAACTGCAGCAGTGACTCGACAACAGCCATTTTCTCTCTGAGCTCCTCAACTGATGCACTCACACATTTATAGCAGCTGTGTAAGGGAGGGACCTTGTGTGATCCTAAACAAAATATATAAAACAATCCATGAAAATAAAGGGTTGTTGTGGTTGCACAAGCATGTATGTGACTCTCTGGTGAATCATTAATCTTATTGAGCCTATTAAAACAAGACAAGAACGCTATTCAATATTATGCCATAAAAGCAAAAGTTCAGGTTTAACACAATCATTGCACCAATATTACTGCAGTTACATGATTAAAACATGCTTTTTGGTTTATATATGCACTACATATAGTTTTATTTACTTTTCCAACAACGAATAACAAGTAGGTCTGAACTGTGATCCATGGAGATACTATGACCTACAACAAATCAAACTTCAAACCAGCAAATCTCAGCAAAATCAGACACACACATTGTAAATTAAGAACATTTGCTCACATTTAAATATTATTAAAACTGGAGATTTAAGCTTAGAGGGATGTTGTATGTGATCAGTGGACGTTGCACAGCAGGAACTGAGCAGAAACTGAATCTGAATCTCTTTTGAACCGGATCTGTCACGGCACACGAGAAAGAGAATAAGGATGCAAAAGCACAATAAAAGTATCATAAAAGTGATTCATCAACTGTATGAGTACAATTACACCAGGACATTTGAAGCCAAACAATACCTTAAATAACAGTTTCAAATAACATTAAATAATCCAACTTGTATAATGTTTAATAAAACATTGTTTCAAATATCTGCATATTTACATTTAAATGACTTGTTTAGCATTATATAACTTATAAGGGACTTAAAAAATTCAAACTCATGCTAACTCTTGTACTGAACTATTGTTGTGTTGTGAACTACTCATTTTGCCCATCAGATAATAACCTCCACCAGAATAACACCATAAACTAGGGTGAACTTTAATCGGCTATATATTTACTGAGTTTTAAAGTAAGATGTTATTACATCCTTCAAGGTCACAACATCATATGTGAGAGCAGACTACAAAATAAATGTTTTTTTTATTATTATTATTTTGTAATATACTGAAATGAAAACTCTTCTATGCTTTAATATTGACATGTCAAAACACTATTGGTAGTTATCTTTTATACTATAATCTATACAATAACTTATTCAGACAAACACAAATCCTGTTACCACGAAGTTCATGAGTGCTTCTCTCACCTCTGTCACACTTCAACCTGGAGTGACCTCAGACCTGCTTTCACAGACCTGATTAGGTGATGTAAAATAACTGTCAATCAAATCAGCTCTCAATGGGCCACAGATCTGATATGAGGGTCTCTGAGGGGGTTAAAAGCAAAAATAAAATGCAACCATAGTTGTTCAAGTTCAAAGTTCAAGATCAAGTTTTATTTGTCATACACGACTATACAGAGATTGTATAACCAGCAGTGAAATGTGAGTCAGGTCCGCTCCATGGACAGTGCAAATATTGTAGAGTACAACACAAGGGAAGTATGCATAAAATAAAATGAATAAAAAATAAGATATAAAGCACAGAATATAAAATATAAAGTATAAAAGAATGTGCATGACAGTATGCTGTAGAATTAAATATCAAGATAAGCATGACTGTACGATAGAGGAATGTGCAAACAGGTTGAACATGGTTGACATGAAGCAGCAATCACAAAAAAATATATATATAAAAAAAAAGATAATAAGATATCAAGACACAGAAAGTGTTTTGTGCAAATGACACTGTCAGTATGAGGTAGAGTATAATGAGTGAGAAAATCTAACTGATTGTTAGTGATTATGAAGTAAGTCAGATGATGTTAAGAGGCCCTGAGTTTGAGTTCAGGAGCCTGATGGCCTGGGGGAAGAAACTCCTCCTAAGTCTCTCAGTTTTTGCCATCAGGCTGCGGAAGCGCTTACCAGATGGCAGCAGAGTGAATAGACAGTTTCCAGGGTGATTTGAGTCTTTGGTGATTTTGACAGCTTTGCTTCTCCTGCGTTTGAGGTAGATGTCCTGCAGAGAGGGGAGAGCAGACCCTGAGATACGCTCAGCTAAGCGCACAACTCTCTGCAAGGCCTTGCAATCTTGACTGGAGCTGTTTCCATACCACACTGAGATACACTGAGTCAGTACACTTTCTACGGTCCCTGAATAAAAAGTTTTCAGGATTGTTGGAGAGACCCTGAATTTCCTCAGCTGTCGCAGATGGTACAGTCTTTGCCTGGCTTTCTTAACCTGTGTTTGAATGTGCGTAGTCCAAGTCAGGTCCTCGGAGATGTTTACACCGAGGTACTTGAAGCTGCTTACTCTCTCCACAGGGGTCCCACTGATCATAAGAGGAGTGTAGGGCAGCAGGTGTCTCTTTCTGAAGTCCACAATCAGCTCTTTAGTTTTGCTCACATTCAGAGAGAGACAGTTGTCCTGGCACCATGATGCAAGTCTCTCCACCTCATCCAAGTATGCGGTCTCATCATTGTTGGAAATGAGGCCCAGAACCACAGTATCATCAGCAAATTTGATAATAGATGTGGATCTGTGAGAGGACACGCAGTCATGTGTGTAGAGAGAGTAGAGCAGGGGGCTCAGGACACAACCCTGCGGTGCTCCTACGTTCAGGGTGATGGAGTTTGAGGTGTACTGGCCTACCTTCACCACTTGAGGTCTGCCGGTGAGGAAGTCTTGAATCCAGTCGCAGAGTGAAGTGTTTAGGCCGAGGCCTGTGAGTTTATTAGTCAGCTTGATGGGGACTATAGTGTTGAAAGCTGAGCTATAGTCTATGAATAGCAGTCTTGCATAGTTCCCATTGCTGCTGTCAATGTGTGTGCACATGCAGTTAGGATAACTCTGTGTCAGAGCCGATCCTCCCTATCCGCAGAATACGCAGGCTGCATAGGGCCCCCGAAACACCAGGAATATCTTTTGAAGTTGATGTTAAAGGTGTGTGTGAACTCTATAGTACTCTTTATAAAATAATATTGTGTGAGAAGTAATATTAATACTGAATTTCTTTGAGGCCAGTTTCACTACAATCGATAAGTTAGATACACAGTTGCACTAAGACCACAACTTGGGACCCAAAAACACTTGGACTGTCATTATAAAGTGAGCCAACAAAAACAATATTTGCCTAAAAGCATATTTTATTTGTGAAGTGAAATGCATGTTTTTTTTTAAATGCCATAATGCGGGGATAAAGGAGCAAACTACAATTAACACCACAACAACACCTAAAAACTGTATGGACAGATGTCAAATAATGCAAAAATATTGTAATTATCAAAAAAGAAGTTAAGTAAGCTAAATATCTCAAAAAAGTAAATAAAGTTGTAATTCTTTCATAAAACTGTGTTTTGTTTGTTCTAAAAAAACTGCTTGTTGACTGTATAAAAGTCATAATTATGGCATAAAAAGTTGAAATTAATCATAATAAAAAGTACCACTTTCGGCTTTCTATGCATGCTCTGTGAAAGAGCCCTTGTGCTCTGTGAGAGGTCTCTATTGCACTTAATTTACATCCAAATTATAACAACTTTTTAGTTCCCCAAACAATCAGTAACAACATTCAATGAATAACAATCTAGCAAATAGCCTCAAAATGTTTTGTTTGGCCTATTACAACCTTTTATTTGTCTGAGACGTTTTACAGAAGTCAAAAGTGGTTGGTTTCACACTTTGCTTAGTATTTACATATATACATTTACTCAAAAGAATAAGTAAAAAGGGCAGAAATCATCCAACTCATACTGAAACAAGCTGAGCTGAGTTTCCGTAATCTTTTAAGGACTGCTGATATTTTCATCATTCAGGAGCGTCTGATCGCACACAGCTTATGTGGGGACGGATTCAAAGTTATTCCTACTACTCCTTTGAGATCCAGATCATCTCCAGACACTCCAGGTGGAGTTGTGAAGCGGTAGCTCTGAAGAAGGGAGGTGAAGAACAGGAAGAGCTCCATCCTGGCCAAACTTTCTCCAAGACAAACCCTGCGTCCTGTGTGTATGAGAGAGAGGCAGTTGAATGGTCTGTTGGGTTTAAAATGTTGTCTATTTAGGCAGCACACTAGGTTTTGGAACAGAGCTAATGGGAGCTGGTGCTCTCCAGCACAACGTGCTGAGGTGTAAATAGAACCGTAGAAAGACAGTAATATGCAGTGATGCAACGACTCGACATTGTTGTCTAAGTGTACAGTACCATTTGAATCTAAAATAGTCTTTTAATTAAATGTAATGATTCAAATGATTTGTGTAATTCATAAGTGAATATGACAAGAAATATTAAGAGTCATTTTCGACATATTTAGCATAGGCGATGATTAAAGTTGCGGTCACATTAGTAAAATTTTATGGGCAAAAAAAGGTCCAATAGGTGCGTCCCAATTTGTGCACGTATTCTATGGCATTTTGTAGTATAAATAGTGCAATAGAGTATTGTGTTCACATTGAAAATTCCAAAAATGAAAAAGTGCACTTTAAATACCCAGATGGTGCACATAAATGAAAAATTAAGTGTGAAATGTTGGACACTTTATGCACTCAACTGTCGCAGCTTTAATTATGAAATGGAGGGGGAAGGGCTATCAGACTCAGATTATGAATGACAAAATAACTGTATATAATTGATACACTATGCAGTTGAGTACACCGTGCATAAGTACAGTGTATAAGTACAGTGTATACATAGTGTACAGTGCATCATTTGGGACAGCCATTTTCAGAAATGTAGCAATGTGTGAAGAATTGCTTACACAGAAATCACTTTAAAACCAAGCAGCTTTCTGTTGGTCAGTGTGGCAAATTTGTGTGAACTTGAATGTGAGTGAAATCTGCATGGAGAAGTCATGCATGTGGACACCTATTGAAATTAATGGATTTCACCTGCAAAATTTTGCAGAGCTGGAATACACTTTTGGCCAGATTTGCAGACTGGAGAAGTCAATGCTAGTTGCTAAAGTTCAGAGCCAGTTGGTTATGTATTTGGACAGCCGGATGGTAATGTATGATGGGCACAGACACTTTTTTCTTTAGCTTTTTTTATCTTATGCTAAAGTTTCACTGTACCTGCAGAAAAGGGCATGAAAGCATCTCTCTTGATGAACTGGCCCTTCTCATCAAGGAAGTGTTCTGGGTAAAAGCTGTTTGGTTTTTCCCATTCACTTGGATCCTTCAAAACAGATGTCAGCAGAGGAACTACAGTGGTGCCCTAGAAAATGGAGAAAAGACCAAAACCTTGATATCTTGAACAAGATGCACATGGTAACTTTTCCAGACCTTATACGTATTCATTAATCTGACTGACCTTCTTGATGAAGTATCCATTGAAGGTAACATCACAGCTGGTTACATGTGGTAGACTCAAAGGTACTATGTTTGCCAGTCTTTGAGTTTCATGGATTACAGCATCTGTATATGGTAATTTCTTTCTGTCTTCCACCACTGGCTGACGTCCACCGATCACTCTGTCAATCTCCTCCTGAACGCGATCTGCACACAAATGCAATACGTATATGAAGAGTTCAGATGCAAAAGCCTCTAAGTACGTCTGACAGTTTTCTTTAAAATTAGCATTTCTTTCTGGCTACTATGCATAGGTTTCTATGTAAGTGCTGGTACTTCTGAATGGGTTGAGGCTGGGATTTAGTGCATTTGAAGTGAAAGTACTTGATGAACATATACTATGTGTGGAGAGCGTTCACTCAGTATTGTTATCTCATTTTTGACTAAGATGGCTTTTAGAGGCTTTTGCATTGGAACTGTTCATATGTTCCTATGGACTACAATAAATAAACTGAGGAAAAATGTATTCATCATTGAGGGAAAACTCTTGACATTACTGTGTTTTTACCCTGTATATGAGGGTATTTGGCCATGAGCATCAAACCCCAGCGCAGAGTCGTTCCTGTGGTGTCAGTACCAGCAACAAACAAATTTGTCACCGACATCATAAGATTCTCCTCATGAAAATATGAGTCCTTCTTGCCCGATTTCTGTCAAATGAAATCCACAAAATGAATTCCCTTTACCAACATAATGAGATTAAAAACTCTTTCAAAATTACAAGTGCTTGATTGAATAAACTCAAAAACTCGAAATGAAGGTTGACCTATTCAGATCTTGTGCAAACTGCTAATATTCATCTGCCCCCTGAATATTTTGATTATTACAGTAAAGGGGATCATTTAAAAATTGCATACCTCATCGTTCTGTTTCTGGATGAGAAAGGAGTCAACAAACCCTCTGCGGTCGTGTGAATTCAGAGTCCCCAGAAGCGCATTGATCAACTTCATCATCTGTTCTCTACTTTGGATAATATTGTCTACAATAATCCTTTTGTTTTTCAGGAACGGACCCAACCATGGAAATATGTTGTAGAGCTAGAAATGGACACAAGAGAGACTGATTTTGTCTAAAATGCACTTTCAAAATGGGTGCCTTGTATGTAAATAATAGATTTTGTAGTATCTGTGGATAAAATACAGTTTTTGGTTAAAATATTTATTATACTCACCCCCACAGAAATCGATCCACCAACCCGAACGTTTTCATTTGCTCTGTCGACCATTGCAGTGAATTGAGGGTCTGTGTATTCAAATCTGCTGCCGTACACGATAGATGAGATGATGTTTGACACAGCGTAGTTCACAGTCTGTGTCGTGTCGAAGGGTTTCTCTGTGAAGAGGAAATAACAAACCATCTCTCAATGGATCTTATAAACTAAGAGCATGATTCCATGTGTGTCTCAGCTTGTACCTTCAAACTTATCAAACTCTCCTTTCAGATACCCAATTTCCTCTATGATTTTCTCTTCACTTCCTCTCTTGCCCATCCCAAGATCCCGCAGGTTGCTAAGAGCAAAGCGTCGCATCGCTTTCCAGTTCTCTCCATTGGAAAAGATGATCCCTGATCAACACAAAAGCATCAGACCATGAGTCTGCAGCAGCACAGCAGAGAATGTTTATGCAATGAGTAGACTATCCTTGGACCTTTGGGACATATACAGTGTCACACTGATTAAAAGCATTGTATGGCAGGTTAGTAAATGATTACTCTGTTGGCAAATCAATTTATATGCTACTTTAAAAAAAAAAAAAAATACACCGTTATAGCTGGGAACCAATACTCATTGATTAAAGACAGCATACACTTTTAAGCAAACAGTTCCATAATCTAAATCTTCTTAGATTTTTGTTAAAGTGGCTGTTTCCCACCAAATTGTGTATTCATTCACCAATGAAAATCTTTTTATTTTTATTTTTTTCAGTAGTCATACACAGAGTATATTTTATTGACTTGGAAAGGCCATGAAAATCTAAAAGCTTGTGCAACATTTTTGTTTTGCAAAATTTCAAGCATTTACAGTTTGCACATTCATTTGAGGCAGAAAAAAGAAGAATCCTACCATGCTCATCATTCATTATCCTGAAAACAGGTCCAATATCTCTGTCACCGAACTCTTCTGCATGGTTCACAAGAGCTTCTTTGACAGTTTTGTATCCAACTAGGATCACAGTTTTTCTGGGACCCAAAAACACTTGGAATATGTCACCGTAGGTTTTGGAGAGCTGGAGAACACAGAGAAAGACATTTACAAACATATCTCAAAATATTAGGCTACTATTATTTTTAAAATCGGTCAAGTTCTCACCTCAAAAAAGGTGTCAAAGGCTCTCGTGAGGTCAAGGGTCAGCAGGTTCCCCACCAGCGGCAGAGGTTTGGGTCCCGGTGGCTCTTTCCCTTCTTTCTGAGATTTGGATCCAGAAGAAAGCAAATACAAAACCAGAAGCAACAGCAAAGCTCCCAGTAATGTACCTGTGCTGTAAAACTGCAGCAGTGACTCGACAACAGCCATTTTCTCTCTGAGCATCTCAACTGATTCACTCACATATTTATAGCCGCTGTGATCCTAAACCAAAAAAACAAAAGTCCATTAGAGGAAAGGGTTGGCGCAATTACATCAGCATGTATGTTACTCCCTTTGGTGAATCATTAATCTTCTTCAGCCCATTAATCTGAGACAGGAACATTATTCAAGCAATAAAGCAATAGAAGCCAAGTCAAGTTTAACACAATCTTAGGACCAATATTATTACACTTAATTAGGCCAAGTATTATTTTTTAATTGTTACACATGATTAAAATGTGATTTTTGGTTTATACATTGGATAAATATCAATGTGTTTAATTGACAGTAAATAATGAGCAAGTCTGAACTGTGACCTATCAAAAAATCAAACTTCAAACCAGCATAACCTCTCACCTACCGGCACCTTATATTGTGCCAGATGAGCAACACCAATCTTGACTCCAATCAAGATATGTTTGACTTTAAATTGCTCTTATGAACCTTTATTATTTATTTTGTTTATATTAAAACTTTATAATAACTCAATCAGATGCATATTGTAAATGAAGAACATTTGCACATATTTAAAAGTTATTAAAACTGGAGATTTAAGGCTGGAGAGTATGTGATCGGTGGTTGTTGTACTGCAGGAACTGAGCAGAAACCAAATCTGAATCTGTCTTGAGCCATATCTGTCACAGTACGAGATAAAGAGAATAAGGATGCCCCATAAAAGTATCACACATGTGACCCATATACTGTATGTCTGTGATGATCCAGGCCATTTGAAGCCAAATGATGCCTTAAAATAACAGTCACAAATAACATTATATAATATGACATTGCATGTTTAATGAAATGCTGTTTTAAATATTTGTATATTTACATTTAAATAATATGTTTAGCATTGTATAGCTTAATGTCAGTTAACATGAAGTGGTTCGATTAAACTCTTCATTATCTGTGAAATGTGCTGTGTTGTGATATAGCCTATTCATCTTGCCCATTAAACACAGTTCATGAGTGCATCTCTCACCTCTGTCACAGTTCAACATGGAGTGACTTCAGACCTGCTTTCACAGACCTGATTAGGCAATATTTCACCAGGATGTAAAACTGTCATGTACACTAACTGGCCCTGTCAATCAAATCAGCTCTCAAATATGGTTCACAGATCTGTTATGAGGGTCTCTGATGGTGTTAGAATAACTCAACGTCTAAGCAGAGAACACTTCCAATATCTTTTGAAGTTGATGTAAGGTGCAATCAAACTCTACAGTATTTTGTGTAAATTGTCACGTCACAATAAGGGGCCATTCATCACCACCGACATAAAAACAGTGTTGCATTAAAACATATTTTATTTTTAAGGTAAAATATGTGAGTTTTCAAAAAAAAAAAAAAAAATTTACACCACAACAATAGTGAATGAATTTATTGACAGATGTCAAATAAAGCAACATGTTATCAGCAAAGAGAGAAGTCCAGTATGTTAATTTTTTGAGCGTTCACGCTTTTCTCTGAACAATCAGTAACAACATTCTTCATTTGATTAATAATCTAGTGGCTAGCCTCAAAATGTTTCATTTCTATTGAAGCTCTTATCTTTTAAGTTTTATAAAACAAAGAGTGGCTTTACACCAGGGTTCCTCAATAGGCGGCCAAATGTTTGGCCCGAGCTAATTTCAAATAATGTGGCATGAAAATTTAAACGCAGCATCAGAAAGCGGCATTAACTTACATCGTGTCTACACCGGATGCGAGCGGCGTGACACGACGCAACAAAATACAATAGAACTTATTATAATCAGTGATGCTGTCTACACTGGATGCGGCGCAACGCAACAACAAATCCCCACAATAAACTGCTGGCTCATTCTATTTATTACGCACTGACACAAAGTTCAAATGATTTGCAATGCCGCGTCCAGTGTAGATAGGCCTACTATGTGACAGCAAAAACATGGCAAGTGTGAAGTAAAGAAAAGTGGACACGGAAAATAGATGATTCAAATGTGAATGGACTGAACAGTTTTGAGTGAGTGAGTAATTGTGTGACTGATACCATCTTTGTTATGGATGTTGGTTCGCAGTGAGTTCACAGTTTTAACGTAAGTTTGCTTTCATTTATTTTCAAGATCTGAGTTAAAATATCTATTGTTGCTTTCACTATGGCTATAAACCTAACGCAAAATAATATTCAAACTCACATTTGACACTTTTAACATTGAATAAAGCACATAATCATTACCTGAGATTATCATTGTCGAATGTCGCAGAAAATAAAAACCATTTCTAAAATAGAATTCCGTGCCGCTAATTGTCACGTGTCGCTGTCGCGGGTGGTTAGGACAAAAATTACATGGAAAAGATACTTTTTATCGTGTCGTGTCACGTCTGGTTGGGGACACATGGTGTTAGAGTTTGACCCCCCCACCCACAAAAAAAAGTATAAAAATATTAATGCTGACAGATCTAATAATTGAATCTGCAATTAGGGAAAGTGGAGAGAAGAGATCCAGTCTGGAGATGAGCAGGAACAGTTTGTATGGCAGACATGGAGATCCAGATTTTTTGTTTGTTCATTTGTTTTCAATATTCAACAGGCAAAGTTCTTCAGTATCTAAATGCAAAAGAAAATCTGAATTGTTTGAATAAAACAGACTACTGGGGAAAAAGAATCTGAATATTTATCTTGTGACCATCTTGTGACTATTTTAACAAAAGCAACAATAATATAATAATTTTAATAATAAGAATTATATATATATATATATATATATATATATATATATATATAGGTCAGTGGCCCTTGGCTTGGTATTGTTGGTAGAATTCATCCCTCGGTGAAAACTAATTGAGGAACCCTGCTTTACTCACATCGTTCATTATTTAGGCTACATATTCACTCAGAAGAATAGGTAGCCTACCATTAAAAAAAATCACCCAAAATCTACTACAACGAGGTGAGTTGTTTCTGTGTTTTCTGTTCATATTTTCTTCATTCAGGAGCGTCTGTTGGCACACAGTTTGTGTGGGGACGGATTTAATGTGACTCCGACTACTCCTTTGAGATCCAGATCATCTCCAGACACTCCTGGTGGAGTTGTGAAGCGGTAGCTCTGAAGAAGGGAGGTGAAGAACAAGAAGAGCTCCATCCTGGCCAAACTCTCTCCAAGACAAACCCTGCGTCCTGTGTGTGTGTGAGAGAGAGAGAGAGAGAGAGAGAGAGATTTTGAAAAAAGCTTTATTTACAAATACTCAAAGACTCTTTACAAAAGACTTAAAACCAATGCTGCAAGAACACATTAGAGAAACCAGAACACCATGGGCTTATAAGGAAAACACCAAAACATCTTCAGATAACACACACAAAGCCCCATGACTGCACCAAATTTGTTCAAAAATGGAAAGATCTTTCATAGTTCTATAAAACTGAAAATCAATCAATACTCTAGATTTGACCAATGTCAGAAAACACACATAAACATCATCACTAGACCTTTGTTCAGATTTATTCTTTCAGCTAATATACACGGCCAACTTTGCTTGTCCTAAAATAATATTCAACAATCGACAGATAAAACGAAAAAAAAAATTCTGAAAATATTTAAAGCCCAAAATAAAAAAAGTCTCAAGTGGGGGGGGGGGATCACGTGACCCTTTGACGGCGATGCAGACTTAGTCTTTCGCTCTGCTCACTTTGCCACATATTTTATGATCCTGTCAGTAAAACTTAAACCACTCTGCATTGGACCCATCATGAGTGCTAAGGCAGACAAAGGGGATCGGAAAAGAGAGATTGAGCAATCGCCAATGAAGAAAAAATTCAGAGATTCAGCCATCTCCAGAGAAGACCTCGACGATGCTATTGCTAACCGCATTGAACTAGCATTTAAAGAACACCAAAGCACTTTGAATTCGGTTGTGAATTCGGCAGTGAGAGATGCGATGGACTCTGTGCTGATTCCAGCATTGCGCGAACTGCGTGAGGACATACAAGCGACCAACAAGTCTGTTGAAGAGCTAAGAGAGGAATTTGAGGCCATAGTTACCACGGCGAAGCAGACACGTGACCGCGTTGATTCTGTTCAGGCAGCGGCGCGTGAAGATAAGAGAACAGTCACGGACTTAAAGGATCAGCTGGAGCGACTCACCGAGAAGATGACAGATATGGAGGACAGGTGCAGAAGGAACAACGTAAGACTGGTGGGGCTGCCAGAAGGGATGGAGGGTCCCGACGCAGCTGGTTTCCTCAGAGCTAATCTTTCCAAGTGGATTCCTTCCTTGAGGAGCCGTGACATTGAGATTGATCAGGCGCATCGCGTGTATGACGGAGGGAGGGGCTCCGATCGGCCGCACACTCTCATCTTCCGTGTACTAAGATGGCATGACAGATCGGAAATCCTGAAAGGTGCCAGGCAGGCTTATCCAGTGAAATGCGTACAGAACAATGTCACACTGCTATTTTTTCCCGACTTTAGTCCAGCTACAGCGATCAGGAGAAAGGCATTTGGTCCGGTTTTGAAGAAGATGACAGCGCTTGGTCTCCAGCCCTTCCTCATCTATCCGGCGGTATTAAACTATGGCACAAGGTAGGGCTGTGACGATAACCGCATTACCGCATCACCGCAGTAATGAGATGCCGACCACGGTGTTAAGGTCATCACTGTCATCACCGCACTTGTTTTACAAGGTATTTGCAGGAGGAATCTGTCTGCATTCCGCGGGACCCGAAAAAGATTTCTTGCGACGCGGGATTAAATTCCTGAATAAAACACGGTAGCAGTCGGTAACTCTGGTGTAATTTGAACGGGAGTGGGCAGTCTAACAATATCCCGTTCCCGACGTCCAGAACAGCATATCTGTGCTTTACTCACTCTTATCGCTCATGCGCTGCATGCATGGACCAGTGCTTTCTGTGTCATGTATTTTATTGCGGGGTCTGTTCGCGCAGCATGTGCATAACGGCCCTCAGACAGAACCGACAGGTTGTGATGAGTGACAGAGCAGAATAAGGATGGCAAAGCAAAGTGTGGATGCGCTGTCCTTGAAGGACTTTCATCTTGGACTTGAAATGGTCAATTTACTACTAAGAAACCCACGTCAGGCAAGTCTGACTTGGGACATTCTTCTCAGGGATGTTAAATTGTTCAGTTAAAAAGTGATTTCATTTCGCAATGTCTACAAGCCAACGGTTTTGTTCATATTTTGCTTAGAAATTTAAATGACAGATGACGTTTTTTTTTTCTCTGCGACACTTTTCCTACTGTGTTGACAGCAAAATGTTAAACGAATTTTGTATTTTTACAAGACGAATAAAAATAACAAATAGGCTACAATTTTTGTACAACCTATAGGTCTACATTATTTATTTATTTTTTCTCTGCGACACTTTTTCCTATTGTGATAGATGTAAAACTAAAACTAAAACTAAAAAAAGATGTAAAACTAATTTGATTCTGGACAAGACGAATAAAATAAATAGCCTACAATAAAATAATTTTAGTGCAGACATTTTTATTTGTTATCTCTCTCTCTTTCAGTAAGTTAGTGGAAAGTTAAATGTGAGATTCTGGAAACAAGATATATATTTAGTGGGAACGGTCGGGTTAGGAAGAAAATGATTCTAAGCGGACAGCGGGTGAACAAAGAGTGAATATATAGCAGGAGCGGGTGGGTGCAAATGCGGAATATAAACTCGCGAGAGCGGGACTAAAAAAACAGTTTCACTTAAGCGGCCCAGTAGTTGTACAACAGCCGAACACTTGTACAGACAGGCTAGTCTGATGGTCCCTTTTTATGTTGCACTTTGAAAAACCCAAATCAAAAAAAGCCTCTTTTATGTTGCACTTTAGAAAGGTTGTTATTATAAATGTAGCCTAATTAATAGTTAAATAATATTAATGACATCCTAATTTGCTGTTACAAACGATGTGTTTCAACAAACAAATTTTTCAACAAGTTGCGTTTGGACGAGTGCGTTTATATCCACGGACTGCATGAGCGGCGCTAAGGAGGGGCTAGCAGGTGCTCCAGCACCCCCAAGAAAAACCAAATCACCCCCATAAAAAATGAAATAAAATAAAAACATTTGACTCATTACACATGCATAAATACTGCAATGCAATACAACGTGATTTGCAGTCGCACGTAATGTCAATATTTTATTTTAAAAATGGATCGGTTCCTTGTGCCAAGGCCTGCCCCCGACTAAAGATTGTTCTAGTCAACTAGTTGCACGTTTATATTAAATTGAAATTTTTTAATTCAACCTGCAAAACAACTCTTTTGGCTTCACAAATAAAGGTTCTAATCTAAAACAGTACATGAAAGCATGAAAAATAGTTTCTCTTTGGAGACAGAAAGGGCATTCAGGACTAACTTCAGGGTTCATCACTGAGATAAATGAATTAACAGCAATAGCACCGTTTAAAACCCTCCATTGTATAATCACCTACCCTATTTGACAATGGTGGCTTATACAAAGATCTCCATTCGGGTTTTACATCACTGTTCAATTTAAAAACAGACCGCCAAGGTGTATCAATTCTTCTAACAAGCAACTTCTTATTAAAGACCAAAACACAGACTCCATACAGTTGTTTACCTTCACTTGACAAGAAATCTAACAACAAAGATTCACATGGTTTTAAAGAAACCTTGTATTCTCATCAAGAATGGGTTGCACAAATAAACAGGGAAAGGGATCCTCAATATCAGGAACATTAACCCTTGTAAAAAAGTCTTTCAACATATGGTCTTCTTCAACTGTAAAACATAGTCTTAACTTGGTTAAAAATTGCTTGGACAAGCGAACAGATCTAATTCCCAAATGCTTGGAAGTTGCCTCCACATGCTCAAAGTGAGGCCCAGTTAGAGTCAATAAATGTCCCAAAGTAAAAACCCTGGATTCCCGAAGAGAGGAACTTAACCCTGGTAAGTTACAGTGTGAAGTAATATCTAGGCGGGCTCCAAGTATCAATGGCTCCTGCAGTAACCAGTGAAGAGAAAATTAGTTCTCAGTCTTATGGACGCGAAAAAAGCTCCACGCTTTGAAGAGATTCTGATAAAAGACAGGCAGTTCTGATAAATCCAACTAAGTAGGATCCATTAAAAAGAGCGTTTTATCCAGTCCAAAACCACCACGGGTACGCATAATCATGCTGCTAACCGCACGCCAGCTACAATCTGTTGAACCATCCAATAATCTTTGTAAAAAACGTAAACGAAAAGCAGCAATCCTACTTTGTAGGTGAATTAAACCTGGTCCACCTTCTTCATTTGGGAGGTATAAAATACTCTGTGGGACCCAGTGTAGTTTATCCCAAAAAAAATTAAGAGCAGCTTGAACTTCAGATAAAAAAATGTGGAGAAGGGTCTACACATGCCAGTCTATGCCAGAGAGAAGACGCGACTAAATTGTTAACAATAAGAGTACTCCCTCTATATGACATATTTGGTAATAACCATTTCCATTTATCCAAGCGTCCTTTGACTTTTTCCAACACCCCCTCCCAATTCTTCTGTAAAAAACTGTCATCTCCCAAATAGACTCCAAATAGAGGGAGAGAGAGAGAGAGAGATTCTAACAATGCTAGTTAATGTCAAAATGATTACGGTAACCAATCAATCAAAGAAAGCGGGCTTTACAAAGGGCGAGCACGAACTCTATCACGAAGCATTTAACGGTTAAAGAGACGTAAGTACCTAAACATTTAATATTTGCTCATATTTGACAACTGTTTCACGATAGAAATGTTAAACGGCCGACAGTAATATCCAGTAACGCAAACCACTCGATATTTTGTTCAGTTACGCTGTTTTAAAGTGATTCATGTAAGTCATAATTGAATGTTCTGAGACAACAAACATTAGGAGGCCATTTTCTACATATTTAGCTACGATTAAAGCTTTGAATAAGGCATATACTACACTAAACGACTTTTCCAGGTTCTTTCCCCGATTTGAAGTCTGGAGAAGTTGAGGATATATAGGCCTAGTTGCCGAAAATCAGAAACTAACTAGTCCTGTCTCGTCCTATCTAGTCCTAGTCCTAGTCCTGATAACTAGTCCTGTCTAAAGTTGGCTGAAGGTAGGTTGTAACTTGATTCTCAATACACTTGGTGTATCAATGTCAAATGTAGGCCTATGGCTGTTACTCATAAAAAAAATGTCACCTGGTTATTCTTAATTAAAACATTAAAATCAAAATAATGAGATAAAAAAAGTTCAAATTATGAGATAAAAAGTTAAAATACTGGCAAAAAAATCATAGTTATGACATTAAAAAAGTCAGTAAAAATCTGCATAAAGACATAAAAAGTAAATTATATTCCAGCCTTAGGAGTGAATGTGTGCATATATTAAAATAAAAATATTATTTGCAAATAGTTCAAATGCATTACTTCATAATACATTCTAGTCCTTTTACAGTTTTCTTTCTTTGTCTTTATTCTCTTAACTTCCTCTAAATTCTTTAATCATTTAATTCTTTAAAATTTAAAAGATCACTACTATCTAAAATTGCTGTTGTCCCTGAATGTTCAAGACATGGTTTCGGCCTTGAGCTGAAGTTTCACTGTACCTGCAGAAAAGGGCATGAAAGCGTCTCTCTTGATGAACTGGCCCTTCTCATCAAGGAAGTGTTCTGGGTAAAAGCTGTTTGGTTTTTCCCATTCACTTGGATCCTTCAAAACAGACGTCAGCAGAGGAACTACAGTGGTGCCCTAGAAAATGGAAACAAAACCAAAACTTTGATGTTCATGATGCACATCTTCACTAAGCATTATACATATTAATTCTACTGACTGACCTTCTTGATGAAGTATCCATTGAAGGTAACATCACAGCTGGTTACATGTGGTAGACTCAAAGGTACTATGTTTGCCAGTCTTTGAGTTTCATGGATCACAGCATCTGTATATGGTAATTTCTTTCTGTCTTCCACCACTGGCTGACGTCCACCAATCACTCTGTCAATCTCCTCCTGAACTCGATCTGCACACAAATCCAAAACATCCTTTGGACACCATTGAATTAAAAAATTAGGAAAAACTCTTGACTTTACTGTGATTTTACCTTGTATTTGAGGGTATTTGGCCATAAGCATCAAACCCCAGCGCAGAGTTGTTCCTGTGGTGTCAGTACCAGCAACAAACAAATTTATCACAGTCGTCATAAGATTGTCCTGGTGAAAGTATGAGTCCTTCTTTCCCAATTTCTGTCAAAGGCAATCCACAAAAACACATTAAAATGAATAAATTATTAAACCAGAAATTAAAGTAGACCTATTCAGATCTTGTGCAAACTGATGATTTTCATCTTCAGTGTTGATTTACAGTAAAGGGAATCATCAGTGAACATGCAAAAAAATAAAATAAAAAATGAAGTACCTCTTCGCTCTGTTTACGGATGAGAAAGGAGTCGACAAACCCTCTGCGGTCATGTGAATTCAGAGTCTCCAGAAGCCCATTGATCAACTTCGTCATCTGTTGTCTATTTTGCAGAATATTGTGTATAATAATCTTTTTGTTCTTCAGGAATGGACCCAACCATGGAAATATTTTGTAAAACTAGAAATGGACAATCAGCGAGACGAGAAAGACTGAGTGACATGTTCTCCAGAGATGCACTTTGAAAGGTAATTGTCGTAGGTTTTATGTCATTCAAAAAAACAGCAGAGGCGGATAGTATTTTTACTTTGTTAATGCAAACTACATGGACAAAAGTATTGGGTCGCCCCCTTCTAATGAACAGGTTAGACTACTTTAGTAATTTCCATGAGTACAAATCTTAATGTTTAAGTAGGGCTGTGCAATTAATCGAATTCGATTCTCATGCGCATCTCGTCAGTAAAGCCGGTTCCGTGATTGGCTCTAAATCTCCATCACCTGTTTTCAAATTGAGCGGCAGTTAATACACAGAGCCGTAGTTCACTGACAAGTTAAATTTCGCGTTCATAATCGAATTCGATTCATCTGCGATTATGAACGCGATATCGCGTAGCTTGTCAGTGAACTACGGCTCTGTGTATTAACTGCCGCTGCGTTTGAAAACAGGTGATGGAGATTTAGAGCCAATCATGGAACCGGCTTTACTGACGAGATGCGCATGAGAATCGAATTCGATTAATTGCACAGCCCTATGTTTAAGCATATAATGGTATTCTAGGGAATTGTGTGCTTCTAATATTATAGCCCTACATTTACCCACTGCATTTAATGAAGCTGATTGTTTTCAGTTCAGTTAACTTTGCAATTTATGCTGAATGATTAATTTGTGAATTGGATTGATCAAATTACAGCTGTTCTCAAGTTTTGATTCAGTATTCCAGTCAGAGCGATCCAGTTAACAATTGACTGAACTGTTCATGAACCAAGAACCAGGACATCATTGGACCTTGATTGTACGCACAACTGATGTTGTGAAAAGTTGCTAATGCCAAATTTTAGTATTGATTATTATAAATGACAATCGTATTTAGATTATTATTGTCAGTTATTAGTGAACTAATTCTGCTGTATAAAAGGTGAGCTTTTTACGTTTGAGTACTTTATACAAAACTGCAAAACAGGTCCATGTGTAAATAATACATTTTACAATGTCTGTTGGCAGTGGAAACAATTCATGTTAACATATAAATCATAATTACCATCATAGAAGTTGATCCAGCAACCCGAACGTTTTCATTTGCTCTGTCAACCATTGCAGTGAATTGAGGGTCTGTGTATTCAAATCTGCTGCCGTACATAATAGATGAGATTATGTTTGACACAGCGTAGTTCACAGGTTGTGTCGTGTCGAAGGGTTTCTCTGTGAAGAGGAAACAACAAACCATCTCTCAATGGATCTTATAAACTAAGAGCATGATTCCATGTGTGTCTTCAGCTTGTACCTTCAAACTTATCAAACTCTCCTTTCAGATACCCAATTTCCTCTATGATTTTCTCTTCACTTCCTCTCTTGCCCATCCCAAGATCCCGCAGGTTGTTGAGAGCGAAGCGTCGCATCTCTTTCCAGTTCTCTCCATTGGAAAAGATGATCCCTGATCAAAATAAACCATCTGACAATGAGTCTGCAGCAACACAGCAGAGAATGACTATGCAGGGAGTTAAACATACATTAACCTTAGACCTTTGGGACATATGCAAATGCCCAAATGCCTGTTTTGCATTTGGGTCAGCACAGTCCCGGCGCCAGGACACTCAACCTGGGGGGGCTTGTATGATTCTCGGGGGGGCTACGGGGGGGGCATTCTATATAAAACAAGCCGTCAGATTTTAATTTAATGGATTATTATTGTCGCTTTCCTTACACACCACATTTAACAAACTTACAAACATCAGTGTGTACTATTTAACAAATGTCTTTTTTGCTAGTAATTAATTTAAATGTTTGAAACCAAATTTTATGTGGTTGAAAACACTGGATCGTTGTGATATAAGGCTAAAAGCACTGAGCGCATCTATTTCTGGCTCAGCGCCAGACAAAGCGCGAAAGCACGTTTGAATTTGTGAATGTTCTAAATACACCGGTGATCGTCCGCATCAAATGGTTAAAATCAACGTTTCGGCTTCTTGGAGGCAGTGCTTAATTTGTAAATTGCGAGGTCCTGGAACAAAGTGGGGTGTCTGATCAAATGATCAAAGGAGGGAGAGGTAACGGAGCATTCGCGCAATTGGTGGACGTGGACCAACTTAAGTGATTACCAGCTTGCACCAGTTGCTTTTATAGTGTGCACATTGTAGGCTGCTCTAAACAATAATGGTTCTTTTATTTCAACATTTATTTCAACATATTTTAGTGTTTGGGTAGTTTTTGTGTAACCCAGCTCCTGACAGTCGCGTTTGCGGATCATTGCAGGGCGGGCTTCAGAATGTCGTAGGGGGGGCTAAGCCCCCCCAAGCCCCCCCTTGACGCCGGGCCTGGGTCAGCATGCATTTTATGGCAGGTTAATAAGTGACAAGTTATTTCACAAATGACTGGTCATGAATTTATATGTTACACATTCTGTCACCAAATATTGCTGGTAACCTACATATACTCACTTAAGACATATCATGCATATTTTCAAGCCAACAGTCCCATAATTAAATGCATTTTAAGGGTTTTCATTATTAAAATGGCTGGTTCCCACCAAATTTTGTATACATCCTTATAATCAGCTCATATTTCTGGGAAATTTAATGAGAATCTAATTTCTTTGAGTAGTCATACACATTTGAGTATTTCATTGGCCCCAAAAGGCCATAAAGGTCTGAAAGTTTGGGCAACATTTTTGTTTTGTGAAATGTCTTGCATTTACATTCATTTGGGGAAGAAAAAATAATAATCCTACCATGCTCTTTGTTCATTATCGTGAAACCAGGTCCAATATCTCTGTCACCGAACTCTTCTGCATGGTTCACAAGAGCTTCTTTGACGGTTTTGTATCCAGCAAGGACCACAGTTTTTTTGGGACCCAAAAACACCTGGAATATGTTCCCATAGGTTTTGGAGAGCTGGAGAACACAGAGAAAGACATTTACAAACAAATATCAAAATGTTAGGCTGCTTTTGCTACTTGAATGTGTTTCAAGTCAAGTTCTCACCTCAAAAAAGGTGTCAAAGGGTCTCGTGAGGTCAAGGGTCAGCAGGTTCCCCACCAGCGGCAGAGGTTTGGGTCCCGGTGGCTCTTTCCCTTCTTTCTGAGATTTGGATCCAGAAGAAAGCAAATACAAAACCAGAAGCAACAGCAAAGCTCCCAGTAATGTACCTGTGCTGTAAAACTGCAGCAGTGACTCAACAACAGCCATTTTCTCTCTGAGCATCTCAACTGATTCACTCACACATTTATAGCAGCTGTGTAAGGGAGGGACCTAATCCTAAAAATGTTGTTTTTTTTTATCCATGAGAAGAAAGGCTTGGTGTTGATTAGCATGTATGTGACAGGATATGATGAATCAGCAATCTTCTTTAGCATGTTAAAACAGGACAGGAACATAACAATGTCATATAATATAGCAGGTAATAAAAGCAAAAGTTTAAGTTTAACACGATCTTTGCACTAATACTATATGCACTAAATATTGTGATAATGTCTACAATAGACAATAATCAGCAAATAGCAAGCACGTCTGAACTATGACACACAGAGATCTGTGACCTTTAGTAAACTTAAAACCTGCATAACCTCTCGCCTACTCCTACCTTATATTGTGTTCAGACAAGTAACATTAAATAAAAAAATTATGAGCTCTATTATTAATTTCATATATATTATCAAACTTTATAAGAACTAAATCAGACAAATCATCATCAGTGTATTTAGATGAGTATTAAAACCAAAGTTTTTATTTTTCCTAAATTTGCCAAACTGTCAGTCACAGCTTTAAGATGTGCTGCCTTGCATTTAAGCAGTTAGTGTAACTGTGAATGTGTAATTAAAAAAACATTTGCACATATTTAAACTATTAAAATCGCACATTTAGGATTAAGTTTTGTAATAAGATTGTAATTTTTGAAGTTAAACAAATAGGCTATGATATTCTAGTTCACATTAGGCTGATTATCTCTCACGTAACGTAACGTCAGCAATAATGTGCTCCATATTCAAATGACACTCGATTCTCAATTTGATATATTAAATATAATTACACACACACAAATCCTGTTGACACAAAGTTCATGAGTGCTTCTCTCACCTCTGTCACACTTCAACCTGGAGTGACTTCAGACCTGCTTTCACAGACCTGATTAAGCGACGCAACATTTCGTCAGAGTAACATTTCATCCTGTCAATCAAATAAGCTCTCAAAAATGATTCACCTTCTCAGCAGAAAACACTTGCAATATCTTCTGAAACTGATGCCAAAAGTTGTAGCTCTACTTCAGTGCAAATTCATCCGTCACATAATAGAAGCAAATCATGTGGACAGCTTGTGTGACGCATACAGTATTCTTAAAAAACATTAAACCGTTGATTCCTCCCAGGGATGATAAAAATAAAAAGGTAATTACGACTTTTTATCTCACAATTCTGACTTTTTTTCTGACAATTCTGAGTCGAAATCTCGCATTTATGAGCTTTTTTCTCTGAATTCAGTTTTTATCTCGCAATTCACTTTAGTTTTGACTTTTCGCTCACATTCCTTGTTTCTTTTCTTTTATATCTCACAATTTTATACCAATTTTTTTAAAGTAAAAAATGTCCAAAATGTGAGATTAAGACTCAGAATTGTAAGAATTGTTTTTATTTCTTATTTAACATAATGAGAAATGTAACACTTTTCCTATTGTGCCTGTCATGTTATTCATTTTGCAGTGATCTGATGTTCATGGTCTTCAAACAAACATTAACCGACTGTAGCTATTATAAATAGTTCATTCTCAGCAGGCTGACGGATGTTACCTCCGGTCAGTTTCACTGTTTATTTGGCCTGATGTATTGACGGCCAAATGTGTCAAGATTAATGCTTCATCACAATATTACACTGCTGTTTCAATGAAGATCAGATCAGACCGAAGGTGATTAAACATTGTGCAACACTTTTATACCTGTACGTCAATATATCAAAACATTAGTGGATCATGTTGATAGTTAATGTGATGAACTCCACCTGTGGTTCATCTACTACTACAAAAAAAAGACCAGCTGATTCAAAGCAAATGGAGCAAAAAAAGAAAAAGAAAAGACACGTAATATTATGCAGTGATGCTCACACATTTCTAAGTGACTTAAATACCTTTTGTTGCTGCTGTAGTGAAAGAAGCGTTGACTTCTGTCCTCCTTTCCCATGACTGAACCTTCACCTGTCTGAAGATGATTAGCTTTTATTGCTAACTGTGTCAGGGGTTGACAGGAACTCGGAGGCTGTAGCATGTAGTGTTTTGATTTTTACGCACGAGTGCTAACAGGTCTGAGAACACAAAAGCTCAAGATAAATAATGGCATTAAATAGTGGAATTATTATATCTGTTTTTTTCTTCCACTCCTATGCTCTCAGAAAAAAAGATACTCAACTGTCACTGGGGTGACACCTTTTGGAAATATGCTAATATACCTTTAAGGTACTAATATGTAGCATTTAGGGCAATTAAGATACAAAGATTGATCTTTTAGCTTCTGTACCTTTAGGGTACTGACCCTGTACTTTGACCTTTTTTTCCAATTATATAAGCTACTCGTAAACTTTATGAAATGAACTCTAGCCTCCTTTTTTTTCCAGAACAATGCTAACATCGGACTTACGCCTTCTGATACTATTAATAAAAATGTATTTAAAAATCACTACAGGGAAGCAAAAAGTATGAAGAAATTGCATTTAAGTACTAATTTGAGTACAATTAGAAAAATGTCATGAAAATATATACACTAAATAATATATTAGTATATATAATAAAAGTATTAAATTATTTAAAAAATACATAGTAAATAGTACATTAATTATATTTTTGTCCTTGAAAATGAACAATAAATGGAAGAAAAAAAAAAGAAAAGAGTCATTGGTAAAGGGCCAGTTTACCTAAAAAGTCATTTTGTAATTATTCTCTCACTCAGTTTTCTCTCCTTATGAGTTTCTTCTGTGTAACAAAAAATATATCTTGAAACATGTTAAGAACAAACAACACTGGAGTTTATTGTCTTTCGATGAATGAACAAAAAACACTGAGTCATTCACTATTTATAACTTTGTAATAATAATAATAATAATACAATTATACGAAGTACTTTACACTCCTGAACTGAAGTTAATTTTTAACTGTCGACAGCTGGTTTATCTTTATTACATAATGGACTCACACTTACGGGTTTGGAGCTGAAATGTAAACTATGTTTGCTAGATTTAGTTGTTAATTATTGCAGAGATTAGTCATCAGTGTGTGAACGGCATCATAGGATAATAAACATGATCTATATGAAAAGAAAAACGACTACAGAACACAATTCCTTTGTGTAAGGCAGATTTAATAAAAAAAGAAATGGCAATACTTACATTTCGCACAAGGTTAATTTAGTGATACAGTACACAAGATTACAATGTAAATTCCCTTTTTGCATTATGGTATACATTTTACCATTTTTAATTGACATTGTCATCATTAACGTTCCCAAGCTTGCCTTCTCGATTCTCAAAATGCAATATTTCATACAAGCAGTTCAGACACGACAGCCAGAGCACTGTGTAAAACAGACCATCAACGACAAAAACGTAGAAAAGAACAATTTGTGGTCAGTCACCGTCGAGCCCTGTTTATCTACAGTACGTCAGTGTGTTCGATTGAGCCCGTGTTTTCTTCCTTCACTACGAAAGTACATTCAGTTCACATGAACGTGGACGGAAACGTGGTCAAAGTGATGTCAGTACGGTCTGGAAGGGACCCATGCTGCTTTCATTTCAATCATCGTAATGATGTAGAATCACGTTCAACAAAGACTCGTTGACGTCCTTCAATCTGACTCAAGAGTGACTAAGAGGAAATCTAGCATAAACAATGTAGAAATGAGATTAGCAGCATGAGCTGAGAGTCACTGAGCCTCATCAACATGAATTACAAGATCTTAAAAACATTCAATGCAAAATATTGACACAAGAATGATTTTACAGACAACTAATCTTATGTTAAACCCTCCTGAATTGCGATGCTTCATGTTTCTGTGAGCTCTTGTATGGATTTTGTGAAGCTGCATGAATTGGTCCACATTAGTAGTGCACGGTAACATAAAAACAAAAGCTTGTGGTTTTTGCTCCGTGACAGAATCACACAAGCGGACATTTAGTGTATCTAAAGACATTCAGCTTGATGCAGATGAAAGAAAAAAAAGTGCACTGTATGTGATCTAGTGGTCATCTGCAGAATTACACAAAGCCCAAAAAATCCTCCATCGTCACAATCTGGAGGAGGAATGTCACACTGGTAAAAAATATAACTGGAAATGTGGAGGGAAAAGCATTAAAACATCGGTGGTCTCATTGAAAAGAATTGGGGAATATTTTTTATGGGATTACATTCATATTCAGCAACTTTTCTTGTAAATTTTTTTGCAAATCCCAAAGAAGCAGCTTTTACATTATGTTTTTGGACATCGCATTTTCCTGTATGTGCTGCATATGCTATCAGGAAAGGGGCGAAGCACATGTACCTTCAGTATTGAGACCACAGTAGAAAACAGGTGAGGAGAAACAAACAAAAAAATACTTTTATAAATAACACAGCAATTGTACACATGTGCACACGAGACATCCTTTCTGTCGCGCTTACAGAGGATAAACAAACGTCTTTTCTTTTCGGTGCGGAGACCCACCGATTAAAATTCAAAGACTGTTTCCGATGGTGTGACGAACGTACCGTTGAAACTCAAACTGCTCACAAACGCACACACCCTACTGGCGGAGACCTCGGGTTAGTGGTCCTGTCTCTCAGTGTTTGAGTCTGGAAGTGTGTGTTACGTACGTATGATCATGTCAGAGATGTGTATGTGAAGAGAGACACCTGAGCAATGTCCAGTGGTCTGACGGAGAGTCAGTCGGCCCAGGCTGTACCTCCTAACTCATCAGGTGAAGGTCAGATCCAGGAGCTCCGCCCCTTTAGTGCTTGAGCGGGTCATTTCCTGCAGGTCTCGGCGCAGTGCTGGAATTGGGCGAAGCTGAGGAACACCTGCTCCAGTGAGATCTGGCTGACGCAGTAGTCCTCGATGCTGTACTTCTCTTTGGCTGTTTCTAGAACACCAAAGACCTGAGATATAAAGACACAGAAATGTGTTAGAAGTGCATGCGAGACATTTGCCGAACTGTGCATTTTTCTACAATGCAACTTGACATTCCATTTCACATGTGACAGCTGAACCAGAGGCAATCTCAGCAGTGATAATGAGTAAATATTGGTTATGTTCAGAATTGATAACTAGTGTACTCCATATTACACAGTGTTTACTGATTAGCATAAAAATACAGCTTATGCTGTACCACAGTATGCAACAAGAAATGTTTCAGTCATCCGGTTACTTTTTTTTATTTATAAATAAACAGAAACTGAAATCAAATTGATAAAAAATTATTAAATAATTAAAAAAATAAAATAATGATCACTTCCGGGCAGTGTTGGGTGTAACTAATTACTAAGTAATTAGTTACTGTAATTTAATTACTTTTCCCTTGAAAAAGTAAAGTAAGGGATTACTCTTATTTTTTCTGTAATTTAATTACAGTTACTTCTTATGTAATTGAACTTAATACTGTGTATAGACTGTAGAACATTTATATACAATACAATAGTGGATTTAACATCAAAATTGAAAGTCTAACCTTAAAATGCATGCTTTTTATGTACCCTTCTCACTTTTTTAATACTTTGGTGAGTTAATAAAAATATTGGTAACACTTTAGTGTCTAATTCTCACTATTAACTTGTTGGTTATTAGCATGAATATGACAGTTATATTGGCTGTTTATTATTACTTAAAAAACACAATGTCTTATTCTGCAAGACCTAATAAGCAGTAATTAGGAGTATTTTGAGGGAAAAGTCATAGTTAATAGTTAGTTAATAGTGAGAATTGGACCCTAATCTAAAGTGTAACCAGAATAATTGATGTAGTTACTTGAAAGAATTAAAAGAACCGTTTCATGTCTATTATTGTATCATTAACTTGTTGAGGTTGATATAGGATTTAGAAAGTAATTAGTAATAATTAATTAAATACTTTTTGGAGAAAGTTATTTGTACAGTAATCTAATTACACTGTTGAAGATGTAATTAGCAACTAGTAATTAATTACTTTTTTAGAGTAACTTACCCAACACTGCTTCCGGGTTTGTCTGTCACACTGGGAATGGACAACTAGTGTACTGCATACATAGTGTATTATGACCAATATTAGATAAAATATAGTAAGGAAACTATATACATTTCAGCTGAATGGTGTCCTTTTATTTAATTGTGTGTAAAAAACTAAAACTAAACTGTAACTAAAACTGTATTAAATAATAATATTATTAAAAATAATTAAAAAATAATTTTAAATGCATCTGAGATCATTTCTTGTTTATCTGTCACACTGGAAAAGAAAGGTCAAGTCCTGTGCCTTGCATTGTGGGAAACTCACAATTTGGTCAGTCTGGGTGTATTATATACATGCAGAGCATTTGCATACTATAGAAATAGTAGTATGTTATTTGGAACGGTGTTCCTGTGGCTCAGTGGTAGAGCATTGCGTTAGCAGCACAAAAGGTCATGGGTTCAATTCCCAGGGAACACACATACTGAGAAAAAAATGTATAGCCTGAATGCACTGTAAGTCGCTTTGGATAAAAGCGTCTGCTAAATGCATAAATGTAAATGTAAAATGGAACATCACTATCATTTAGACTGCATGTTTCGGAGACGTACCTGTGCCCAGGTGAGAGTTTTGTCAGTCAGGTGATAGTGGACCATCCCCTGGTGTTCATCCTTCAGTAAACTTCCTGCGAGAGCCATCAGGTGAAAATTATAAAAACCGTCACACTGTCCAGCAGAAATACAAAGCATGTAATTTAGATACCTGGGAAGGTGCTTTCAATGAAGTCTTTGAAGAGCTGAAGGTCCATCTCATCTAACTCCGTCTCCACGCGGATCTTCGCCAGCAGCGTGTAACCGCTCCCAAACTTGCTCTTCAGGTGCTGCGGGCTGCCCAGACATTTGAACTGGCCGTTCACCATGACAGCCAGCCGGGTGCACAGTGCCTCGCACTCCTCCATACTGCAGAGAGAGAATGAGAAACGGTTTGTTCTGATGCAGCATGCTTCTTTTCATTTCCAGTCCATATCTGCGTTAGTCAGGTGACGTGTGGCTCACCTGTGTGAGGTTATGATGATGGCTTTGCCAGACTCTCTGGCGCGTGTAATTGCATCCCACAGCAGCCGTCTGGCCACTGGGTCCATGCCAGTGGACGGCTCGTCCAGGAAGATCACGGGCGGCCCACCGATCAGAGCCATGCCTGCACTCAACTTCCTCTTATTGCCGCCACTGTGTAAGATCCAATAGACAACTTATAATACACGCTAACAACATTTATCAAACCAATGATTGAACTTCTGACCTTCTGAGTGTTCCTGCTGCATCTGTTTCCCTACACTACAATAAACTAGTCCATCATATTTGAAGAGTTTATTTGCAATTTTCAAAAATCATGTTTGTTATTATCATTATGTTATGTTATGGTGTTTTATTGTTAGTTAGCTGTATTTTTTTGTTATTTACCCAACTGCAGTTTGATTGAGATTAATTGGAATACACAATGAAAAAACATGATTTTTGAAAATTGTTAAAAACGGAGATATTTGATTTTGCAAAATTAAATCTTCATGCATTTATCCAAACACCAATCCAATACATCTACAATTCCATACGTGATTTTAAACCATCAAACCTAATCATCCACCATATCTATCATATCTGGTGATAAATCATATCTAACCACCCATGAATCATATCTAACCATCCACGAATTAACATCCATGCCATATTTTACCATCCATTCATTATCATATCTAACTACCCATGAATCATATCTAATCGTCTTCAGATCATATTCTAACTGTCTACAGATCTAACAACCTATTAATCATATACAGTACAACCACCCATAAATCATATGTAACCAATTTAAGCATTATCAACTTAACAAGCATCATATTTAACCATCCATTCATAATTTGCAACCATCATCTAACCATCAAACCTAATCATCTTTCATCTATCCATCATATATGTAATATCTGTTGATAGATCATATCTAACTACCCATGAATTATATCTAATCATCCATATATCACAATTTACCCTAACCTATGAATCATATCTAACCATCAATTAATCATATATAACCACCCATGAATCATATCTATCCACCCAATCATAGCTAACAAATTGTATATCATATTTTACCATCCATTCTTCATCATATCTAACCAGACAAATCATATCTAACCAACATGAATCATATTTAACCACCCAACCATATCTATCCATCTATATCACATTTAACTATCATCTAAGCCTAATCATCCATCATATCTAACCACCCATCTATCATATCTAACAACCATAACATATTTAACCATCCATTCATTATATCGAACCATAATCTAAGATCAAACTTAATGATCCATCATATCTAAACACCCATTCATCACACCTAACATCTATATATCATATCTAACCCTCACCTATCCATAAACCTAAGTCATCCTTCATATCTAACCACCATATATCATATATTCAATCATTAATGACATCTAACCATCTATATATCATATCTAACCCTCATCTAACCATAAAAATAAATCTTCCATCATTTCTAACCACCCATCAATCTAACCATCCATCCACTTTCTCTCAGGTGTCATGTTCATACCTGTAGCTGCGGACAAGTTTGTCAGCGTGAGGTTCGAGCAGCAGCGAACGCAGAACATTTTCTACACAGGCTGTGACATATTTCTCTGGGATGCCCCTCAGTCTGGCATACATGCTCAGGGTTTCCCGCCCTGTCATGTGATCTAGCACCGCGTCAAACTGGGGGCAGTAGCCAATTCTCTGCTGCACCTGAAGCAAAGTCATATTTAATACTGTTAAACCATTCACTTATACCTACTATGTCTAAAAAAATGTAAATATCTCCTCTCTAATAATTAATTTCCAGTTAAGGAACTATTTTATATGAAATGGCAATATGAGATAAAATACTCAACCTTTTTCACATCTTGAAGGATGCTGTAGCCGTCAATAAAGGCATCTCCTGAAGTTATGCTTTCATCTCCTGTCAGCATTTTGAATGTCGTAGTCTTCCCTGCTCCATTAAATCCCAGTAAACCAAAGCACTCGCCCTTCCCAACGGCCAAAGACAAACGGTCCACCGCTAACAGCGACTGCCCGCCTGAATATACCTAGTAAAACAACAGATTTTAGGAAAAAGGAAAAAAGGGACAAAAACAGTCAACTAAAACTAAGTTGTCTGGTAAGAGATATTTTTGGTTACAGAACTTCAGGTATTTATATGAAGGGGATGCTCTGACCTAATTTTTATGGCATTTCAGTGCATTGTGGCAATTATATTTGTTTTATAAAAATATGCAAAACCTTTGTAACTCCATCCAGTGCATATGTATGACTGGACGGACGGACTACAACACGTCCTGATTTACATAATTGCCAGCAATTTGTTTATTTCTGGAGAATATTGTTGTATACCAAAAATCCCATTTAGTAGCTTTAATGAAGCTTCCTTTGATTATGACTTAATAATATTGAATAAGACTGGACAAATTTTGTTGCAGAACTATCTAAAAAATTGCTCAAAATAGAAGAAAGCCATAGAAGGGACCTTACTTTTTTTAATCATAGTTAATCAAGAAGCATGGCCAAATTAATAAGATGGCAAATTATTTTGAAGCGATTTAGAGATTTTAACAGAACTCTTCATGTTATGCACTTTGGCCAATAGGTGGCGCCACCCGACTGGTTTTGTACACTCAGGGCATTGTGGCAATGATACAGTGGAACTTGCATGTCAATACAGTAAAGCATTGCAAAACACATTCTCACAGCATGTTCTGAAGATGATCAGATAATCTTTTGGAGAACTCTATTTCAAAATGCTCGAAAATAAGCCTATTATAGGTAGAAAATGAAACCTTTAGGTAAACACGTTAACATACTGTAGTTTGGCACCAAATAACAGAATGTGAATGTGATACCTTGCAGAGCTCCTGTAGGATAAGCGGGCTGCCCACCATTGACTCAACAACCGGCTGGCACTCCAAAACTCTCTTCCTCTCCTCCGCAACATCTCTGTCCTCAGGCTGGAGAGCTTCTTCTGCCAACAGCAAAACCTGACAAAAACACACACCCGCAGCTGTGATTGTTAGCATTCAAACCAATAAAATAAGAGCACTATATCCCGTGTTTTCATTCCTCTCCCACCTTCTTGCGTGTCCTGCAGAGGTTGAATAGTATGTGGACACACCGAAGCTCGATGAGGAAAAGCAGGGCGATGAAGACGACACCTTGTAGGGACATGGCCACCAGGAAGCGGCCCACTCCAGGCTCATCCATGGAAAAGTAGTTCATTTGATACGTGATGTCTGCAGATGACCAGCCAAAATGACAATGAGAATGACTACCCAGTCCACATTAAGTGTGCCACATGATGCTGATCACTCATGCCTGCACTGCTAGCTGCCTTTAAGTGACGTCAGTCACAATGACATCAGTGCTGTTGATTGAGATTTCATTTATGGCAATATTCGGTTCTGGTCTTACAGCTCTATCGAGACCCATAAACTGTATAAACACAGTGGATTATTTAATTAGCATAGACACACACAGGCTAACATATTACAGAAAAACTCAAATTCAATATCCAGGGCTTCACAATCACATTTGCATTAGCGAAGTGAAACTCAGCAGGAAACCACATTTCTAATTCATAAGATAATTCCACATCAAATCCACCTAAATAACAGGAAAATGTTTACTTACAATTTTTCATATCTTATATCTATCATATCTAACCATCTATACATAACATCTAACCATCCATCCATCTATCTTATCTAATCACCCATTCTTCATAGTTAACCATAATCCATCATATCTAACCATATATCCATCATTTTTTAACCATCTATCATATCTAACCATACATTCTTTAAAGTTAACATCCATCATATGTAACCAACCATCATTCTAACATCTATATAATATTTAACCATCTATACATCATATTTAACATCCATCCATCATTTCCAACCATCCATTCCATTATATCTAACCATCTATATCATATCTAATCTGTCATATTTAACCATCTATCATATCTAACTATCAGTTCTTCATAGTTAACCATCATATCTAACCAGCCATCCATCCATCATACATAAACATCTTCGATTATATATAACTATCCATCATGCATCAAATGTAACCATCTATCAAACCATAACATTTAACCAATAATTCCATTATATCTAACCATCTATATTACATTTAATCATCTATACATCATATCTAACCATTTATATATCATATCTAACCATCCATCCATCATATCTTAGTACCATCCATCTATCATATCTAATCATCTATACAATATTTGTTAGATTGTGTTTAACACAAAAAAGCGATGTCAACACAGAGGTATAGAAATTCTACATTGATTTAAAAAAGCTACAAACTACATTGATTTAAATCTGCGCTGGTATCGGCCTACTGACCCAGCATGAGCTCATGATTTTGAGGTCAGGTGGTTTTTCAGGGTGATTATCAGACACTCACTGTAGTACTTGCAAATGTACTCGGCAAAGTCACTGGAGGTGCAGAAGGTGATGATCTCATAGTTCTGGTAGAACTCGCTGAAGGACATGCCCAAGCAGTAATTTGGGAAGATCAGGAAGATCTTATCCAGGAGGTGAGACATGTCTACTAGCTTCAGCTCTGAGGGAAGACAAACACATGAACACAAGGTGTGTGAACAGACATTCTAGATATTGAAATGCACGTGTGGACGTGCGCGACTCACCAGGTATGGTCATGATGGTGACCGCAAGGAAGGTGGCCGTGCCGCTGAGGATGTTGAAGATGGTGAGGCGTGTGTAGGCGGTGGCGGCCGTAGAGAACAGGAAGCTGAGCAGGTACATGAAGGGAATCACAGCCCAGCCATACAGAAGCAGCAAAAGCAGAACGTCCACCAGGTGGTTCTCGGCCACAAATGCTTTCACAGAAAACACTCGGAAGACCACCTAGAAATAACAAAGCGCCCTCATATATCCAGGTTTTACAAATGACAGGCGTTGAGGGAATGCATTTAAATCCCCATAAGTTTGAGCTTATTTTAAAGCATACTTTGTATTATTTTAAAGGGGTCATCAGATGCAAAATGCACTTATACATGTGTGTTGGCAGTGTGTGAACACAACACAATCACCCTATAATGATAAAAATCCACCCAGTATTTTCTTTTAAATCCTGAAAAATGATATCCCTTTCTCAAGTCAAGCCGTTCTCAGATTCTTGTCTGTGTGATGTCACACGGACGAAGGCGGCTCCCACAATTGTTGATTGACACTAGCGTTTTACCTTAGACCCGCCCTGAGTGAGCTATCATCAGTCCGCCATTGTTTCGACGTCGGAGCAGATGTAGACAAGAATGTCTCCATAGCGATTGAGGTGTTTTGTTGTTGGATGTAATAATGAACATAGCAGTCATCATCTACTCCCGAGTTCTGAACCGCTGAAGACGCAGAGGATTACATTTGTTTTTGAAGGGAATGCTCCCCCGATCTACCTAAATGCATCTATGTTCACGCGAATCATTCGTGATCCAGCTTCACCTCCAGAAGAAGAGAGTATACTTTTTTTTTATGAATCTTTGCAAATCGCCTTTCCTAATAATGTGCTAGTTAGCAAGTTCTGTGGATAAAGGTTACAGTTTCTCAGAGAATGGCTTGCTGTGAAAAGAGCTGTTTTTGACAGGGTAAAAAGGGTGTTGTTTTACACTACCATTGAAAAATTTTAGCCAAATTATGTTGTAGACGTTTCATTAAGATCCTAAAGAATCATATCAACTTGTGGAAAATGGGCATCAGATGACCCTTTAAAGCATTTTAAGGCACCCTTGCAACTGTGACTTGGCCTCCAGATTAAGAACCACTGACAGAACCTAGACAGTACATTCATACTGACCAGCATGAGCAGGCAGGGCAACAGGAAGTTGATGAGGTCCCACAGCAGGGCGGAGAACCAGAAGTTGGAGAGGTAGACCCCGCTGACCCGCTGCACATGTTTGGACTTCACCGATCGCTCAGAGACGAGGAGCAGGGCGAAGGTGCTGGCTAATGATGCCATGCCGTACATGAGGTTTATGGCGATAGCAAAGCCTGTCTGGCCCCTGTAGAGACAAAAATAAGGATGAAAGACCAACTAAACGGCTAGGTGTCCCAAGTTAACTTCACTTAGGGTTCTGGGTTTGTTTGGACTCCTCAGACTGATTTTCGTGATGCATAAACACTGACAGAATCACGGATAGCACAAAATCCATGATATGGACTAGTGTCTATGAATATTAAACGGCAAAAGACTGTTATTTAAACATGAAATCCATTTGTTCAACCATGTCTTTGTCGATCATCTACTACACAGCACATGTGATGTTCATGGTGTTTTTAGCATCTACCATCTCACTATATGAGGACATGAACACATGAGAGTCACTTTACCAGCAATTTAACCATTGCATTTGAGAAAACTATCATCAGATACACACAGAAACTCAAAAGTCTTCACTACAACCTGCCAAAATAAAAGTTCAGTTTAACTTGAAGAAATTAGGACAAATATATTACTATTGTACAGTAGAATGTACTTCATAGTAATAAAAACAATATATTAAAACATTATTTTAAGGAATATCAAAATTTTTGTAAACATTTTTAACAGTTAGCCTCTGTTGTGCAGTGCTGTTTTTCCTAAAAATAAAACAGTTTGTAAAATGGCAATTTGATTACATTTTAAAAGAATAATTAAACTTTTTTTGTGCATGTGTGTGTGTGCATTACCACCATTTTTGATAAAGAATTGTATTAAATCATAAATAAACAGAATCTAGGAAAATTATGATATAATTTCTGAAATAAATAAATATTTACTTGAAAAATTCTTTAGTTTTGTTGACACATAAAAGGAGATTTTAGATCTATATTTATCACTCCATAAATCAGAAAATACTGTCAGCTGCCAGAAAAATAAATAAATAAAAATAAATTTTTACCATGTTTTGTATACATTAAAATGGAAAGTTAGAATTTGGGAAAAAATAAAACAGATTTCATTACTTGGCAAGCACCACTAAATGCTCTCAAAGTAAATACATACTCAGAAAGCTGGCTCTGGGCCGTCTCGGTCATGTTGCGTGGCATGGGGTAATTTCCAGTCTGGATGGAGGCATCGGGTCCAGCTAGTAGTTTGTAGAGAGCATTGTCAACCAGCATGAGCGCTGTAGCGGGGGTGTGATAGCCCTGGTTGTTGAAGTAACCGATGACCTCAGTGCTCTTCCTGGATCGGCTCCTGAAAGTCGCGCCCACCACGCAGTGCTCATTGAAAGCTCCGCCCTCCCTCATGGCATTATATAGCACATACTCTGACAAATCTGATCAGACAAACCACAGGTTAGGATGATTTTGAGACAGCTACTCTTTATTTTTTTATTTGTTTATTTATTACCTGTTATATTAGTGGCAGCAATGGCATTCTGGGAAGGCAGCTGTGCTGTGTAGATCTCAGCCAGAGCTGTAGCCAGCGGCCCAGCATTGACATCTACAGCCACGGGTACGTGAGTAGAGCCATATTGTTTTAGCGCCAGATGGAGCAGGGGCGTGATTTGGCTTCCAGGGAGGGAGCGGGCCACTACAAGAGCCAACACTGTGAAAATGAGCGGCACCAGAAACTGAGCCACCATCACTTTCCAGTTGCGCCAGCTGTAGAGCGCCCTCTTCAGGAACATAGCGTAGAACTGCTGCATATAGAGCCTGGCCTGAGGGTGAACACATGCAGAAAATAATGATAAAATAAAATAAAAAGATCTAAATAAATTTCAAATATTAAAAAAATTCTAAAAAGACAAATAAAAATAAAACATCCACTTTTAACATTTTATTTGACCTCCTGAGATGGATGAACATTTTATAAAGGTAATTTTTAACAAGTTTCAAGACCTATTTTGATATTCTTGAGGAAAAATACTGGAAAACTTACAGTGGAATTTAGAGGTGCTATAAAATATATATAATATAATATTAAATAAAATAATATAATATAGAAAAATAATGTTTTCTGTGAGAAGCGCTGAAGTCACTGACCCCAGTGTTGAGTTTGATGTTGGAGCCATCCTCTGAGATCATAGTGCCGCTGTCAGTGAAATCCGTCACATCCGTCATGCCGCTGATGCTGCTGGAGTCATCCATGGTCCAGTCATGTGACCGCCGCTCATGCTGATACTGCAGAGCTGGAAGCTGGATGGCCTGAATATCCAGACTGGAGTCCACCAGCTTCCCGACCCTGAGAGTGTGAGCACAAAGACACGAACGGTTACATAAAAGATGACACATACATGAGGATCTGCATGAAAGAAAGTGGCCCTTACTGAAACACAGCTGGGCAGCCATTGTATGTGCCTACACAAAAGCGATTATGTAAAATGTAGAAGGGTTCAAAAAAATGACGCTGAAGGAGAGATAGCATTGAACCTGTCAATCTGCGCCCCGTCCTACAGCTAATGGCCGTTTAAAGTAGGACAGAAGATTTAGGACTGCACTTGAGCTCTCCAAAACCATTACGAAAAATGTTGTAGAGATGAAAAAGGAGCAGTGGTTAAAACGCTCTTGTGAATGACACACTAGAGACTGAGCGTGTTTCTGCAGGGTATGTTTTCAGAGCACAGGTCTATAATTTAGTCCTGCAAAATCACACTTCTCGGTTCTCTGTAGGGATGAGAAGTCATGCAAATCAGTTCTTTTGAACGAATCAGTTCGTATATCCAATTCAGCGGTTCTTTAAATCGCAGAAGACCTTTTTCTGAAAGAGCATTTCAAATCTGTGGCGTGATTTTAGACTGGATACGGTCAGTGTTAAAATCTTTCTCAGGGAACATACTGTTTACAAAATGGCTGTTTAAATAGTTTAGCTTTTTCCAGGAATACATTTTTCACTTCAATTTCAAGCTTTTTACATTTCAGCAAACATGCTAATGTAGTTTATTGGTATTGATCTGTAAACAAGAAAAGCCATCATCTGTGCTACGTGACTAAATTTATGCTAATATTAATGCATTAATGCATTTTCTTTTGTTTGTGATATTATTGAAATGAATACAAAGTTTTGGGAGAGTGAGATAGTGTTGTTATTGGTAATTAAAACTAAAACTATTAAAAATAATTTTTGCTAACTGAAAATAACACTGAAATCAAATAATTTTTTTATGAAAAACTTAAAAAAAAGAAACAGGAATTAGAGATGCCTTGGCAACTAACTTAAATAAGTTTAAGATGAATAAAATAAAATATAGAAATATAGCTTTAAAAAACAATAGTGACAAACACAACAAAATTACTAAATATTTAATAATACACTAAATAATTTAATTTACACTCCAATTTAAATGAAAATTGAAGATAAAAAATATTAAATACTATAATAGTATAGTATAACAGTATAGTAATACTATAAATAAAACAGCTAGGAAAAAATACAAATCTGTGGGAACAGGTCACAGCACACAGCATCTACAGATTCTTCATTATTTGTGGTGGTCTCGTGGTGAAGTACCTGAGAAAAACCTCCTCCATGGTGGTAACGGACGCCCCATAGCTGGCGATGCCCAACTCGTCTCGATTCATCTCCAGCTCAGCAAACAGCAGCTCAAACCTGTGGAGAAACACCAGATCTAAACTCAAACCTGAACACGCAGGAAAATCAATAACTGAAATCACTTCTGTCAAATCAATCCTCACATATTCATTTTAATGCTATTTTTTATTAGTTAAAAAAAATGCAAACTTATTATTCTAATGTCACTTAAAACTTGTATGAAGCACCTCAAAAATATTATTACTAAGCTACATCAGAAGTCTACTAATACCCTTTGATTGCGCTGTAAAAGAGTTGTCAGCATTTGCAAAATATCAACAATTATGGGCTGCATTTATAATATATTTATGGTACTTTTGATCAACTTTATAAAATGCTTTTTTAGTTCAGTGCAATGTTACTTTAGAGTCACAGAGATATATTTATATTTTGGTTAATATTTTGATTTAAATCACTTTATATTTTCTGTTTTCATTTTAATGTTTCAGCAAATTTATTGTGTTTTTGGTCATTTTTTAATTATTTTTATATATATTTCATAAATAATGTCTTTATAGTTATTTATAAAGTTCCAGTTTATAGTTTTAGTTATTTGTGTACTTCTTAGTAGTAAATAAGAGAGTAATGAGAAATGTTTCATTGGTAAGTTTAGGTTTAGTTTTTTTTTTTATTATTATTTTATTATATATTTTTTAAATATTAAATATGTTCAACATTTTATTTCAGTTGATGTTTATTTTATTTCTAGTCATTTTTAAGATTTTAGTTTTAACTAACAACATAACCCTGGTTCCATTAAAAAATATTTTGTATAGTTTAAGGAACATAAGGACAATAAAAATGATATAAATTCACTTTTCAGATGCATTATTTCTTTGAAGTGCTTTTAGGATGTTTGTCTCTCACTGACGATGGTTCAGAGGGTCGGGGACGAGAAACACGTGTCTGATGAACAGACTGTTGTTTCGAGACCTTCGCTAAAAAACAGATAAATGGGTAAATTTAGTCTGTCTGTTGCTACGGAAGCTCACAAGAACCAGACCAATGAACCAAGACCAAAGTTCCATGCACTTCATTTATCTGGATACATAAAAAAAAAAAATGCATTGTCTCTTGTAAGAGTTTGTGCAATCAAGGTTATTGATTTAAAGCAATGAGGATGAGACCTTGATGTTTGCATTCCTGTTAACCAAGTCTACCATGTAACCTCTTCAGATCAGATGTTTTTGTAGCATGCAGCATTGTTGCCAGAATGCAGACATCTATATGCACTGAAAAACTGGATGACCAACTACTTTTCGCTGCATTAAACATGCAACATAATTAGGTAAAGTGGACAATGTTTCTTACTACAGTTTGAAATGCACTGCATAACGCATCCTGTTTCACTATTTTAAGCACAGTACACAGTGCACAGTACACTACACAGTAGACATGTAAATCAGTGTTGTCTTACCGGCTGGTGCTCTCTTTTGGCAGTATGTAGGAGAGTTCAGCGCCTGCACTGCTCTCTAGAGTAGCATCAGGCACATACATGTGCACTAGGCGAGTGATCTCGGACACGTTACAAAACGCATCCTTTACTATAACCATGTGGTAACCAGCACCTGTAGAAATACAAGATTAAATCAGATACTTTTTTTTTTTTTTTTGGAGACTACTCCAAAAAAAAGCAAAGTTCTTATTGGAGCAAAACACTACTTTTAAAGGGGTGATGAACTGCTTTTTTATTATAATTATTTTATAAAGTTCTCTCAGGTCCACTTCTAGTGTAAACAAGATTTTTACATCAAAAAGCATCAGAATTTAGCAGTAATAGGCTATTTTGTGTCCTGTTTTTGACCCTTTCTGCAGAACAGTCTGTTTTTATAGGCGAGATGCATTCAAGTAAATGGAAGTAAATGCCAACTTCTATGATTGGTTTTGCATATTAAAGGGGTCATATGATGCGATTTCAAGTTTTTCTTTCTCTTTGGAGTGTTACAAGCTGATTGTGCATAGATAAGATCCATGAAGTTGCAAAGACTAAAATCTCAAAACCAAAAAGATATTCTTTATCAAAGTTAAGACTCTGCCACGCCCTCCTAAAACGGCTCATTCAAACACGCCCCCACATGTCTACATCACTGTGTGGGAAGATTTGCATAACACCGCCCAAACGTATACGCAATGAAAGAAGGCAGAACTATTATTCTCGATGTAGTGTTGCTGCTGCCGCCGCCATGTCCTGGAGACGCTGTATTTCATTGTAAAAGTGAAAGGACTTAGTACACAACTAGAAATCAGTGGTTAAGTTATATTTACAACACTGTTCCAGAACAGTACAAAGCAAATATACGAGTGTGTGCAGTGCATTTTATGGAGGACTATTTCCTGATCCTGGGAGAGTAGCCTACAATGTGAATACTATGAATGGCTGTGAACAGCAATTCCAACGTCACAAGGACAGTCTGGTGCTTCTGACTCACAGCCTGTAAGTACGTTTCAATATTTAAAGAATTTGCTACTGACTATTCAAACGCAAGTTTTGAGCTGTGTAGAGTAGTGCTTGTTTGGCGTTTCTATGATCACAAATGCAGACATGGCGTTATGTTTACGCGGCACGGGGTGGCACAATGCATAAAAAGACCGTATGGGTCATTATAATCAGCAATTATGTCCTCACTGAACGCAACAAATGCTTCGTTTATAGCGGGTTTTATTGTTTTAGTCTCGTCGCACCATGACCATTGACTGTAAAAAGACCGGGACACGGCATCACAACACGGTAAGGGGCGAAACATTTCTGTCTCATGCTTGAGGTATTCGGCCAATCACAACGCACTGGATAGCTGGCCAATCAGAGCACACCTCACTTCTCAGAATGATAAGCTTTGTAGAAATCGGTGCGTTTCAAAAAGGCGGAGCATAAAGGAGCAACAATAATGTACAGTATGTGGAAAATAATGTGTTTTTTTAACCTCGAACCGCGTAAACATTGCATTACACCAAATACACAAAATAATGTTCTTTTTAGCAACATCATATGACCCCTTTAAAATAATAGATGGGCCGGTGCCAATGCCCTCGTGGTTAGTGCGCCAACATACAGCGCAACTGCGCTCGCAGTGACCCGAGTTCGAATCCCGTCTCATGGTCCTTTGTCGATCCCGTTCCCCTCTCTCTCTACCCAATGATTTCCTGTCTGCTCTCTACTGTCCTGTCCGAATAAAGGCATAAAAAGCCCATAAATATAACTTGAACCCTGAAAACAATAAGGGTCATTTGGGTTAGAAATGTATCAATATTCTGTACACATCAAATGATCTGGAACAGACAGCGCAATAGTGGTAAATCACACTTATGTTGCAACATTACTATTGGATCGTCCCGTATTTAAGGCATCAGTTTGTCCCGTATTTGCAGGCATACGCCGTATGACCACCTAGACCATACAAATAACAAATGAATTGCTCTTTTTCCAAATCATTGTTTGAATTGCGAATGTAGCTGCTCAAGGAAGGCTTTAAGACCAAGCGGAATCCTCTGCCGCCTATCGCTCCCGCTTCACAGCGAGCTGGACTCATGTTTTGATTTCTGCAAATCAGTTTGGTCGAATGCAAAGACGTGATTATTGATCATAAGCACAACATCCAGCTAGAAAACATACTATCTACCTTTTACTATTTGCAATAGTTGGACCGAGGCTATGGAATAACCTTCCTTTATATGTGAAAGCTTCAAATTTTGTCTATGAGTTTAAAACAAAATAGAAATTTTATTTTCTTACCTTGGCTTTTTAAAACTTTGTATGTTAAATTATCTTTTGAGTTTATTGATGTTATTCTTTTTCCTGGTTTTTATTTTATTTGTACAGCACTATGGTCAACTGCTGTTGTGTTTATCGGTGCTTAATAAATACAAATACCTAAGACAATGTCTTTCACTATTGTAAGTTAATGTTGTTAAATAGAGAAAAAAAAAGTATACATTTTTAAAATGTCTATAACTTCTAGCGCATTGATCCCCAAAGCTGCGCTAGCCCAGGGCCCCGCAAAGGCTTAACGCAGCTCTGTCTACACTGGATGAGAGTGGCAAAACGCAACTGAAGACAACAGTAATTATAATGTGAAATTTAAAATATAATCTTCTGCACAAATGTCCTGTGAGAACCTCTTTCTGTTCCTGTCATGATCTTGCGGCGGTCTCACCGTATTTGTTCTTGAGGAAGAGCGGCGAGCCGCAGCATTGGAGTTCTCCGCTGGCCATGATGGCGATCCGATCTCCCAGCAGGTCGGCCTCGTCCATGAAGTGTGTGGTCAGCAGGATGGTGCGGCCACGCTTCTCGCCCTGCAGCAGGTCCCAGGTGGCCCGGCGGGCTGAGGGGTCCATTCCTGAGGTGGGCTCATCCAGCATCACCACCTACAGGGAAATAAACAAAAGCACATGGACTGTGTTAGCATTAGAGTGGCTAACGCTAATTGGAACCAATTTACATTTATTTATTTTTTTAGATTTATTTTTGCCTTTTTTATGACAGGACAGTGTAGACATGACAGGAAGCGGTTTAATTTTCTTTATCTCACTTATACAGCCAGCATAGCCATGCTAACTAGCATAAACAAACCTGGACCAACATGGAAATTAATAAACAGTACACAAATGCAAATGAACCGTAAAACAAAACATCTGCTAAACATAAAATGCACCGTGAAATACAAAGTGTTGCCTGACCTTTGAGTCTCCAATTAAAGCAATGCCTATGGAAAGCTTCCTCTTCATCCCTCCAGAGAGGGTTTTGGATCGCGCATGACGCTTGTCCTCCAAATTCAGGATCCGAAGGATGCGGTCCACCTCATCAGGGATCTTTTCACGAGGATAACCCTTCAGCTGAAGAGAAGAGACAAGATATGTAAAGATCCATCTCAATGCTGAATACAGAGTAACAGTTGGTTCCAGTAAATGCCATTCATTTTCTCCATAGGGCAACTGATTTTTAACAATAACTTGCAAACCTTTAGAGACAGATATACTGTGATCTATGGCATTGTATATGCTATTGTTGAAGCCATTGGCCAACAAATTCCTGGTGAAAAACTATTACCCATGATTCTGCAGAGGAATCTCCACCAATCAGAGAATCGCTCCCGGCGCTCTTGAACTACTTATATATTTGTAAATTCATTTCTACATGCATATTTTGCAACAAACTTAAACATTGTTTCTATATTAATAACTTTAAATGAATCATTTCCTATTTATCCATTGTTTTTTAATTTGATTGTCATCCACAATGCTTCATGGGTTTATAGCTCTTTCCCTTATTAAAGATGTTAAGTACAGTCTTTGTCTTTTTGTCCAATTTTCAAATAGCTTTCTACTTCAAATCAAAGTTTGATTTACCTCATAGCTGGTAAGATTATAATAATTAGACAAACTAAAGCCATAAAAAAAGGTTAACACTGGTACCTGGTTGGTTTGGTTGACTGCTTAAACTCTTTAATGAAGTCTTTTTAAAAATCCATATGGGAAAAAACGAATAGAAAAAAATACTTTCATAACTGATAATGAAGTCACTGATAATGTGGATGGGAACTGCTGCACTTTATTACAAATATAGATCATTTTCAACAAAAAGAGCATGTAGGAACATTTTGTCAGAAAAATTGATAATGTAGATGAGTTGGGTATGTATGCAGAAATCCTCGGTCTGCATCTACCTGTGTGTAGAAGAGCAGGTGTTCTCGGACGGTGAGGTTGTCGAAGAGCACGTCGTGCTGCGGACACAGGCCGAGGCTGCGGCGGATCAGAGCCATATCCTGACATATGTCGTAACCAGTAATGTAAGCACGGCCGCTGCTGGGTGGGAAAAGGCCTGAGAATGAAGAGACAAAGAGAGTTTGAATGATGTAAAGAAGCGATCAACTCTGACTGACCTCCATTATCACTGTTTACAGTTACAGCTGAATCAATGGTGTAGCTGCGAGCTATAAGAGATAACGTTTAGCTTGACTTGGCAAGAATGAATGTGTGCGATCAGAGGGCTGTGTTTAGTTAATAAATATGCAGATCTAAAGACTTTTGTATGTTGTTCTGGATAAGAACTGGATTTGCTAAATGACTTAAATATGAATGAAACTGTCAGGCTACAAGCTAATTTCAAAGTAAATGAAAGCTATACTAGCTCGTAGCCATACTACAAGATGCTAACAAAGAGCAGCTTAACTGTGAAGGTATTTAAGAGGACAATATATCTTTTTAAACAACTTATCAGTTTATATACAGTGTTGTGTAGCTACAGTACTTTCAAACTAGCTACAAGCTAATCATAAAGTAAACTGAAACTGCATAACCTTGTAGCTATATTACATGCTGCTAACAAAGAATGGCTAAACTGTTATGGTTTTTAAGGGGAAAATATATATTTTTAAAATACCTATAATCAGTTTATATACAAATGGTATGAAGCTACATTCAAACTAGCTAAAAGCTAATCATAATTTCAGGTAAATTAAAAGCTAGTCTAGCTTGTAGCAATACAGGCTGATAACAAAGTAGCTTAACTATGAAAATATTTAAGGGGTCAATCAATATTTAAAAAATCTTTTAAAAAAACATTTTATAATCAGTTTATATAAATTGTGAAGCTACTTTCAAAATAGCTACAAACTACTTGATTAATTTACATAATTTAATGTAGTTAAACAGTCAAGATACTATTTTTAAAAACAATATAGCTACATTACACAACAAGCTACTAACATAAAGTAGCTAACTACATATTTAAGATGACATTTAACTTATTATCAGATTATGTTTCAGTTCTGTTTTTAACTGCCACAAGATTTACAATATAACACTTAAAAGTGTTAAAAATATAATTTAACTGAATCATAAACATAGCTGTAAAAAGCAGTATTTAACTAAATCTTTATTCCACCACAAAACTAATGATATACAATGTCATGTAGGATGTTACAAGAATACAAAACAGATATGATTCAAATGAATCATTCATTGAACCAGTTCATTAAATCCATTCAAACAAACTGACTCATTAAAATGAATCACATTTCCTAAAGCAATTTGAGAGGGACAGTCACATTATTTTATACATACAACTACATTGCTGTGTTCATTACCTGTCAGCATTGAAAGTGTGGTGGTCTTGCCCGCTCCGTTGTGACCCAGCAGAACAGTAATCTGGCCTTCGAACATGTTGAGCGTTAAATCCCTCACTGCATCCTTGGTCTTATTTCCCACTTTGAACACCTGCGACAGAAGGATCCACAGTTTCTACAGGTGATCCATGTCTCCGTCACACTGATCTTGCACACAGAGTCTACCATCTGTCCCCTATGAATCTAATATTATTAAAGCAAAACACCATGCATCTGATGATACCTTTGCCAAATGTTTGATCTTGACCCCCGATACCAGTCCAGCTGGCTCCTCTTCGATGAATTCGCCCTTCGTCACCTTCTCGGCCTCCTCCTCTTCCTCCTTCTCCTTCAGTAGGGCCACACGAGGGCTGCTGCACCAGTATGAGGGCTAAGCGCAGATGAGGAGGAGAAATATTAGATTGTTACACATTCATAACATTACACCATAATGGCTAAATGTTCCCCATTTGCTTCATAAAGATTCACATAATGTTCTCTCTCATAAAATGTAAATGAGTGCAAAGGCCTGTTCACATTAAGAACGATAATTATAAGACAATGATAACTATATTAGTGTTCACACCAAGGTTGGATTCTGGTTGGCAGTCACTTTTTTTATCGTTCATCAGCTGGAAAAAAAAAATATTCTGAAAGTGATTCCAATGATATTAATTCTATGTATCGTTATAATGACAGTTGTGCTGTGGATTCTGATTAGTCTCAGCCTCAAACGGCCTCATGGGTGGGCCTTGGCCAATGAAAGCTGCCACGCATTCCAGATCTTCAGCCATCCGCGAGATTAGATTCTGATATTCTCTTGAATTTAGAACGATTTTTAAAACTTTATCTTTATGGTTAATGTTGTCCTTGGTTCACATGACCAATTGAATTCGTTGCAAAATTCCTGATTGCATGGATTCCTATTGGAAAAAAAACAACTGGATTTTGCCGTTGAATATTGACTCAAAAATTGTCAATATAGCCGCAGTTTAAGCAATCGAAGTCTGTCAGGTAAAACATGAATTTACTGATGCAATTCAATCGATCCGCTTTTGCGACCATTTTTTGAGAGTGTGCGAGTACAAATTTGACGTGGTCGCACTTGTGCGAGTGCATGGTCTGCGCTGCTCCAAAGCAGCACACTGTAGCAGGAGAAAGATTTCACTGATCATGTGAAGAGAGGCGCTTTCAGCGCGAGCGCTTCAGTAGAGAATGGTTTACGCCCGTTTCACACCACACGCGTAAGCAGAGCAGAGGCAGAGCAGAAGCGGCGCGTATGCAGAGCGGGAGCAGCGCGCGCGCCCATTGTGCTTTCACTCGCCGTGTCAGCACGAGCATTATGTTGTGAATAAAATAGTTTATCGAAGGTGCGCGCAACGGACGGAGCGCAACGGAGGATTTGGTTTTCAAACTAAAGTAAAAGACCGTGATTTTAATAATGCTTCTTAAAACAGAGAAGGTGAACATGTTGGTATTCTTGTAGAGAAAACATGCAAGTCCTGTCAGCTACAGCCAGTTTAGTTTTACTTTTCTTTTTGTTTTCATTTTGAAAAGCTTGTTTTCTTTGCTGTTTACCTCACGTTACACTATGGAGGCTTTCCTTATTTTTTTTATATTATTATTATTTGATTTGATTATTTGATTTGATTTGTTTGCTAAACATTCTGTTATGTATTAGTCGGTATATAATACAGCATGTGATGTGTCCTATGCCATGCCTCTTCTTGTTCGTTTTTGTTAATAAATGTTATGTAAGCTAGTTTGTCATTGTAACCTACTGTTTTATTGTTGTTGTGCTTTTTAATTAAGAATAACAATGAATCCATATTTTGTTTTAGTCTTAAAAAGTGAAAGGTGTATAGATATAAGCAAAACAGACAATTATCTTTTCTTGTAAAGCGTGACACCAAGATCATGAAAGTGAAAGCAAAAAAAGGAATTCCTGTCACAAAATTTAAATCACAAATAATACTGATGAAAAGAACGGGTTGAATGTTGAACACTTTCGTTACCATATAACTATAAACTATGATAAAAGTTCATCAGCATGCATTGATTAATCAAATGTTGTATCAAAAAAAGAATAATAATTGCGACCAAATGATGTGCTCGTGCGACCAACTGAGAAAGTTAGTCGCACAAGTGCAACCAGTGGGAAGAATGAGTCTAGAGCCCTGAACATGACTTTAAATATGTGTAACATAGGATTTCTTTTTTTTTTACCAGTTTTACTGATAATTGTAAATCTGCATTGCTGAAAAAAAACATGCTTAAACCAGCCTGAGCTGGTTTGCTGGGTTTTTTTTTTTTACTCAATTTATATAAAATACAATTTTAATTATTAAAACAAGAAATATCAAGATTCCTATTAGTTTTATCTTATTTAAATGCTTTTTTTGCCTTATTTAAAATCATCTTGAAGCCTACTCTGAAGTTTGCTCAAGTCGCCAGGTGAATACAGTGCAGGCAGAAGACCAGCTAAAACCAGCTAAGACCAGAAAACCAGGTTTAAGATCAATTAATAAACCAGCATAGTTTGGTTTATTTCAGCAGAGTGCTCAGGTAACATTTAATATAACATTCATCACGTCCACAGAATAAACTGTATCAGAGTCATTCAAATCCCTAAACATGATCAACAGTAATAGTGATGCTTACCTTAGAAAACACCACTAAAAACATTACTAATAAGTAACTAATTAAGTGTAAGAAATTTACGCAAACCCATTAATCTGTGAAAACATTTACAAATAAGCTCACAAACCAGGTCATTCATTACGTTACACTCTGTGTGCAAAGGGATTTGTGTATTAACATGCTAGACATCCACTGAGTCAAAGGTGTGACCCAGAAGGCCATTGTTTCATATCACTTTTACTCTGAAGGGGTCTTTATTGCCGCTCCGCTGATAAGCCTGTCTACAAACACAAGCGTTGACGCAATGGGTATCCTACATGTACAATAGCTCTGCGCAAATCATGTTCACTGTTCTTCATACCCTCCCTCTTCACACCCTACAGTAGATCCTGTATGTCTGGAGATAAGGCTGCGCATGCACTTCCTGGCTGTCTTGATGACATAAGCACGGTTTTCCTGCCGAGACCAAATGCTTCCTGTCTTTCAAGAGCCTGTCGGTCAGGAAAGTCACTCAAGTTGCGCTCAAGCTGGTTCTCACTATTTAGCACTTTGTAGACTTCCCATGGGTGAACCGCTTATCAACGATCGACAAGTTCACGAGGCCAAAATAAACCTAATTTGAGCAGTTTCACAAGAACACTAATACATGTGATGCGCACGAGGAAGTTTGAGGATTGAGGAAATAATCAGTCAAAATAAACACAGTCATGGTCAAAAACTTCGAAGGCCGGATTCACAAAACATTGTTAAGAACAAAATTCTGCTATTATATTCTTATTTTCTAAAAATAAGGTTAAGAATATTTTGCACTGCCAAAAACATTTTTTTTTCTTATGATTGTTTTAAGAACAAAATTGAATAACAATTTGAGCTCATGAAAACAATGTTCTTAAAAATCATCATAATTATTAACTTATTAAAGTCTGAGTAACCTTCAACTTCTCTTAAATTCTCAAAGGGAAGTTGTTTAACAAATTAATTTGGGTTGTTTCAAATATTTAGCATTAAAACATACTGTAACACTAGTGACATACATTACAATTACTAGGGACATGTGTGAGTTCTCATGATTATACAAACAGTGATCTGTCATGATTATACATGATTCAGTAAAAAAATTCAAATTCAGTAAATAATCTTTCCAGTTTAGGCTAATTTCAGAAATTTTCCTATGAATGATTTATAAAACATCCATATGCATAAAAAGTATCCTAAAGCAGATGCTCATTTGTGCATTTAATAATATTAATGGATTTTTAATATTATTATCTTTGCATTTTAATAAACAAAAGGTTTGCGCGTACATTTTGCCTTTAAAAATCCTGATTTGATGACAAAGGATTAAATTCATGGAATTTAGTATCAAATTCAATCAAAAGACCATCCGTCATGTGAGAGAAAAAAAACTAAAAAAGATTATATGTAAATTACACAGCTTATTAAAAATTAGACACAGAGCTGAACTCCCGTCAAGCCAGTATCGACAAAGAAATAATATGCACACTGCACAATTATTATGATTATTAGAGTAATATGCAGGCAATGTCAAAAAGACAGGCTAATAATAATGTTCTTAATAAATATAATAAATATATAATAGGTTTTAAAATAATAAGGATATCCATTCGGATATTATTCGCCTTTAGCCAAATACTAATTTGCCTTCATTTTGTGTCTTTGTTATTGTTTAAAGAATGAAAATATGTATGTTCTACTTGGTTGTTTGTTTGCAAAAAAGAAAACAATAAAATATAAATAATTTACAAAGAAAATGTTCACGAACGTCTTAAGAACTTTCCAAGAATTGCACTATAGTCCAATCAAAACATGAACATTTTGTCAGCATTTACTCATCTTCATGCCGTTCCAAACCTGACTTTCTTCTGCTGAACACAGAATGAAGATTGAGCATAAAGAAGATATTTTGAAGAATGTTGGTAACCCAACGGTTCCAGTTCCTATTGACTTCCATAGTTGTTTTTCGTCCATACAATTGAAGTCAATGGGAACCGAAACTGTTCAGTTACCAACGTTCTTCAAAATATCTTCTTTTCACAAAAGGAAGTGATACAGGAAAAACATTGGACTATCCCTTTAGGAAACAGCTTAACTTCTTAGTGAATTCAACCCCTTGTCTTGCAGCTTATTATTGACCACAAATATGGCTACAGTCGATGTGTATGTAGACAATACTTACCAGAATGAAGAAGTACCATGGACGAGGGACTCCATATTCTCCCGGAAACACGGCTTCCATGTACCAGGCCACCAGACCATACAGCACCGAGTCCAGCAGCAGCAGACCCAGCACTTGAGCAAAAGAGAAGTCATCGTCCACCGTCACCGGCTCAAACAGGTTATGCCACTGGATCCCCGTCCCTGAGGACCACACAGGACATGAGTGTCAGCTTAAGATGCATGATTAGAGCAGCAGCAGTGTCAGGTTCAGTCGGACCCCTGACCTTTGCCCTCGAACATGCCGATCAGCTGGGCTCCCATGGCCATGGCCACGTTGGAGATGAGGCAGGCGGACACTTTCTGTGCGTGTGACAGCAGGTCATAGCGAGGCCACAGGAAGACATACGGCAGGTAGCTCAGGAAGTAGATGAAGCCGCCCGCTGCTGCAGCCACATTCGCTACGGGAGAGGAAGACATTTAATTAAAACTATGTTTTGCTTAGAATTATATGAAAACATCACAAGAACAGGTCCAACACATTCGCACTGAAAAAGACATGAGAAATTACATTTCACTTAAAGATGGCTTTTTAAGATCTTTAAGATGTTTTACATTGTTTCATTGTTTTAAACATTGTATTGTGTTTTTATTTTTCCAAATACTCACAATGGTGATTCTCTATAAAAAAAAAATATTGTAATATAACAATTCATGCTGGTTTATATAAAGGCAACACAACAAATAATACTATTATTTAAAAAAAATACTTAATATTTATTGTCCTGTTTTCGCTTTCAATTTTCATTATTTTTCACATTATATTAATGAGAATTTAGGAGAAATGTATGTTTCTGCCTCAGGAAAAAATTAAATAAGAAATAAAATCACACTGAGATATATATGTGTTTTCGTATTTCCCATTATTCACAATGGTGATTCTCTACATAAAAAATCCTGTAATATAATACATTATACTTATTTAAGTGAAGACGTGATACAATAATTTATACTTAATTAAGTTATATTGAATTTGGGAAGAAATGTATGGAAGTCTGCTTCAGGAAAGAAATAGATAATTGTGAAAGAGAAAAAAAAAGAAAAAGAAAAATCACACACATGTGCTTTTGTATTTCCCATTATTCACAATGGTGAATCTCTCTAAAAAAAAAAAATTATACAATTTTATAAAATTAATAAAAATTAATATAGTTATTATTACTGTTAGTAATAAACTAATTCATGCTGATTTAAAAAAAATCTAACATCTAACAGCAAATACTTTTTATTTATATATTTTATTTATAAATGATTAAATTAAATTATTTATTTTATTTATAAATTATATTTATAAATACATATATAATATTTAAATATTTATTTTTTATGTTTTATATAGTGTTTTATTTATTTATTTATTTTACATTATATTAATGAGAATTTGGAGACAAATGTATGGATGTCTGATTTTGCCTCAGAAAAAATAGCACCAAAAACTACCATTATTTATTAAGAAATTAATATTTAAATACTATTTATTTTTATGTTTATTTTAATTTTAAAACAATAAAAAAAAACATTCATTATTTTGTCACATTATATAAAATTTGGGAAAAAAATTATTAAAGTCTGATTCTGACACAGGAAAAAAAAAAGAGCCAATTGTAAAAAGAAAACAAACAAACAAACATGTAAAAGTATATTATTATTTATAAATACAGTGTGACATTATTTTAAAGACGTTTCTCTGGAAGCCTTTTACAAAATAAGAAATAATTTTGGGGTGAATGTGACCTGGCTGTTTTTGTGTCATTCACTCTGACCAGCATGAGATTCAGAGAGTGAGATTTAATGACGGACGTGTGATGTGAATGAGTCTTCATTATGAGGCTCCAGAATCAAACCCCTGCACTCACACACGGCCTTGAGCTGCATTACCTCCGACCCTCGAACAGCCACAAAAGAGCCAACGAGAGAGGTGATGAGAGAAAGCGCAGTGAAAAGAGTGGCACCGCTGCTCAACAAATGCAAGAAAATGACACACTGGGCTATTTTTACATTCACATCTCGAAGGGACGCAGAGATGCGGAGAACCTCTTCACACTCAACAATATGTAATTTGGGCTTTGAATGAGCCGGACCGGCAGATCAGGACATGCTGATTTAGGTCCATTTTCTGTCTTTCTAAACCCGAGAGCAGAGTCTCTATGGGCTTTTGAATACAGGTCATTGTATCGCACTGATTCGATTTCAGACACATGGCCTCGCTGTAAGAAAAAACATCCGACCTCTGCTTCACCTACATCAGCTGTAGAAAACCACAACAATAAATAATTATGTTAACTCAACAGTTATGAGGAAACGAGATCCCGTCAGGAAAACGCTCAGGCCATATTTCACTTTTAAAATAAAACAAGACATTCTATATTGCTTAAAGTAGTTATCAAATTTTAGGATTATTAAGAGTTTTTAATTGTTTTGAACCTGTAATCCACACAAGAGAGATGACATTGTAGTTCAACTGTTTTATACATCATGGTAGTATTTGTTGCACTGGTTTTCATTTTAAATAAAATAAAAAAGGAAATGGATGTAAATGAATAAAATTAAACAATTTAATAAAATACAGTTCAATAAATTAATTAATAAAATACAAATACATTAATAATAATAATAGCATTAGGCAAATGAAGCATGAATCATAAGAAAAGGTAAATCTACAACGAACAATATTACTGTCAACCAAAGCATTTGCCTTGAGTAAACATTTCTCTTAAAAGCACAGTGTCAGCTAATTTTTTTGTTTACACAGGACAATATATGATATTACATTTCCTGCCTGAGGCTGCATTTTACAGCAATACAGACATCCACTGCCTCATTTCCTCCTACACATAATGCTATGCGTCACGATTTAATGCCAGAGCGCCTGAAATGTTTTCAAAGCTGCCCTTTAAAAGGAATCATTTGATGACTTTATTAATGCATCAGCATATTTGAGCACCTTTTTAAATGCAATTTACTCAACAAACGCTTTCATGTAAAAACAAAACATTAAATGTGTCATGCCAGGTTTTAAAACACAGAAATGTGAACAAGATGGGACAGTAAGAGCAGAAGGCATGTTATTTCAGCAAACAAACAGAAGCTAAAGTTTTGCCTGGTTCGTCATAAAAACAAATAAATAAATAAAAAATCCATGTACCATTTTGTCTTTTTGAAGCCAGTACAAATGTCTACACATTCTTAAAACAAGATTCATATATTTGAGATGCAAACTGACCTCAAATACTAAGTCTCTTCTGAAAAAGAAATTCTGAGAAGGTGAGAAAAATAAAGTTAATTCAAAAAGAAAATACAAAAATTGTTCTTTCCCAACTGAGAAATATTTGTTCATGGTAATTATTTTTTTTTCTTTCAGAAAACTTAGGTCATTTTGTTTCTCAAGTAAATCGTGATTTAAGATTTTTTTATATATTTGTACTGGAAAACAAGAAATAATTTTGTGGTCACCGTCCACTTTAATTGTATAGAAATGATCAGCTTACAAAAAATCATGATTTTTGCATACTTTTTTGCAACATGTGGTCGAGTAAATGATGACCGAGTTTAGATTTTTTGCTGAACTACAGCTTTAACTCAAAACCACATGCGGTGAAATGTCCGGTTCTCAAATCTGAGCAGTTTCTATAAAGAGTCCGTTGCGAACAGAATAATGAAATGAAACTAAATGCACAAAACACCAATGCACATCTGATTTCCTATTCATTCCTCCCATCAGGATGAAGAGTTATCTGCTCTTAAAGCAGGTATGTACATCTACACATCTTATTATTAGCTCACCTGAGGGCCAATCAAACGCAATACAGTCCAGCCACGACTCCCGCTTTCACTCACTAAAAGCATTTCTAGCATCAAAAAGGGTCAATAACTGCAACCTGAACACTTTCCCCAGCTGGTTACCTGCTTTTACACACAGTTTGCAGTAATCGGAGGTTTTTGTTTGGCAGAGAAAAGAAAAAAGTAGCGCAGGTTATGGACAAAGGAAAGCTGATTTCTGAAAGCTTTGTGAGAGTTGAGTTTAAACGCAGCTCATTTTGTTTGTTCATGTACGGAGCCAAAAATATAGCAAATGTGTGCCTTAATTTCTTTAGTCACCTCTGCTTTCTCTTTGTTCACGTTCTACTATCTCCAGCCTTTGTTTCTCACCGTAATAATGCCACTTGATTAAACGGCTGTATATACAGTATACATGCTATAAATGCACATCAGAGCATACAGTGTAAAGACAATTACGCTCTGAGCTGAAAAGAGAGATCACACATTCACAGAGCAGAGATGGAGAAGTCACCTCTAGAGAAGCAGGTGCTGATCATGAAGCTGAAGTTAATGGTGGACACGGCAAACACCAGCAGGAAGACAAACACCAGCGTGGGGTCGCTGTTGGTCAACACCGCTCCGTTAGGACTCACCTGACAGAGACAACACTTAACGTTACATTACATACATAACCTATATACGACTGTTTGGCAAAACTAGAAAACAGTGTACTTTTCAGATGGGAATCTAACAATTATGATTCTCATTGTACTTAATGACTCTGATTCCTTAGTAAATGTATTAACTATTCATTGCACTCCTTCAATTACAATTTGGTTTATAGAAATTTATAAATGAAAATATCTAACTTTTGGCTACTATGAAACAAAATCACTTTTTTGACTTATTGCAAAATTTTATAATTGCAGATTAGTAATTAAAGAAAACAGCTCTATAGTTTTGAGTATTATTTTTGAGTTTTATACATATAAACTATACAATTCTTTTTAAAATTTATAATATTTTTTTTTTTACTGTACATGTATATGTTAATGTTTACTGGAAAAAAAATATTTAATTAGTGTACGTTTTAGAATACAGTGGGTTTTTTTGGCTTCGGAAAAATGTATTATGGCCAAACTTCTTAAAAGATGCAACATACTAATTTAATTTTAACATGCTAATTACTAATGAAATTCATAGTCTTGAGTATTATTCTTGAGTTTTATAGAAGTATATACATGTACATACTTAGATATTTATGGTTTTATATTTTAATTATTATTCCTAATTTTTCCCCATTTCTTTTCATTTATAAGCAGTGTTATGCATACCATATTATATAATATTTAATGTTTATTATTATGGAAATTGTATATGCTAACGTTTACTGCAAAAAAAGAGACATATCAGCATTTCTGTTGTATTTTTGACTGTATAATATATAACACCTTTAAAAATATCTCTTTTTTTAATTATAGCAAAACTCTAAATGAATATCTTTAGGAAAATGTTATCATATAAACAAACATATCAATATCTATACCATCTGTATCTGTGGAAAAATTTAAATGTTCAAAAAACACTCCATTCCAGTGCTTTTGTGCAACAAGTGGATCTTGTTCTGGATAAAAACTGGTTCTCAGGTCTCAAGTGAGCTAAAACAAAAAACCTTTTCACAGAGATGCAAACAGTATAGTGGTATTTCTAGTAGAACAAGGTGCTAACAAAGAACAGATCGTATAACTTGAGTGTAAATATAACCTGTGTTTACCTTGACGCAGATAAGTACGGTAACAAAGAAGATGGAGATGGAGAGGAAGAGGAAAAACATGAGGAACCAGGCGCTCCAGTGCAACCAGTTACTGAGACCCATCATGCGCATGTACTCCTGCAAAACAAACACACACACACACACACACACACACACGTGAGCTTTCTCACATCAAGAGCAAAGGATCCAAGTCCATGCCCATCTTTGTGTACCTTCAGTTTCCTCTCCTTCTCCTGCACCACAGCGCGGACGATATTCAGAGAGGTGTAGGTGAAGCTGAGCACCAGTAGCAGCGGCAGCTGGTTCTGGATGGCCAGGATGAAGACGTCGTAGATGAATGCTGGGTAAGGGAAACGGGCCAGCAGCACTTGGGCTCGCTTGAGGAGGGCTGCCGCTGCCGTGCTGTTGTAGGCCTTCATGATGGCCCGGTCCACCGCGTGCTGCACATGCAGGAAGCCCTCGCGGTAATATCCTGTCCAGAGCCACCAGAGACACATACATGAGATTCACTCAATCAAACTTATGAGGGTTTTAATTCAATCAAACACACTGAGGAGAATATTCTGGGTTCTGAACAAGTACGAGCTCAATCGACAGCATTTGTGGTTTAATTTTGGATACCACAAATATTAATTTCCACTTGTCCTGCCTTTTCTTTAAAAGAGCAAAAATATGGGTTACAGTGAGGTTAATGCAATGCAAGTGAATGAGGCCAATTTGTACATGTTAAAACTCACTGTTTCCATAGTAAAGCCAGTAAAGACAATATGTGTGTTAATATTTAGTGTGACAAAATGTATTAATCTTTTGTGTGTCTGAAGTTACATTCAGTTTTAAAAGTTTAACACTACAAACTGACATCAACAAAAAAAAAAAAAACTAAAAAGACTGTAAAAATGATTTAAACAAAACTTAAAACAGAGCAACAAAAAATGTAAACCAAAAAATACAGAGCAATTTTTTTGGAGCACAACCTAACCTACACAAAAACAGAAAAATGTTGATTTACAGTGAGGTACTTACAAAGAAGATGAATAGGGCCGATCCATAAACATTAAAATATGCACCATTTCTACAATATGCATGATAAAATTATTTAAATGCAAAAAAAAAAAAAATCACTTGCATACTTTTTTTTTTTAAAATAAAAATCTAATTTTACAGTGTTGCCAAGACAATGCAATGTCATAAACAAATAAAACACAATAAATGACTGTAAAATGATGATTTAAAGCAAAAGCAAAAAAAAAACTGAAGAATTAATGTAAATGCTTTTATAAAATTATAATTAAAATAATTATCTATCTAATCCCATCTAAATGCAAAAATATCAGATAATGACCTTTTTATGTGTAAAGTATGTTATATTTAATTTTAAAGCATCGCAATGACGATGTAATGTCATGAACAAAAAACAAAAATTACTTATGAATTATGGTCATTTTAGACCATAAATATTTAAGATTGTAATTTTTTTTTATTAAATGTTTCAATGCATCAGAATAGAACAAAACTTGGTGACTTTTGAAATACTTAATATATGAACAATCTACAATCACACAGCAATGACGGGTTAAACTCTAAAACATAGGGCTGCACGATTAATCGAATGCGATTGTCATGCACATCTTGTCAGTAAAGCCGGTTCTGTGATTAGTAGTAAATCTCCATCACCTGCTTTCAGATGGAGCAGCATTTACAACACAAAGCCGTAGTTCACTGACAATCTACGCGCAAAAAAATAATTATAATTATTCGCAGACGATATAATCATACGATTATGAAATCGAATAAATCATTCGTGATAATGACAGCTGTTTGCATAGCTTCTCAGTGAACTACGGCTCTGTGTAGTAAATGCTGCTCCATCTGAAAACATGTGAAAATACCACATTTAATAAAATGTTTTTACTCCAAACTCACTTCATAACGTCAGTCGAGTGTTTGAAATAAATCCTTCTGTGAGATTATGTGGCTTCTTACACAGAATAAGGCATGCAATATATTTCATAGTATTCTAAGCAGTGATAAAGGCTATGTCGATTAGCATTGCATAATAGATATACTTTATTATAATGAAAATTATAATAATAAGAACTCAGATAAACCATATATTGTCGTAGTCGTGTGTTTATTAGTCACGTTGAATCAATGAAAGCAGTTAAATCTTCTGTTTATTCAGCTGCAGCGATAGGCATTTCCTGGATTTCCCTCAGATCGCCCTCTGGCCTTCGGATGGAGATTTACTACTGATCACAGAACCATGCTTCACTGAAAGATACGCATGACAATCGCAGCTTCTGCCTAATCGCGATTTCGATTTAATTTCGATTTATCGTGCAGCCCTACTAAAACACCTATAATATTTCTGTTGAGCTTCTGAAAGTTACAAAGCTTAAACATTTATTGAAAATTCCTCGCTGCTTCTTATGGCTTTTCAAACCATAATGACCCTCGAAGATCAAAACACTCGCTGTGCGGTCTCTCGCACTATAAAGCAACTCAATGCAATTACATGCAGATGAAAGGACGACGGTGAAGCGTGAAGAGTGGTGCAAGCAGAGATCAAGACATAATTTGTAGCACCGTGCCAAAAATAGAGGTCGACAGTCATCAAAGTTCAGAGCCGATGCTAATGCCACGCTCATGATTAATAACAGACGCGCTACAGGCGTTTGAAGCCGCTGGCAGTACTGGAGGCCATCAGACGAAGAGAGCGCTAACTAATCCAAATCACTTCCTAATCAATAGCTAGCACTGTCACGGGAAACCTCACGTACAGGAAGAGATCATTAAGGAAGCAAGAAAACAAGCTGGTTTATCTCATCTGTTGACGGTAACTGACAGCTGGTGTATCAAGTCTTCTGAAGGAAGAAATTGATCGCAAATGAAGACGCTACCGGGTCCAATTTGCACGTTGATGGGCGATTTGATTACAGAGTTTTTTTAAAGAACTGATACTATTGTATTAGCCTATAATTGTAGTTTTGCAGCTGTTAGCTTTAACATCATCTATTTTAATGCATAAAAATTCAACATTAAGCACACACAAATTTACAGACTCACTCTTGGAGAAATGTAGCATTACATCAGTTGTTCACCAATGGATTCTTTGCAGCGAATGGGTGCCGTCAGAATCCAAAACATCTGATAAAAACATCACAATAATCCACAAGTAATTCACACCACTCCAGTCCATCAATTAATGTCTTGAGAAGTGAAAAGCTGTGTTTGTAAGAAACAAATCAATCAATCATTAAGATGTTTTTAACTTTAAACTGTCGCTAATGGCTAAGATACAAGTCCTCTATAAGATTGCTTTCTCCAGTGAAAAAGTAATCTGGTCTGAATCAGGAGAGAAATATGCACAGATCAAGCATAGTTTACAAGTGAAATCAGTCCATAACATTTCTAAACAAATATGTGGGAGGATTTTGGTGTGCGAGTCAACAGAGGATAAACATTTTCACTGGACGAAGCATTATTTTGGATTATGGACAGACAAAACAGTTTGAAGTAAAAAAAACGTTTTAATCATGGATTTGTTTTTTACAAACACACAGCCTTTCACTTCACAAGACGTTAGCTGATGGACTGGAGTGGTGTGGATTACTTGTGGATTAATGTGGTGTTTTTATCAGCTGTTTGGGCCCTCATTTTGACGGCACCCATTCACTGCAGAGGATCCGTTGGTGAACAAGTGATTTAATGCTAAATTTGGCCTGAGGGTGAGCACATTTTCTGCAAAGTTTTGAAATTCATGGCCTGTAATTTTCTTATGCTGGGTTTATTGGTACTTTACAGCAACATTTCCCACAATGCATCAGTGCGGACTGACCTGGCGTGCCCCCGCGTGGCTCGTGTTGTTCTCTGGGCCCGGGCAGCTGGATCAGAGGAAACCGACTGAGCGTGTGCCAGTCCAGATCATTGTTGGGGTTGAGCTCGGACTTCTCGCGTTCCGGAGCATTTCTGGGGCTGTACGTGAAGCGCAGATGATAGCTGACCTGCCACACACCAGATCAACGGTTACTTAGAAAATAATTTTCATATGACGTGACTCAACGTTTCATGTAATACAGGGTCAAACCCCAAAGTAACATGAGTGTCTTGATTAATGGCACAATAAAGACTGAATAACTCTTGAGGGGTTTGAACCTACAACCTTACACTTACCATACCAGATAATACTGAAAATTACGGAGCCCCTAAAGGGACATGGTGGTGAAAAAGAAAAAAAATTTGTGAATGAATGGAATGAATGAATGAATGAATGGACGCAACGCCTTGCTCATTAGACAGTGACTTGCTGCCACCAACTGGAGGTTTTAGTTTTGAATCTACAAGCATCACTTCCTTTTGCCGTCATCTATTGCATTATGTATAATATTAATAATACACTTAATGGAATGTTAAGAACATGACATAAAACATGGCATACAATTAACAAGACTAGAAAAACTTTGCCTCTATAATGGTAAAAATGCACCTGTAAATCAATTTAAGGGGGCAAATACTGTTCCTTAATGTTTACTTCACTATATTACACTTAAATCCTAATGAAAAGACAAACTATATATCATTGTCTAAGTCTCCTAAATAGATATATTACCATTTTTTGTTGTTACATATTATGGTAGGAACTAAGTTAATTTATGGGGCACCAAGTATGATAAATCAACATCATAACAGAGTTCTGACCTTTGAATCTTTATATCCTTGTTATCACATGTTTTAGCTAAATGCTTAAAATCCTAGGCCTAGGAGGTACACCACTGTAAAAAGTTTGAGAACCAATGGCTTAATGGATTAGCCTACTGCGTTGATTGCCTGTAGTATATTTTAATAAAATATAAAATTTGGGCTTTTTATATCACTGTCTTCTTATATTAAGCCACGTTAAGTGCGGTTTTCTATGGGGAAGAAAACGCTTATGCAATTCAGCTCATATGGGCTCATCTGCTTGCATGTAGGCCTACACAGAATATATTTTTTTATAATTTCTATAGTATATTTGGTCTTTTTTATCACCGTCTTCATTAAGCCGCGTTTTCTTTATGGGAGGAAAATGCTTCTATTCATATTCTGGGCTTACCTGCTTTCATGTATAATTTATTAATAAACTGTATACCGAATTCGGTCTTTTTATTCCACTGTCTTAGTCCATTAATTAAACGTTCTCTTTCTATGGGGGATACGCTTAACGGGTTACATTAATATTCTGGGCGATTCTGCTTGTCTGTACTCACTCTGATTTTTTCCCACCACCATGTCCCTTTAGGGGCTTCACAGAATATTGTGCAATATACATTTGTGATATTTAATTTGACATTCAGAAAAAAAAATTAAAAATATGTATATGTATATGTATATATATATATATATATATATATATATAAAATAAAATAAAATAAAATAAAATACAACTTTTTTAAGCCCTAGGTTTGCTGTGGTTGTTTGTAGGGCTGCATAATATGGTCCAAAACTGTGATTATATATCAATATGACTATGTATTATTATTATTGTTAATAATAATAATAATAACTATTGTTATTAAATTAAAATATTACACAAGCATTTTTTAACTGTAAAAATCAAGTGTTTAACAATAAGAATAATAGCAAAATATGGATTTTTTTTCTGTTGTAATATTTCACAGTAAAATACAAAAATTTATATTCAATAATAATCATCATCATCATCATTAAATATTACTATTATTAATAAATAAAAATACTACGTAAACAAATTTTACTATAAAATAAATTAAGTGTTTAATATGAATAATTAAAACAAAATAAGAAGTATTTCTGTTGTAATATTTGACTGTAAAATAAAGTGAATATTATTATTAATAATAATAACAACAACAATAATGATAATAATAATAGTTATTTAGTTATATATAAAAATTTGTATATTGTTAATATATAATCAATATACGATATCATCATCATCATTATTATTATTCATAATATGAATAATTGTGCAGGTGTAATTATTCACCCAATAAAAAAATATTTTGTCCACTGAAAATATGAATCTCCAATGTTTCATCATGTGAAAGACTGACAAACAACCTGAAACACTGAATGGACTTAACGCACAGCCTCATTTTTTATCTGCATAAAATTCAGTTCAGCAACTACTCTAAATTTTCATCTGACAAAATAAAACAGTCATCTGAGAAAAAAAAGCATTTGCGGAAATCCATCATATTGGGAGAATCGGGTGTCATTTTGGGCTTCATTCATGACATGAGGAAAACTAATCTCTGTGTAAATCATTCATAAAACCATTCTTAAGTTTAACTGTTTAAAAACATACATTTTATGAACAATTTACACAGAAATGTGCTCTCTTCCTCGACGCTGATCCAGGACCTGCACTGGAGCTGTGGTAAACTCATTACAGCGTCAGTGAAGGACTCGCTGCTGTGAGAGAGGGCTGAGAGCTTTCATCACGAGAGATGAGTCACTTGTGTCCTCATGAGAAGAAACCAGAGCGGACCTCAGCTCTCCATTAGGCACACAGAGAAACCTCAGCAAGTGCATCTCAAAACGGCTGAAACTCTTCAGCCTGAAGATTCAGTGGTTCATAAACACAAGTGCAGGAGCCGGAGTCATGAAAGCAATATGGTTTGAGGGTATTTGTTGCCAGAGCACTAATGGCCTGATTCATCCAGCTAGATTCGACTGCACTCTTGACTTCTGTGGAAAACAGGTTATGTTGTCCTCAAATGCTCAAAAAAGAACATTTCCTTCAGGAACACTGGCTTTAAAGGTCCCCTGAAGTGCCTTGAAGCACGCAGCGTTATTCTATGTGGTGAGGTAATTTCAACTGAAACAGGAAAACAGGGCGGGACATATCGATTGGCCCCGCCCCCTTTTTAAAATAGCCAATAGCATTTCATTTATATCTGCTCAGGCCAGAGCCGTAGAACTCGGTAAAGCAGCATTTGACAGCTTATGACAGCCACAGTCTATTACCCCTAGATTCAATATGAAACTCTTACTAAAACAAAATAGTGATCATAATCACGCTGAGGCTGTGTAGTTTTAAAAGTGTTTAATATATGCCGACTTGCGCATATGATCCGCTCCGTGCGATCGCGTCTCTGGACCAGAGCCAAAGTCCGGAGCAGACTGTGCGCGCTGCCGCGGTTCACGTGACAACGTGAAACCAGACCTCATTTGCCCCAGTCGAAAGCATATTTAAACTGTCTGAATCGTTCCCTATTGCCTACAATATAATGATTTGAAGTGTTCAGCATGCAGTTGATCAGGTTGATCTCGGCTAACAGGAGGAGGTAAATGTTAATGCTAATGCATTAACCCTATTGCCCTATTGTGCACTACGTGCCATTCACCGTACAGGAAATACTAACACTGTGAACAAGTGACTGATCTCAGCTGCAGCTTCAATGTCTATTTATAGTGTAGGGGGCGGGACGCTTCGGATTCTAGAGAGCATCTGATTGGACAGAAAGTTTGATGAGAAACTGAAGAGCAGGGTGATGTCATCAAAATCGTTGATTCATATTGGCGGAAGTGAGAGACAGTTAAGTTTTGAATGCTTATATCTTGTAAATGTGAATTTTGTCATTGTTTTGGAGCACACTACCTTATAGATAACCTTAAGGCTAACATATTCATACTAAAAGCCAAAAAACTTTAATTTTGATTTCATGGGGACTTTAAGTAACGGTTATCATCATGAGCGACACGTAAATGGGCGACTCTCACTAAAACTGACAAAAATGCTCTATATTTCACACCAAAATCAAAAGAAAATGGAGGAAGTGATTTTTGCATAAGTACATGTAATTGTATTTTCAGTATCATTACAATGTTTTGTCAGTTATTTTCCCCCAGTTCTCATTTTGTGTGTGTGTGTGTGTCACACTTATACAAACATAAATACTTATATGACAATGTAAAAAATTAACAAGCAAATCTAATGTAATTTATGCCATTATTAATTTAAAAAAATTATAATAGAGTGAATTTCATTACTTTATTACTATTATTAGTAAACAACATGGGATTTATTGCATTAATAAGAATTCAAGGGGAAAATGTGCTTAATATCATGCGCATTCATACAAATATTGTTAGAATGCAAAAAGCTTAATTTTCTTTACGCAAAATATAATTGCAATATAATATTAATAATAATAATAATGCCATATATTTAAATCATAATTAATTATTATAAATGGAATACATTTAATTATTGTATTTAAATAATAATAATTGTATATATTTTTTATGCAAGAGTGAACATTTCTTCACGAGATTCATCCACGTAATGATTTAAAGCGTCTGCTAAATGACTAAATGTAATGTACTGTAATGTAATCTGTTAAGCATTCAGTTTTACAGGTTAAAATAATGTTGTAATGCTTCACTATAAAATAAATGGAGTAATTAATAATAATATTATTATAGAATGATTTTCTTTACTTTAATACTATTATTAGTAAATAGCACATGATTTATTCCTATTTAAATAATAATAATAATAATAATTCTATATTGTTTTATTTAATAATGTATTTTTTTTTCAGTTGATGCTGGAGTGAAAACATTTCTTCACAAAACTCATCTACATAATGATTTGAAGTGTTCAGCATGCAGTTGATCAGGTTGATCTCGACTAACAGGAGGAGGTAAATGTTAATGCTAATCCGTTAACCCACAAGTCCTTCTGGTTCGTGACATCTCACCTGCAGAGGAAGCGGCTCGTCGTCGTGTGTGAATTGGTGCTCAAAAACAATGGCTGCCAAAATCTTGCCCGACTCTGGGTCAGTTTTCACAAACTCCTCAAACTGCTCCTCTGTTTCAAAGCCACGCACTGGAAAACAAGATCAAGACACATCATTAATACCTCACTATTACTGTTACTATAGCTCAAACGTGAACAAACAACCAAAACTCGACTCTTTTCACACCTGACATGAAGAAAACACCTAAACAAACACCCAAAACACTTCAGCATCATGACAGCAAAACAATCATTTCTCAGATTCATTTAAAATGTTAATATTTTTGTGTGAGCAATTCATTGCACAAAAAGTTTAAAATGTGTTTGATTCATGCATTTTGCCATAAAATTCATTCATTTTCTTTATGCATATAATTTCATCTTTAAAATAGAAATAATTAATAATAATAATTATTATTATTATTATTTATCATTTTTGCATCATGGCTGCAAAATTGTTAATTGTAATATGAACTAATTGTTCATGTTTTTGTTTAAATATGCAATCAATTCATTGCACATTCATTTTAATTGTCATGTAACCAGTCCAAAATGTACATTTTCTTTGGGCAAAAAATAATTGACATGTTAGCATCATAATTTTACAACCCAGACCGCCTTAGCAACACCATAGCAACCACCCACAATATTTCAGCATCATGGCAGCAAAGAATGCGTTACTCCAACAAACACAAATTGTTCATATTGTTACATGCGATCAATTCAGTGCGCAGAAAGTTTGAGGGTTAAACTTATAAAAATAGATGAATCGATGAGATATGTAACCATTTAAGCAATCATACGAAACACTGTGACCTTTAAAGCAGATGTGTGGACACTGGCTCACTGTTTGACCTTTAAAATAATTGATTTTAGGATTTGTCAACCTACAGGAAGCATATGTTAATTATATCACCATCACTGGTGGGCTTTTTTTTTCCAAGAGAAAATAATGTTAAAAGGAAAAGCTAATGAGACACTGGGCAAAACTGGGAATTCAGCCAGGTCACGACTGGGATTTACCAACTAAATCTAATTAAAGACACACACACACACACACACAAGCATGCTTTTGACCCCATGAAGCGAGCACCTTTAAAGCAATATTTGACCAAAAAAAAAAAAGTCTGCCATTATAATCACCCTTGTGTTGTTGTAAAGTCATATTCTTATTTATTTCTGTGCAACAAAAAATGAGAAAGCATTTTATTATTTGGATTTTATAAGGTAGGCCTACTTTTTATTGTCATTTTACTGTTCTTTGTTGTTCCACAAAACACCATAACATCATAAAGGGTTTGACAGATGTGAGGTAGAATAAATAATGACAGTTTTCATATCTGGGTCAAACGTTGGTCTAACATGTAATCAAGTCCTCACATGATTCTTTATTGTGAGTTACAGTATCTCTCTCTATGAAAGTAGTTGTCGTCGGTTGAGCCGGTTAAACCGGCTCGGAGAGCATGACACCTGTCTCCTGTAAGGTCTGCAGCGCTCTGTCCTGTCCTGATCTGATCTCCCCGCACCTTGAGGATCAACAAGCAAATTCAGCGTCCTCAATAACAACACACAACCAGGAAGCATCTGTGCAACATGTGCCAATGTAAACACAACAGCGAGAGTTAATAACAATAAATAAGCAATTAAGGCAAGGTCCTGCTGAAACTGATTATTGTGTCTATGGTTAAAATAGGGAACCATTTCTAGTTCTGAACCATTCTAGTTTTTAAATATTAGAAAAAAAACTACCAAAAAGATAATGAAAATGTTGTTACTGTTGTTAACCACCGAAAAACTACCAAAAATATCAAGCTGCTCTGTTAGTGATAGTGTTGTTACTGTTAACTACCAAAAATATGAATCTGTTTTGTTAGTGACAGCATTGCTATTGTTGTTAGATAAAACTAAAACTATTAAAAATAATTTTCATTAAAATAAAGCTAAAATAAAAATTGAAATATTAGATGAAAAACTTAAGAAATAATGAAAATAAGAAAAGTAAGGAATAGCATCACTAAAATGAAATACAAATAAATTAAAGCTAAATAAAAAATGTAAAAAAGAAACAAAATAAATCACTAAGCTGAAAAATATAAATAAAAACCCATTTAAAATCACATAACATTACTAAAACAAAATTAAATTAAAACTGAAAATATAAAAGCAAAATCTAATTTTAAAAAAAATCACAAAAAAATTAAAACTGAACAGAAATGAAAATATTAATGAAAATTTTTAATTGAAAATATAAAAATTAAATATAAAAATAAGTCAATTTAAAATATTAATAAATACAATAATAGAATAAAAATAATACTAAAATAACACTGGTTAGTGAATATGAAAGTTCTGCATTCTTTCTGTTAACATACTGTAAATGTTTTGCAGTGTGAGCTGCAAAACATTATAAAGACAAACAGACAAAACGCCTTTCTATTGTGTTATTGTTGAACAATCACACAGTGTGATTAATGCTGCTCATGAACAAATGACCTGGTTATTTTAAATGAAACATTCCAAAAGAATCAGTCAAAATGATCTGTTTGACTCGGTCCAATGAGACTTCACTGAATCAGAACCTGCATTAAACTCATTTATCCTCAAGCCATCGCTTTCATCATCACGTCCATCTTCAAATGAACTGCTACTTAAAGCTCTGTAATTTCCTCCTCATCTCAGCTATCCCACAAGTCTGGGTATAAAATATCAATATCGCTGACTTTCATTACATCAGCCCTGCTGCAGACTCTTAAAGCAGGATCCTCAGGCAGTGAGTCATTTGCGAATATCACACAGCACTTTAACACCATCAAGCTGTTCATTTTACAGTCAAAGTTGAGGCATCAGATTATGGACAGGAGGAGGCAAACAGGGTCTGGCATGAGTCACATGATCAGGACGCAGCCCAGAGAATCGTTTAATACGTGACTCATCACCTGCATATTCCCCTGCAGCCCTTTATGACAGCTCATAAACACGAGCACCAGGGCAATTCAAGGGTCAAGCAGAGGCTATTTATGTCAGGAAGAGCGGCCATGAGGTTTCTGGCAAGGTCATGATGCTCTTTATTCACAAAACCTCAATATATGCTTTCATTTCAACTGCAAACTCATACATATTGTAGAGACAACAGAGCAGTTACACAAACGGCAGGCTTCACACACACTTTTGGACCAATGAACTTTCATGACTTATCTGGTAATAAATGATTTCCGAAAAGACGTTCAATAAAAATATTTTTGAGATATTGCACTCATGAGGTGCAATTTCTAGATGTTGAGTGTGAGAACATTAATTTATAATCATTATAGAAAATATCCATGACTTTTTCAAAGTTTTTCCAAGTTTCAGTTTAATGTTTTCCAGACATTTATGATTTCTGGACAAGGAATTTAAAAACAACTGCCTTCAAGAGAAGCAATATCTATACAATTAAATATTTTAGAAATGAGCAAAACAAAATTTTTTAAATCTTCAGAAAAATGTAATGCTATTTTTATTTATTTTTTTACATTTTTGACAGTATCAATAAAATGCAATAAAATATTTGTTATTTTATTTCATGTTATTTCTTTTTATTTTATTATTTTTATGTATGTTATATATACACTACAACTTTTTTGTGCTATTTTTGGACAGTATACATAGAAAAAATGTATTAAAATTCTCTATTTCCAACTTTTACATGTAGTCAATTTGTTGCATGTTTGCCCATATATATTTTCATTATTGTCATTTTTGACAAGATTAATAAAATACAATAATAAATAATAAAAGAAAAAGAAATAGAATTAAATTAAATTAAATAAAATTAATATTTTATGTATGTTATGTACACTACAATTTAGTTTTTTTTCGCCATTTTTGACTATAAATAGAAAAATAAAATTTAATTCTCTATTTCTGCTATTATTAGATTTTCCATGTAGCCAATTTGTTGCAATGTTTGACGTTTATATATTTTTTTTGTCATTTTTGGACAGTATAAATAGAATATAACTTTTCCATGTAGCCAATTTAATGCACACATTATATTTTCTGTATGCATTTTTCTTTTTGTCATTCTTGACAATATTATTAAAACAAAAAATAAAATAATATAAATTAAAATAAAATACAATAATTATTTGCTATTTCCTATTTCCATGTTTTCTGCTTTTTTCCATTTCATTGTCCAAATGTGATAACAAGATTGGCCAATGATTCAAGGCACAGCTCAGACGTGTTCAGACATTTCCACACATTAGATGGTTAAACAGCCCAAAAGCCGAAGCTCTCACCGGTTCTGATGCATTTCTGCAGGCTCTGCTGCACGTCCTCTGTGATCTGCCGCACCACGCTGGCGTTTGCAGGCACGTAGGCCAGCTGCAGCTCCTGGAAGCACAGAGGGAACGGCAGGTTGCTCAGAGCGAAGCTGTGGTAGTGCGTTGCATTGGGGTAGTTGATGGACGACACGTTCTGTCGCAGGACGATCAGGATGGCTGAGAAGAGCAGCGGCAGAGCGATCTCCAACAGAGTGACCAGGATCTGACGCTTCTGCAGAGCAAGAGAAAGAGGACGTCAGTGGGAAGAACAGAAGATGAGTGGATTGATGGATGGATGGCTAGTTAGACAGCTTGATATGCATGTATGGAAGACGGTAAAATGGGATAATGGTTACTTACATAAGGGGCGATGGACGGTTAAATGGTTAAAGTAACAAAAGACAAATCTAATAAATTAAAATAAAATAAACCAAGAGAAAGCAGGAACTGATCAAATGTAAATGTGTACCTTGAATGCAGTGTAAGCCGCTTTGGATAAAAGCATCTGCCAAATGCATTACAGTAAAGTAAAGTAAAAAATTTAATAAAATAAATGCACTACTTGCTAAACCATAGCTTTTAAGCCATGCTTAAAAAAATGTAAATGCTCCAAAAATAAAAACCAAAAGTTAAATTTAATGAACATCTTGCTTTTAAAATTCTTGACGGAGGATGTACAGTACTGTAGGAGTTTTAAATACATATTTTTTTTTTTAAAACAAATTAATCTTATCATTTCAATTAATTATTATTGCGGTGGAATTGTTGATTTTACAATGACGTTTGCTGCATTTTTATGAATTATTTTCGATAATTTAGACTGTTACAATGAAACATTTGTAATTTTATTTATATTAAAATAAAATAAAATAATAAAAAGTAAAATTTCAATTAATTGTTTGTGGTACAATTGATGATTTTACAATCATGATACTAGGCCACAGCTCTGTAATGTTAGCTGTATTTCTATGAGTATACTTCCATACTTATAAAGTAGAGGTAGACCGATTAATCGGTTTTGCCGATTAATCGGCACAGATAGTTGATTTGCGGAACTATCGGTTATCGGCAAAAATCCATGCTGATAGTTTTCCGTGTTGCATCTGTTGCTGGAGTGGTTGAGAATGGTCTGCTGTCATTATACAGTACGAGAGCAGCCTCTGGAGGCGGAAATCACTGACAGCACGTGTTGTTTGTTTTGGCATGTGACACTGCGCGCTGCACAGAGAGGGAAACTCCAGACTCACATTTAAATACAGCCGACAGAAAATCCTGCCGCGGAACAGAGCGCCGTTCACATAGTTTTCTATTAAATTACATTATGTACATTAACAATGATTTGGGACAAATATAATGACTTCACCCTAGGCGATAAATTATGTATTGTGCATTTTTCAGCAAAACGTTTGTCTTTCTGTGACTCTAATACAGTCTGTATGCTTCATATAGAGAGCTGTAATATAGATTGCGCTTTCTCTTTCCGTTTGCTCTGTTTTTTTTAAACACCGAACTTCAAACTCATTTATGCCACACAGTTCATTCTTGAAGCAAACTTATGTCCATTTGGTGATTAAATAAACCGTTTTGGACCGTTGCTTGAATTGAACGTGACGCGTCCGGTGTGTGTGTGATACCAGTGACTTCTCCAAGACACAGCGCTTCGCTTTTGCACAGTGTGTCACTTGCATTTATTTTATATTTTGATTAGATAATAATGCAGTGTTCTAAAATAGCAGCAAATACAATGTGAGAGTACACATACAATATCAATAACCTGTGCATGCAATTTTAATATGGCCTTGTGTAGGTATTTCAAGATGGCCATCTTTAAGCATGACTGTTGAAATGAAATGGTAATACTTAACAATAAGAGCATCTAACAAGATGTTCCTTGTTAGAGTGTTCATTTCATCTCAACATTTACTATTACTAATAGGCTTCATTTTTAAATTTTAAAGTTTCTTTTTAACATTAGTAAACTATGAAATAACTTTAATGATCAATATAATAATTAATATTAATACTAAATTTGTATTCATTTACAAAGTATGGTTCAGTACTGTTACTGCTTTTTTAAAAATAGCAAAGCTCTATTTTAGTTTTCGTTCAGTATCCATTTTAAAAACTATCGGTTGATTAATCGGTATCGGCCAGTGTGGTCCAACCTAGCTATCGGTAAAATCCACTATCGGTCGACCTCTATTATAAAGTGAAATATAAAAAAAAGTATAATTAACAAATAAATATATGAATAAAAAATATAATTGTGTTGTGCAAATGATAAATGTTTATATACATGAATTATATATATATATATATATATAAATAATGGAAATGGTACGCCAGCTTTAAGCTTCCTTTTGTGTTAGTCAATTTATTGCATATATTTGCTGTATATTTTTTTCTTTTTGAAATTTTTGGTAGTATTAAAAAAATAGAATTAAATACATTTTTAAAATTATTATTTTATTTTTTTTACTTTTAGAGTTGATGGATTTACCGTCATGATACTACAATAAAACAATGCTCTCAGCGTTTATCAGCTTCCATGTGCAAGCTTGTGCTAACAGGTGAATTAGTCACATTCATGTTGCAGATCTAGTGTCAATTAGGGATGCATCGATCCGATACTCAGGATCGGTATCGGCTCCGATCCGGTCATTTTCTGCGGATCGGGTATCGGTCAGAGGAGACCGATCCAAATCCGATATTGTGTGTATACTATTCTGTGTTATTGTTAAGCCCCACGAAAGCACAAAAGCATTATAAAGCACCATAAAGTCCAAGTCAAAGTGTTCTGAAGCCGTTCCATAGTTTAATGTGAGGTACAGATGAATATTTAAGTCGTTAAATTCAAGTTCACGTAAACTCTTCTCTCTGCTGCGGCTGTCTGTCATCCTCCGTTCAGCGTTCAAACTGCGTGTTGCGTTCGGTTACTACAGTCAAAACAACGAAACTCTCTTCAAGAGTGCTCAATAACTGAGATTTAAAACCGTTAAAAGAAAAGGCTCAATAAACTATCGCGCAGATTTAATAAGCTACGCATCAATCTCTCTTTCCTCTGTGCTTTGAACTTCTCTGACCAGAGCTGCGTGCTGTGACTCCGTGCTGCTTCAAGAGCATCATTCTGCGCACGGGAAACGCATAACAGCTTTGTGCCGTTCTGTATTGGAGCTTTTCGTATTATAATACTTTGGCGCAATGAAATATTATTTATAGCGTTTCTTGTACTGTCCTATCAAGGCTATTAATAATCTAATGTATAGCACAGTAATGGAGGCAGGACTCCTCTATCATATGTTGCTGCCTTCATTACTGTGCTATATATTTAAAAGAAATGTCTTTTAATTTTGTAGTTTATATTTATAAATAAATACATTTACTTGTTTTCATTAATGTATTTTACAACAATGCAAAGAGCAATGTGTAACATTTTACCAGATTTAGTCCTTCACATTTACTTTTATTTGTTATGTATAAATAATGTTATTTCACTAAATGTTTAGATTTTATAAATTGTGCACTCATGATTTTTCTAGAATAACTTTTGCTGCTAAATTATCCACTAACCTAGTTTATAATAGTATTTTTGTCATAGATTATGAATGGGCCCGTTTACATCTGGTCATTTCATGCGTTTTCTCTGATCGGATATCTATCTGATTTGATAAAACGTTTCCATTTACACTTGGCCACATAAATGTGTCTTCACAAAACGGATATAAATCCGATCTTCAATTCCCGTGCTATATTTCAATTTAACGAAGTTCACGTCAACGAAATCAAAAGCGCTGCATTTTATTAATTATCAGCTCATTTCAAGATCAAAGACCGCAATATGAGAGCGTGCGGCATCAGCACTGGAGAGATAAGTTTGTCTTATAAGCTACTTTTAATGAAGATGATTGTGTGTTGAGCGTCTGTGACTTACTTTCAGTTTCATTCGCGGCAGTTTGCGCGTCGGCTTGCTGAAGAGATACTCAGCTCGTCCACGCGATGCATGTTGCATTAGCGCAGTCATATCTGAATCATATAACACGGTCTCACACGTTTATTATTTTTACATTTTGGGAGGAGTAAAATTCACATATGTGGATTCAACAACCAGATGCATTTACAGTACACATGTCCAGTTTCGTCTGGAATGTGGCCCAGACCACCTCCTGAAGTGTTTTGAGCGATCAGATTTATATTACAAAACGCATGAAGTGACCAGGTGTAAACAGTATAGTGTAAACCCCTATATATTTTTTTCATGTTATTTTTCATTAAAATGAAGTTGTCTAGTAGATTGTGTTTAACACACAAGTATAGAAGTGACACAGAAGTATAGAAACTCTAAATTGAAGAAAAAAAAAAAAAAAAACCTGCGCTAGGATCGGATCGGATCGGAATTGGCCGATACTCAGAATTTTCTGGATCGGATCGGATCGGATCGGAAAAAATGGTATCGTTGCATCCCTAGTGTCAATAAGTCAATGTGTAAGCGAGCAGGATCCCACAAAGCACCTGGGGCTTGATCTCGATCAATGGAGAACTTTAGACCTCTGATCTGGGTCACATAGGCAGCGCTGTGTGTCATAATGAGGCATGAACGGCCCAGTGTTTACGCCTCGGCTGGGCTTGGGTTTCCTAGCAACAGCTGGAGCCCAGTAGTGTGCAAACAGCCCTCTATCAGGAGGGATTTGGGACGCTTCCCGCAGCACTTTGATCCAGCTCAATTGACTGTTTAGAAAGTTCACTTGTGATAGACTTCAGCTGCACAACATCGCACACAAGACGACGAGTGTGTGGAGCAAAGGTCCAGCATAACGAGAGCCAAAAACGCAGGCAAACACAAGCAAAGCGATGCATCGGCGTTAAACAGAGCTTCTATTGTCTTGCGTTTATGAAAGAGAGTCACAAATCTAATCTAAAAATGGGAAGGAGCATAGAAGTCATTCAATACAGCCGAGTTAAATGATTATAGCAGGTAATGGGGTAATGATTAAATTCAACTCCATGCCTTTGTTTTGCTTGTGCCGCAAACTAGTTGACACATTTCCTTGTTTCTTTAAAATGGTAAAAGAGATTTGATTCTGTGTCTTGCTGTTCGAAGGCAAGATTCATAACATTTCAACTAAAATATCAGGTTTCTTTAACTAAAATATTTGATCTTTATAGATTTACTCTGACAATTTTCACACCAAATGCACTCTAATGGGCTTTTCACACTTTAAAAAATCATTTTTGATCAGAATTTTGGATTATCTTGTTCCATTTTTCACATCGTTCATACTTTGCCCTAAATGATTCATCTGAGGTAGTTGAGATTTCGCATTACATTTGTAAATTCAAATTACTATCTGCATACTTACAAGATTAATTAAATGAACAAAACATATTGTATTAATTATTTTAAGACGTGCTAAAAATACTAGATTTGAACATATTGTGGAAGTTTATAGTACAAAACATGAACATTTAATGAGGCTAGTTTGAAGGAAGTTTATAATGTGGTTGCCTGAATCTAAATGACATATTTGACATTTCACCACTGCATTTCTTCCACACACTACACCTTTGGTGGCATAATTTGTGGGCTTTATAGCCCAGGGTTCACTCAATACCTTTGCAGGTTTTATGAAGATAAATTTAAGACCTTTTTGGGACCAAGTAAAGAAAATTGAAGGAATAAATTCAAGGGAACACAATAAGTTAATATGAACACAATAACTCAGTGCAAGATTCTTAAAACAATATACATTTATTTGAGACACACGATGGCATGAGATGAGACGTCTTGTTTTCTGAAAAAAATCCTGATCTAAATAAAGACTTTATGATTAAAACAAGAATCTCAATTAAATATTTCTTGATTTAAGGATGTTTAGATATTTGTCTTGGAAAACAAGACAAAAATAATGAGGAAGATATTGATTTTTTGCAGTGCATGCAGTATTTAATGCCATAACTTTATGAACTTAAGACTTTCTGATCTGATTTTAAGGTGTTAATTGGTGGAAGGGCAAATAAAGACTTTCTAAGACCTGCAAAAACCCTGTAAATGTAGTGTGAAAAGGCCTAAATATTATATATAGCACTGGTCAAAAGTTTGGAGTGTGTAAGATTTGTTTTGGATGTTTCTGAAAGAAGTCTCTTCTGCTCACCAAGGCTGCATTTATTTGACCAAAGATACAGTAAAAACAGTAATATTATGAAATCATTTTACAATTTAAAATAGCTGTTTTCTATTTAATTATATGTTAAAATGTAATTTATTCCTGTGATCAAAGCTGTATTTTCAGCATCATTACTCCAGTCTTCAGTGTCACGATCCTTCAGAAATCATTCTAATATGATGATTTGCTGCTCAACAAACATTTATTAATATCAATAGCTGCGTTTACATGGACCCTATAATCCGATCATAATAGGACTAGAAGCACAATCGGAATAAAAAAGTCACATGTAACCATGTCGATCGGATTGAATTGGCCAGATCTGATTAAAATTTTGATCGGATTGTAAGGGGTGGTTTATTCCTTTTGTAATCCGAACGAGAGGACATGTAAACACTTGATCGGATTGAAAAACCAAAACTGGAAAGTACTTTGCATGTGCAGTGACGTAAAAATAGCGTAATGATGTATGACGTGCGTAACGAGCTGTTCTTCCCGGTGAATAAAAGTGTCATAAATGAGTGTCCAGTCATTCTAAAACACTGCTTTCACTCAGCGTCTGTGAAGTGGAGCAGGACAACGTCCCACCAGTCCTTGTTTAAGACACTCGTTCACAGACGACTGGTTTTGATCACGGGAAGGGCCACTTTTACTGCTTTCTAAAGTAAGCAGCACTGCACATTTACATTTATGCATTTAGCAGACACTTTTATCCAAAGTGACTTACATTGCATTCAAGTTACAGTTTTTTACATTTTATCAGCTCTTGCGTTCCCTGGGAATCGAACCCATGATCTTGGCGTTGCTAGCGCCATGCTCTACCATTTGAGCTACAGGAAAGCCCAATAGTTGCTGTGCTGGTTGTCGCCTAATTAGGACCCGAAGTAAAAAAATATCAAGTGTGCTTTTTAAAACAATACATGAGAACAGCGGGACACTCTAAATATTCATGCAGTGTGCGCATGTCAAAAGATTAAATCCGATCAGAAGCTTGTGACATATAAACACGTATATCAACCCGATCACTTTATTTAGCGTTCATGTAAACACTACGTTCGGATTCGTCAATCAGAATGAATTCATTCGGATGGAAGCAAAAATTGTCCATGTAAACGTAGCTAATGTTGAACACAGTTGTGCCGCTTAATATTTTTGTCAAAACTGTGATCAATTTTTTCAGGATTACTTGAATAGAAAGTTTCAAAGTACAGCATTTATTTAAAATAGAATAAGATGGTATAGCTTAATACCATCAACAACCATCTATCCTTAAATCTAACATCCAGCAAAAAGAAAAATACCAACACATTCATTGCAAATATAAGACAAATACTCACTTGCTGAATATAGTTCTTCCACAGAAGCAATCCAAACTGCTGCCACACGGCCATTTTCAGATTCACAGAGCTTCACGACCTGGACGAAAAGAAAGTTAACATCGGGTCATGACACAAGTCTTTAGAGAAATATGAGAGAAACTTATCAGAGCTACTCCAGGAATTTCACATCGATTCTGAGTTTAGTGTAAACAAGAGCGTTTCGCAACTCCATCCCGAGACGACCGAGAGCAACTATAAGACTCATGCTTCCCATAAGAAACGAGAAGTTCAAACATTTATTTCACTTCTGATTGCACAATGTGATCAGACTACTGAAAGTAACCTAGTTAATGTGATAGTTAAACTAAAAAATTAATTTTGGCCATCATTTACTAACCCTCAAGTTGCTATAAAACTGTACAAGTTTCTTTCTTCTGTTGAACATAAAAGAAGGTATTTTGAAGAATGTTAGAAATTAAAGAGTTGCTGGTAGCCATTGACATCCACAGTATGGAAAAAAAACTATGGAAGTCAATGGCTACCGTCAACTCTTTGGTTACCAACATTCTTCAAAATACCTTCTTTTGTGTTCAACAGAAGAAAGGCACAAGTGGACGGTGAGAAATTATGACAGGTTTTTCTTTCTTGGGTGACAAATCGCTTTAAGCTATTTATCTAAATAAGTATGACTACAATGTCATTTCCAACTAGGGCTGCAAAACAATTAGTCACGATTAATCGATTCAAAATAATATATATCAAAATAAAATAGTTTATGTTTACATACTGTGTGTGTGTGTGCTGTGTATATTTATTATGTATATATAAATACACACACATATACATGTATATATTAAGGATTTTTTTTTTAATTTATATGTAATATATATATATACACACACACACACACACATACAAGTGTTTACATACAAATATTTTTTAAATAAATATATGTGTGTCTATTTATATATACAAAATTAATATACACAGCACACAGTATAAACAAACTATTTTATTTTGAATCGATTAATCGTGACTAATCGTTTTGCAGCCCTATTTCCAACACTTAAACAATGCCAAAAAGGCCAATTTAACCACCATTAAAGGTGAACGTGTCATCTCTCATCACAATATTCAGATTAAGATATTAGTAATCTATTAATATAGGTTATAATTATGAATTATGAGCTTTCCTCATATAATGATCACAAAATAGCACATCTTAAGTGTCCCATTTCACCTGCTTGGAGCCTAAATACACTGCTTGTTTGTATTTAAATGTGTCGCCGGACTGTGATTAGTGTGTAACGTTAGGTGACTGTTTCGCACAGGTCTGTCATCTTTGCAGCACAGCTCATGAATGTATGTCACTATTAAACATACGACAGGGTTAATATTACCGACGCTGAACTCACATCGATGACAGCTTTGGAGCCTGTTTGTCTGTCTGGTGATTTTATGCCATTTGTCTGCTTTTATTTACGTCGTGTTTTCATTCGCTTATTTTGAAATTAAAGCAGTGTTTTCTATCAAACGTGCGTTGCGTTGTTTTTCTCCGTCTTATGGGTCCGTTTCCTTTAGCTTAACCGTTGCAATGGTTTTGTGACTGAATCAAGAACTTGTTTATTGACCCAAATCCGACAGAAAAACACAAAAGACGACGCGCGTTCACCTGCAGCTCACCTTTCACTCGTCTTTCTGTCCCGCACAGGGCTCCAACTGCGGCTCTTTCCTCCAACTGCTCGGCTCGGCCCCGCCACAGATGCGTTCCGTCGGGAAATATCGCTCATAAGGGCGATAATAATGAGGAAGATGGTGATGGTGATGACATTGCAGCGCAGGGGCCGTGCGGTGCGGACACAACAAACGCGGTCACGTGATCTCCTCCAGCTGGGCGGCTGCCTGCGGTCACGTGACAGATGTCAGCACGTCACCTGCGCGTAACGCTTAAAAATGAAAATTAACAGAAAAATACCGTGCAAAGAAGCGTTATCTGCTGTTATTTTCCTGTGTTTAATGACTTGGCATTCTCAAAATTACTGTATTTCTAGTTTGAAAGTATTTAATACCTTCCATTTATTTGATTTATTATTATTTTTAATTTACCATCGTTTATTATTGTTATTTTCTGCATATTGTTTTTGAGAATTAATAATTATAAAAAATAATATGAAAGAAATGCATAAAATAACCATATATATTTATGGAAATAACTATATATATATATATATATAAATACATATACAATATAAGCAAACCATGCATCTTCTCATCAAACTATACAATATGCATTTGCTTATGTATTTGCATTGTGCCTTTACCAGCTGAATTTTTAAAACCATGCAAAAACATACCCATTTTATCAGTAAGGATTTGAATAACACATTTGCATGTTCCAATATTATTTTATTTTTTATGTTTTCAAAACAACTCTGTAACGTAATCAAAACGTAACATAATCAAGTTTTTTTATATATATATATAGTGTCTTAACTATTTCACATTTTTTAACCAAATTTTGTATCACATTATTTATGCAAGTATTCAGGTGCAACAGACCCCAAAAAAATAAAAAAAATGTGTTTAATGTGACCCACAACTTCGTAATTGTTGACTAACAGCATTAATCTTTTAATGAAACCAGTTTAACAACTGTTTGACCAGCAACATGTTCACGAGGTCACCAAACCACAGTGATAAAGTGTGATCTTTAGCGATACTAAATCAAAATGGTTTAAAATATGCAGCGAAAGACATGTAATGGTTGTAAACCACAAGTTCCCATCAGTATGCAAGAGAAACACTGCGGGCATGCAAAATGTAACTACTGCATTGTTTTATTGTGGTTTTCAGAATATAACAAACGCGTCTGTTTTCAAGTTCACATGGCCTTTCACAGCTTCATACATTTATATATTTACACTTATACAAAAGAACTAATTATTTACAGTTGCAATCCTTAGTGATGTTCAACATACAGTACCAACAAGACCTGCACAAAAATAATAACTTAATGCTTTTAGTGTCATAACCTCAAACAGATGAACACGGTCGAACACTCACAAATATATATACGTACAGTTGATTGTTCAAGCGTATATAAAGATAAAACATTGAGACTCGTCACGAAGCATCATTTCGTTTTTCAGCATTGGTCATAAAAAGTGCTCGGAATCTCTCGAGGTCATTACGAAAAAGCATGTCAAACGATCACATTCATCGGCTGTTGCATTGGATCTGTCGTAAAAGTACGTGAAAAATTCATACAGATTTACTGTACGTTTACAGGTTTCTATGGAAGCTCATTTCCACCACAGGATAAAAAAGAGCAATTGCAACGTTTTATCCCACTATTCTGACTATTCTTCTTTTCTCAGAATTGTGAGATATAAGTACGCAATTGCGACTTATAAAGTCAGAGCTGCGAGATATAAACTCAGAATTCTGACTTTTTTTTCCTCACGCTCACAATGCAAGTGCAGGTTTGCATCATGCTATTCGGACTTCTTTTCTTGGTAAAAAAAAGTCTTTATTAAAAATAAAGTATTGTGAGATATAATTTCATAATTGTGAGGGGGAAAAAGTCTGAAATCCTGAGTTTTTTCCCCTCACAATTGCAAATTTATATTTCACAATTCAGATTTTATTACAATTGCGAGTTTATATCTCGCAATTCTGATTTTTTTTCCTTGCAATTGAGAGTTTACATTGAGCTATTCTAACTTCTTTTCTCAGAATTGAGAGATATTAAAAAATGTTCCCCTTGCAATTGCAAATTTATCTCACAATTCGGCCTTTTTCGCACAATTGCGAGTTTACATCGTGTAGTTCTGATTTAGATTAGAAAACGTACAATTGTTCTTAATATAAACTCACAATTGTGAGTTATAAAGTAGAATTCTGAGGAAAACAATTTAGCTAAATTCTGATTTTACTCGGTGTCGGAAACAAGCTTCCATAGGTTTCACAGGTCAAAACATCAGTGGTATCAAGCAGAAAAACAGTATGAAAGTGGTTAATGTGAGAACTTTGGCAGAAGATTTGTGGCGAACGCAAAGCAATGCGCAAATATAAAAACACTGGAGTCGGTCAGTCCAGTTCCAGATAAATAATCAAAATACGCGACGAGAAACATCCACGTAAACGAACCAGTTTTGTTCAGACAGTACATTTTTTTAGCATGAAACTTCATGGACTGAGTGGGTTTTCTCCATAGCTGCATGTAACTTCGTAAAAAACATATTTGATAAACTAAGTCCTTTTATGTAAACAGTCCGCTTTTTAAATACGAAGACGTAACAACGTACACGAGACTTCAAAAACAGCGACAGTTCCAGTGATTTTAACACACTTGAGGCATTAATCCCGTTGCTTGTCAACAGCAACAGTAGGACGAAGGCGCTCCCGCCATCGGAAGCTGAAGTGAAATGCATTATGGGAAGGAAAAAACATGACATTTGTTCTTCTAATCGTATTTAAAGCTCAGAAATGGACATTTCAACCACTTTATCTCACTCTCGCTGCTCTGAGATAAAGAACATCAGCACCCGTGAACCAAAGTGCTCCTGGCGGGCGGCCAGGAAGTGATGCGTTAAGGGATGACAGCTTCCTGACAATCAATCAGAGGCTCAGAAAGGCCACGTTGGCTGCGTCCTCGCCGCGCTCCGCCTCTCCTCCGCTGTGCGCCGCCGTGTTCTTCCTCTTCACCTGTCGGCGAGTCCTTTGCGCGGGCGGTAGCAGGAGACAGAAACCGGCGGGATTTTGGGGAGAGACCAGAGAGGAAGAGATGGACGGACTGGGAACACTTTGGATGGACGAGTAGCCCGAGCTGCAGTGGTCTGTGCAAAAGGTGCTCGAGGAAGAAGAGGAGGAGGAGGATAAGTGGCATGTCCAGGGTCTGCTGCTTCCGCCCGTTGCCGCCTCCTCGGTGGCCTCTTCACAAAGGCTGTCGTCATCGCTGGAGAGTGCGCAACAATGCATCTTTCCGTCAGCGCACTCGACCGCCGGCTCCATCTGCACCTCCATAGCCGATACTGTGGCAGAAAGTGATTCGGTTACTCATCAAACTGGCTTTTCAGACTTTAATGAGTGGGACTGAAGAGTAGTGTTGCTTTCGTCAACAAAAATTATGACTAAATATCGTCATCAACGAACCTTTATCACGTGACGAAAACGAGACTAGACGCAACGTAAATGCTGGTCTTGTGACGATGACGATAATTAAATGTATAATGCAATATCGTTGACGAATAAAAACGAGACTAAATGTGGTTTACAAAATAAAAACTATGCTAAACTGTCTCTTCATTTTCGTTGACCAAAAAACGAGACGAAACGAAATGTTATAACGTTATTTCGTCTCGTTTAGTCACGTTATTATTATTTTGCAGTATTTCTGTTTCATGTGACTTAACGTTACTTCAGGGGCTGTCAGGGTTGCCAGGTTTTTGCAACCCGCCCAATTGCTACTCAAAACTAGCCCTATCGCATTTTGAGGGGGGTTCCCCGGTAAAGTTCGCATTCCAGGGGCTAAATATCACGTTATTGGGGTCGCTTCAACCCGCGGACATGAAAAACAACCCGCGGCAACAGTGTTAAAGAAGCCCAATTCCGCGGGAAAACCGCGGACTTGGCAACAGTCTGCACAGATGCAAGCGACGTCACTTCCTCAAGCCCCACTCGCGGCATTATTTAGAAGACGACAACAAAAAAAGTTAAGTCTGACAGAGAAAGGGACCGATGGCCGGCTTCATCTGACTTCAGTTTACAAGCAATACAAGTAACAGACACACATTTTATTTGCACTTTTTAGTATGTTATTGTAGCTCGAGCATTCAAGCACCTTGTTTCTCTTTGTTAAACTTGAATGTATATATTTTTTTCTGACATTGTCATGTGATGCTATTTTATTTTATTTATTGTTTTTATTTATTTAAATTTATGTGTGTGTACTTCTAACATGTTTGGTTGGTAAAATAAATGTTGTAAATTCAAATCAGAGCATCTTCCGTGTCTGGAATGGATGTATTCTTGAGTCTATAAGGTAACAATAATATAATAAGATAACCTTGTTTGAAATGGGTTTGGCTAAAAGAAAATTTTGGTTTTGTCTATACTACTAGGTACTTATACTATATTGACTAGGTTAAATAGAATTGCATTACTAAAAAGAGACTAAAATACAATTTTCATTGACTAAAACTAGACTAAAATAGTCATGGATAATTCTGACTAAAATAAGACTAAAATGCTCAGACTTTTAGTTGACTGAAACTTGACTAGACTAAAAAGAGTATGAACGTGACTAAAACTAATAAAAACTAAAATGACAGCTTCACACAAAGACTAGACTAAAACTAAAATTAAAACAGGCCGCCAAAAACAACACTACTGAAGAGGTGCTTGGACTATTCAAATGTTAAGAAAACTTACATTATTTATTTTTGCTCACATTGTAGTTTTTCTTTTCGCACATAATGCACAAAATAAAGCAAAAAATATACATAATATAATAATAAAAAAACTAAGTCTGGGCTTCAACAAGATTCTGTAATATTTTACAAAACAGCATAAGTCACCCATACAAGCTGTGTGCTTTATTTCAAATCTTCTGAAGCTAAGCTTTGTGCGAGGAACAGACACAGATTTAACTGTCATTTGAGTATAATGATCACATTTTTAAACACTTTCTTGAAGGTGAGAGTTTTAATAATTTAATTACAATTATTATTATTTATTTTTTTAAATATAACAAATTAAATGATAATATTAATTAGTAATACATTGTGTAAAAAATTTAACAAATAAAATAATCACATTTTAATGATTTTGATTTTAATTAATGTTAATTTAATTGGGAAATAAATCAATTTTAATAATTTGTAAAAATATTTTTCAATTAATGAAATATTAACAATGTTATTATTAAATTAATTAAATAATGAATTTAATTTATTTAATCATGTTAATTAAAAAGTAAATTTGTTTTGCAGCTAATTTAACAATGAATGAAACAATTATGATTTTTTTTTCAATGAATACAACTGTTTTAATAAAAAGTATTAAGTTAACAACAAATTATTTAAGAATTTCAATAATTAAAACTTTTTTTATATTTCTAATAAATACATTATTTTAAGAAATAATTTGATGAATTTAAATTAATTGAATAAAGTTTAATTACTAAAGTTTGTTACACTATTTTTAGTGGGAAAAAAACAAGTTTCACAGAGTTAAGGAAATATAGGATTGGAATGACATGAGGGTAGTTTGTAGGTGTACTAGTCTTATTTACTGAATGAGCGCTGTGCTTCGTCCAAACTGATTGCACTGTAATTTATGTATCATCATTTTCTATTTTTAAAACATTTCAAAATTTTAATTCCTTGCTTTTATTGTTGTGATTATTTTAATTCCTTTTATGTAAAGCACTTTGAATTACCTTTGTGTATGAAATGTGCTATATAAATAAACTTGCCTTGCATTAAAAAATTATATAATGTATATGTATATTTTTAAATATATTCTATAAAAATAGAGCTAAAACTGAAGTGGCTGCTCAGAATCCATGCAATATGAATCTCAAGTTGATGAACTCAAGATGTCGTGACACTAATGTGACTCATGCATCAATAACAATTGGTTTTGTCTAATTGTTTTTGTGGAAGATGATTCAGAATATGATGTAGATATCATCATAAGCCATTTCCCCCCACTCACTTTCTCCGTCCTTTTCGCCCTCGCTCTCCCGGTCGCCCTCGTAGCCGGAGCAGGAAGTGTCCAGGCTCCAGTCCAGGATGTCTCCCAGCAGCATCTCCTCCTGAGTGGACAGCTCGGCTGTGGGCGTGGCCAGGAAACTGCCCCGGTGCTCCTGCATGCTGTCCTCACGCCTCCTGATCAACAAAAACATTACATTTAAAAAAAAAAAAAATGCATTCATATCATCTTTTCTCCACCCACATTTAACAAAACATCATCTTAAGGATGTAGAAAAAACATCAGTATTAGAAATGCATTGATATAAATATCTTGGCAGACAGAAATCTGGAAGAATTATTATTTATTTTATTTTTATGAATAGTAATATGTATGATGGCTAATCTTCTAAATGTATTGTTTCATTTATTAACCGCATTCACACTGAAACTGTAATTTCAAATGCTCCAAATGACATCAGCCATAAAAACATTTTAAAACAAACAAGTTAAACATTAACTTCAAAAATATTGATGCAGGTTAATCAATTCATAAACCTGGCACAGAAAACACTTTTAGAAAAAAAATAATGATCATTACTTTTAGAAATAATCAGATACTTTAACCCAATCTTTCAATACTTTGAAAATATGTGAGCATTAATGCAGACAAATATATTTTAAAAACTTTTGGTGTCAGTAAGATGTTTAAAAAAAAAAAATAATAAATTATGCTCACCAAGGTTGCATTTACTTTATAAAAAAATAAAAATAAAATAATAATAATAATAATATTGTAAAATATTATTACTAATTAAATGATAAAGCAGCCTTGATAATTTACTTTAAATAAATAAATATATAAACTAAAATTATTTTAAATGTTTTACAATTAATGCAATTATTATTTAATAATAAAGATTAAAAAAATTATAAATTACTGATAACAAATAATATAACTAATAATTAATACAAAAACAAATAAATTTAACTAAGAATAAGGATTCTATTATATATACCTAATATAAAACAAAAATAATAACATGTTTTAAAAAAATTAAACGAATGACAATAACCAATTAACTAACATTATATTAACAAACAATTATTTTTTAATTATCAGGATTTGTCTGTTTATATATGACACACAATATTTTCCCTAATATTGTTCAGGGTCCTAGCACATAAAAAAAAAAGAAAGAAAGAAAACTTATATGCAAAACTTAGAAGAATAAATTGTGTATACAATTGTTACAGAATTTAGAGGATTTTCTTAAATTACAGCGCCCCCTACAATCTGAAATGAATGATATTTGACGTTTCCTCAAACAGTCTTGGTGTTCATGTAGTAATATTGTGACTCAAAGATTGTGCTCACAAGATGAAGACCGTTACTCACTATAGGCTACACATGAAAAATGTAAAAAGTCAGGGTTCAAACACCATCATTATCCTGCATCTCTAGACGGGATTTAGGCATATGCACGTGACGTTAGTTCACACCTCTTGCTGTTGCTGGTGGGAGAGGACAGGAAGGTGTGCATCTCTGTTAGCTGACTGCTAGCGCTGGGCTCCTCCACCTGCGGCTCCACCTCTGGGACCTCCAGCACCTGACAGAGCTCCTTAAAGCCCATCACCTGACACAGAAACACACTTCACGTCACACACACTTCACCGGATGAACTACAGCGGACTCTGAGAGGAGTCGAGCGCACTCACCGCGTCTCTGCTAATCTGATGATACGCGTCGTCCTCAAACCTCTGCTTGACTCCGGTCAGAGACACGTGTCTGTAGTCTTTGGGCACATCCTGACCGAAACTGTGAGTGGAGAGAAAGAGTCACGTCAGTGAGACTGAGCATAAGACTTTGATTTGATTGAAAGCTTTTGATTTTTGCATTAGCTGTGACGTTGTACAGATGCAGCCCATAGAAAATGATACATTAAATAAACATTTTGCTAGATTTTGGTCACGACTGAAGGGCAATTATCAGACACTGGTGAGCTTGTCAAAGCAAAAACACACTTGCAAAGTATTCTTAGAAATCGAAGCAAACTGTCTACAGTGTGCAAGAGGCTATAAAGACACCATTAAACCAAAACATTTACTTCGGAAATAATAATAATAATAATTTTATATAAACTAAAATTATGACAAATTGTAATTAATATATATATATAAATATATATTAAAATTGTAATAATAATATAACTAATATAAAAACAAATAAATTCATAACTAAATTAATAATGATGAAAAAAGTCATGAAAACAAGATTTTATATTATTAAACTACTGATAACATTAAAATAAAAAATATTAACTAATAATAGATTACAAATATTCTAAAGTAATAAAATGTGTGTGTGTATATATATATATATGCATGCATGCACACACACACGCTAAATATAAAAATAATTAATAAAATATTGAATAACTAAATTAATAAAAAACAAAATTATATAACTAGTTATACATATGAACAACAATATTAAGAAAAAAATACTACAACTAATAATTAATAAAATAAACAGTATAATTAAAAATATTACTAACATTCTAATATTAAAACAAATAATAAATATTATAATTCATAATAAATATTATGAATATTCCAATATTAAAACAATAAAATATATTGTTAAAAACTAATATATAAATATATTTAACTAATATAGTTAAAAACTAATACATAAACTTAATAATAATAGTAATAATAAATATTATAACTAATATAACACATGTAAACAACAATGAAAAATAAAAATATATAACTAGTAATGATAAATATTATAACTAATATAACTATATAAATAACTGATACAAAACAGACACATTAAATGAACTATACCGATCACAAAAATTAGAATACAAAAACAATATAAGTAAATATTAGAATTTGTAATTATTTATTGAATTATTGGATATAATATTTTTTATTAGTTAGTTTATAACCATTATAATTTATAATAATTATCATATAATGTTTATTAATATTAATGATACATTAGCCTAGATATATTTGTAATTAATTTACATCTTAAAGGTCATATATAAATCATAAAAACAAATCCTATCATATTATTATTACTAATATTATTAAAAATAAAATACAATTTTTGACTTTCACATTCACAGTTTCATAAATGTCAAATTATGCAGATTTCAAGCATTTCATGTAACTTAGAAGCATTTATTTTTATAAAACAGAAAAGTAAAAGTTTAGGGTCAGGAGGTGAGTCACAACTGAACCTGAAATAGAAGTGTTTCATTAAGACTGTATTGAGGGCAGATCAAAACTCACTCGACTGCTCAGCATTCATCTCCACTGAGAGAGCAGACAGCTCAATCTCACCCGCATCCTCAACCAAACTACATTAACCTGCTCCACACGATTTAGAACCACACTGAGCTCAATATCAGTGTGACATCGGCTCATTATCCTGCTTCTTCAACTCAAAGATCACTCAGAGAGAAACCACTGTAACTCGTCTCAGCCAGTGAGATCTGAAGACAACAGCAGAGCTATATATAAAAGTCAGCGCCGGAAACGTAATGTACGAGAAAACGCTAAAGACCCACAAGAAAAGACAATGGCACCGCTACAATTTTTTTAAGGCATCAATGTCTAAACCAACCTGTAGGCAGGAAAATTACACCTTGTTTTGGCAAAAGCCATTGTCCTTGAATGTATGATTAGTGTAGAAAACAATCCCAGCATGCACTGCAAGCTCAATGAAAACACTGATTGAAGACGGCAGGAGGAAAGAGGAAACATCACAAGAAATACATTTCATTAGGAACTGAAAAGTACTGAGAGAAAACAGCTTTTGTTGAAATGCACTTGCAGCCAGTATTTGTGTACAGCGTTTTTCTTTTGCTGATTACAGAATAACATTTTTATCTTAGCAATAATGCTAACAAATAGGGGTGGGAGAATTCGGTTGATTCACCTAACTATCGCGATTCTTTTTAAAACGATTTAAAAATCGATTGGTTTACCTCAGAATCGATTTATATTTAATTATTTTACTTTTCGATATACTGATATAAAACAACACAAAGCAATAATATATAAATTATAATCAGTGTTATTTAAAAATAATTGATTAGTTTAATATTTTGAATATTTACGGTTAATATTGTTAATACATGTAAACAACAATTTTATTAGAAATAAAAAATAGTAATGATAAATATTATAACTAATAATTGATACAAAAACAGAATATACAAATTATGATTACAAAATTATAATAACAAATATTAGTTTATATTAGATTACTTGTAATTATTATTTGTTTATTAATAATTGTTTTCAAATTATTAGTTAAATTTGTTATTAGTTATAATTTATCATAGTATTCTTGTTTATTAATGTTGTTGTATCAGTTGTATTATTAATTTAGGTCTGAAATTTCATATATTAATACATTTTCATACATGAATATTTCTGTTTTCACTTTAATTTTAGTTAAATATTTAGTAATGTTTTGCTTGTCATTTTCATTACTTTGTGCTTTTTAAAAATGTGTTTATATAGTATTAGTTACTTTAGTATTTCAACTTAACCTAAACAAATTAGATAAGTTGACATAGATTTTATTTTAGTTAGCATTTTTTTCCAAGTAGCAATTTTTTGATGATTTTAGGTTCAGTTTTACAGCAAATATTATAACTAATAATCTAAAATAAATAACTAAAAATAATGATGATAGCAAACATTATAACAATATAAAAATGAATAATAATAACAGTCCATCACATGCTACAGAACAGCGTTTCAAATCAGCCACATATAAGGTTACTCTTCAGCGAAGATGCTGCCTTAGAAGGGAGCTGTCTATGTAGAAAGCAAGGCTGCTTACTAGGGTTGAAAAAGGCCAATGTGTTCATGTTCCCGAGACGCTGCGGGACTGATCTCCTACAGCAACAAGAGCGTGACTTCTCAAACCCAGAGGAGCGCTAAAGCAGCTGCTGATTGCGCACTGATTGTGCGCCTCAAAGGGCAGAAGCGACAAGCACAGATAACTCGTTAACACCTCGTTAACATAACGACCGCCTGACCGCACATCACTGCCTCCATGGAAACACTGAGGAGGAAACAGACCAGCTGCGATAAACGACAACAGAGAGATGCTGTGAAAACGCTGCTTCTCTCAGGCTCAGAATAACCATAAACGTCCTCTGTATGAATTAATTAGACGGATAACGATTGACACGGACACTCACCACTTGACGTAGAGCAGTAAAGCGCAGGAGACCAGGTCGTGCTTGGAGAAGCCGGTGTTTTCCTCCAGCTGGACAGGCCACACGGGAACTGTTGAGAAACACACATTAGAAAACCTCGAATAAGGCTCGTGGAATGCTTCATAGGGATGTAACGATGAACCGCGAGCCGGTTGAAAATCGATTCAAATATGTGACGATTCAAATCGGTTGAGATGCCAAACAAATCATGATGAAAGGTCGAAAGTGCATAAATGTGCATGAAAGGTCTTTCAAAAATCCATAATAGGGGCACTTTAAAATTTCAATTTAGTTTTGTTATATTTCAATTTCACAAAGAAACATGCAGCAATAGCCTAGTAAAAGAACACCTTCTCATTTACTGTGTAATTTGTCTTCAGTCTCATTTTGTAAAAAAAAAAATCGTGAGAAAGCCGAATCGTGAAATCAAAATCGTGATTCGAATCGTGAGTTGAGTGAATCGTTACATCCCTAATGCTTCATGTGTTCGGTGTGACGGCGGCGGTACCGTAGTTGTGCAGCGCTCGGGTGAGCAGCAGGACGGCGCTGGCGAGTCGGGCCGGTCCCGGGACGGTGAGGGGCGAGCAGAGCAGAGAGAGTTCACAGATGTAGCTGAAGAGGTGAGAGCTGCGCCGCTCCACGGGCAGCAGAGACTGCAGCACCTCCCCATAATCCAGCACTGTGGGGGTCTGAAACACAACATTAACGTGTTCATTAGTTAGTCAATACAAAAGCACCATTAAATAGGTCATATAAATGAAAAAGGAGCCTCTTTTAAGGCTTAGAAAGCCTGGCTTTGAGCATCTGTGAGATAATCTTTTATTAGAGACAGACTGATAATCTGTCTTCCATGTAATTAGTTCTTAAATATCTGTTTTACAGATAAAATGGCACCATTCGGTACTTCTTTGTCATTGCACTGCTGTGCTTTCAACAGGAAGTCACATTGACTTTTTATTATAATTAAATGCAAAATTAGTCTATCAGTTATTGGAAACATAAAAATAAGTAAAAAATAAATCTTAATTGACAAGTGTTTCCAAGTTCTTTTTGTTTTATGTTAGAATGCAGCTTAGCACTCTAAATAAAAGTCTAAAAATAGAGTAAAATAATCTGTTTTTAATTAGAATTTTTCATTTGTAGCAAGCCAACAATACATTGTATGGGTCAAAATTATCGATTTTTCTTTTATGCCAAAGATTATTAGGATATTAAGTAAAGATCATGTTCCATGAAGATATTTTGTACATTTCCTACTGTAAATATATCAAAACTTAATTTTTGATTAGTAATATGCATTGCTAAGGACTTCATTTGGACAACTTTAAAGGTGATTTTCTCAATATTTTGATTTATTTGCACCCGCAGATATTCCAGATTTTCAAATAGTTGTATCTCAGCCAAATATTTTCCTATCCTAACAAACCACACATCAATGGAAAGCTTATACATCTCAATTTCAAAAAATTGACCCTTATGACTGGTTTTGTGGTCCAGGGTCACATATTAATAAAATGGTTTAAAAGTAATAGAGTAAAACAATTTTATAATAGATGAGGTATATTAATAAAAATGAAATAAGTAAAAAGTATATAATATTATATTAAATAGTTTGCAATATTTTTTTTCTAAGATTTAAAAAAATATATATATTTTAGTATAAAATACTAAAATATAGAGTAAAATAACCTATTTGTAACTATAAATATTAATACGAATATATATCTTAATAAAAATGTACATATATTTTAGATTTAATATCCAAGATTTATATAAATGTATATTTTAGTATATAATGCTCTACGGGTAAAGTAATCAATTTATAATTATATATTAATAAATTAAGTATATAACTATATAAAATAAATTAAATACATTTTTAAATAATATTTTAGTTATATCTAAAAATATACATAATACCTATAATAAAGTTTCCATAATATTTGTATATTCCTGTAAAATATTTGAAAATATTTAATAGAAATACACATACAATTTACTATAGAAATTTCTAAACAATATTATGTACTTATATTACTTAATATTATGTACTAGGCAAAACAATAAATATAAACAGACAAAAATAATTACTAGGTAAAACTAGCTATTTTCAATTAGACTGCTTGTCAGTATTGAATGAAATGCATATATTTGACATCCCTCTTGTCTAATTTTTTTCTTAAATGCACTGCAATGACTTCAGGAATAACCGTTGCATTGGCCAATGTGCTCTTAAAATGCCTCGTAAGTACGCAGCTCTCTCAGTTTTGGCACTGAACTCTGAACTTCCGACTCAAGGTTATGTTAACTGACCCGTATCTTCCCGTCCAGCACAGAGATGACCTCCCCCATCATGCGCACCAGGTCCTCGTACTGATAGGTGTTGTCTGTGAGCCACACGGCCTCGCGGATGGTCAGGATCTCTTTGCTGATGTATCTGAGGGGTCAGACGAGTCAGAGAGAGTTCAGCTGAGCACAGAAACAGCGTTCACAGGGCGTCTGTGTGGTGTGTGTCAGCTCACCGTGTGCTGATCACCATGCAGGCGATGCCCAGCAGCTGCAGCTGGGCCTTGGACACCGAGCGCAGGCTCAGATATCGGTCCACACAGCCGATGGTCACGTGCAGCACCTGACTGGAGAAGTCCTTCATGGTGGTCACCTCCACCAGCCAGTCCACCAGAATATACCTGCCAAAATACAGGAGTGATGAAAAAAGCAAAGGATACAAGGATTTGTTCAATAAATCTGATTTAATTAGGGCTGTCGCGATAACCGCAATATCGCAATACCGCGCTAATGACGAGCATAACCGCAGAGGAATGCAACAACCGCGATATTTCCTTCTTTTTTTTTCGTAAGGTTACGCCCTTCTCGTTTTATACTTTGTGCATATGTACTGAATAGTAATGATAATAGTAATGATTTGTACAGAGGCTCAGTAAATTTGCATTTAACAAGCCTAAACAGACAGCGAATGAAAGAGAGATCGACTGAGCGCGTGCGATTACCTGCGTCTGTCCTTCAGGCCGAGTCATGTATATTTGTGAAAACAGGTCGTCAGCTGAGCCTTTAAAAGTGGCGCTCAAAGTTAAAATGATTTGAACAGCGTGTTGCATTACATATCTCGATTGTTACATGTTTTTGAACGTGTAGTTGAATGAACGGTTTAAGACCCACTCAAAGACAGTCTCTTTTCGCCACCGTGTGGCGCAACAATGAAACTGCACTGACTGACTGACAGCCCGGAGGTGAAATATCAACAGAAAAAGTATCTTGTCAGTCAGATTCGAGGTTCAGAACTAACTGTTATATATATATATATATATATATATATATATATATATGCTAACAATAGACTAACGATCTGATTGTCAGGTTTATGTTTTGTTATGTGGACCGTTATTTTGTCATTCTCTTCCGTTTACTTCACTTCCTGTTTCGTTACATCATAACACATACACACAGATTATACATATGCGGTAATACCGCATACCACGCTATTGAGCCACTCAAAATTACCGCAAGGGAAATTCCTTCACCGTGACAGCCCTAGATTTAATGAACAAATTTAGAGAATTAAATCCACTATGGCCAATCTGACCATCATTTTATCAACAAAAATGACAAATAGTGCTTGAAGTACTGACATTCATGGGCCAGACTGGAAATTTGTTTAGCCACCACAAGGTCTTAGAAATATGTATTGAATACTCACAATATATTTACAAGGGTTTTGCTGGCAATATTTTTTTTATTTTAAATCATGCAACGCTCAATAAATGTTATTTCAGTATTATTTATATACGCCATCTCAAATATTTATTAATAATTTGAATTATCTTTTTACCTTTTCAGTGTATTTTAGTCATTTTGTTGAAAGTTTTAGAAATTTTCATTACTTTTTTTATATTTCTATTTAGCTTTAAGTTTTAGTCACTTTGTTAAATGCTTTATAAAATATTTCTATATAGCTTTGTTTTTGTAAATTTGTTAATTTTTATTAGGGATTTTTATATTTCTATATAGCTTTTAGCATTTTTAATAGTATTTCAATATTTTTATAGTAATTTAATGTGCTTTTGTCCTGTCTTACGTTGTATTTTTAGTTAAAGCCTGCAGTCCTTAAGTTTTGTCTCTTTGTCGCCATCTCTGTTTGAAAACCTGGAATTGCAGCTCTGTGCGGAATTATCTTCCTTACGTGGCGTTGTGCTCCGGCACGGCTCCAGCGCGGATGAATCTAATATTTTGAGGAGTATGTGTTTTAGTCTGTCAGTCAACACTAAAGTAAGGTGATAGCTTTGAACACTGGCTGGTTATGTATTTGCTCAAATATTGATTTCGGATCATTTTTAACCCAAAGAAGTTACGGACTGCAGCTTTAAATTTCTATAGCTTTACATTTTAGTAATTTTGTTGTACGCTTTTGTCATTTTTATTGTGTTTTTATTCTATTACTTATATATATATATATATATATATATAGTATTATTTCTATATTAAGTTGTATTAACTGTTAAGTGCTTTTGTTTTTGTATTAGTTTTTAAAGCTGCAGTCCGTAAGTTTTGCCTCTTTGTCGCCTCTCTGTTGAAAACCTGGTATTGCAGCCAGGTGCGGTTATCTTTATTACGTGGGATGTGTTCCGGCACGGCTCCAGCGCGGATGAATCTAATGTTTTGAGGTGAACGTGTATAGGGCTGGGTATCGTTCAAAAATTTTCGATATCGATACCGATACCTTGAGTTCGATACCGGTTCCTGAACGATACTTTTTTCGATACCAATTTTATGAAATCAGTTTTAACAAGATTACATTATCTCAAAAAACTTTGGTTTTATTTTTTTTTCAGCTTGTTGACATTTTTACAGACTCAAAGTCTCATCTCCTGAGCCACTGCACAAATGAACAAAATATATCCAACACAATAAATAGGTGCAAATAATTTTAATAAAGCTCAAATAGTTTTCAGTTTATACTAGTTCATTTTAAAATGTATAGCTCAGACAGAATCATCATTTCTATTCATTTATTCTAGGTTAAAGACTTCAAGAAATTGAAAATCTTTATCTACTTTCATAAATGGGTGTTTTATTTTCTTTCACCATAAATTTTCTTTTATGTTTTATTGTTATTAAATTCTGTGTTGTAGTATGTCTAATTATTTGAATGCATAAAAACTACTTAGTTTATTCAAATTTATTCTTAAAATAGCCTTATGAAATGTTTTATTTTTCCTCAAATTCTGTGTTCTGTATCTGGTTTTCAAATGAAGGCATAAAACATTAATTTCATTTATCTTTTAAATTATTGAAAATCAAACTTTATTTATTTATTTATTTTGGCAAACAAAATTTTACTATTAAAATTAAAACATGGAAGAAATGTTGTGTGATCATTACTTTAAAAAAAATAAAGTTTTAATAATATTAATAGTAGCCTAGTAGTAGCAGCCAGTATGTACTGTCTGCTGAACAATATTAATATATTTCTGCCGCAGTGTCTTCCAAATTAAATCAAACTTTTATTTTGACGGGTTGCCGTGAATACCTTTACAGTTCTGTGTGTATATGATATGATGCTAATTTTACTCAAATCAAATGGTAAAATGCTCATGGAGTGGCTCTCAGAGCAGTTCTGGAGATGTTGTTCATGTGTTTATGTCCTCATTTAGACGGCAGACGCTGAAATCACCGCGAGCGCACTTCAGTCTGTGTGTAGTAAACGAAACACGCGATGTGGAGAGCAGACTGATCCGTACACTTTCGAATCGCTCTTGCGGATGTCAAACACTGATCAATCTGCGGCGCGCCGCTTCTAGTCGAACACACCTAGTGCTGCAGGTTTATTGCCTCACTGACGTTGATGAGATTAACCCCTTAGGTATCGAAATTTGGTACCAAACGACAAGACGTTTTTCGATACTCGGTGGTATCGAGGCAATTCGGTCGGTGCCTAAAAAGTATCGAACTCGATACCTAGCCCTAAACGTGTAGTTGTCAGTCACCGCACCGGTGTGAATATTTACTGTACTTCGCAATCACAGCTTCTAGCCCAGGGGTGCCCAATAGGTCGATCGTGATCTACCAGTCGATCGCGAAGGCAATGCTGGTAGATCGCGCTTTAGGTCAGTGGTTCTCAACCGGGGGGCGCGAGATAACTTAAAACTATAATATATAATATTCACTAATGTTATGACTAATATGTTAAATAATGTAAAAATATATAAATAAATAACAGCACCATCTCTCTACGTATTCTGTGATATTCTGTGTTTCCTAGCAGCAAACCGTTTCTCATCGCGCAGTGTGAAATACAGACTGAATGGCGGCTCAAAACCGCTTTATGAGCATATGATCCGCAAACTACAGCTCTCGGCTGGATAAAAGAAGCCAGTGTCACACTAGTAGCCTATAGTTTTGATGGACGACGATTGTAATCAAGGTAAAGATGATTACAGTGACATACAGGATCGTGCATTAGGCGCACGTCGTGTCCGTTATTTGACGCGCAAACGAACCGTGTATGTGCACTCTCGGCGCACTGATCACTATAACATCATATTTCTGCTTGAATACAGCGAGTGTTTTGTAACGGATGCTCGCGTGTTTTGGAGAAGTTTGTGAGGATCAGTGGTGTTCATGTACATATCGGCATCAGACGCTCCAAACAGCTTGTTCTGACAGAGGAGCTATTCACTGACGAGCTGCCTTTAGATCGCCGAGTTCAGAATATACATATACTTTTACAGTTGTATAGAATATCTGCAGTGACATTTTTGCAAAGCATGTTTGCAAAAAAGAACATGGAATGTTTAAATCTATCTTGAATTTGCTTTGTTTAAAAAAATTATCTGAAAATACAAAGGTTTTAGTGAATAGAAAAGTTTGGGCTTGCAGTATTGATTTCGAGAGGAGGGGGTCTTGGAGTAAAAAAAGGTTGAGAACCACTGCTTTAGGTAAATGCAGGCATGGTTCTGGGGGGGGGGGGGGGTACTAAGAATTGAACATTATTTTTTATTATTAAAATTAATTAATGCAATATAAAGATACATCCCAACAAGCTTTTTTATTTAGGCCTATTTATTTTATATGCATTTTATTATTATATTTATTTTTCACTTGGTAGATCTCGGTGAGCTTCTCATTTGAAAAGTAGATCCCCACACAAAAAAGTGTGGGCACCCCTGTTCTAGCCTATGTCTTGGAATATATGACCCAAATCAGACTTTTCACCGTATATTGTCATCTGAACAAGTAAGTAACAAGTCTGCCACGTTGGTCTGCCCAACTGAGGAAAAAAGCATTACAATAAATCACGCTACCAACGGTGATTAAATCTATAGATCAGTTAACTCATATCACATCTAACTGTGCAATGTATTATCATTGTTATACTTTGTTCTCAAATTATTTATGTTAACAACATCAGCATTAGATGACTATGAGTATAGTATTAGCGTGTAGATTTCAATTTCTGTACAGTCTAATCTCTAATTCTCATGCCATTCAAATTTCATATTAAGAAATTCTTTTAACCCAAAAAGCTAATTATGCTCCCTTCGAAATGGTTTTCTTTAAAATACAAATCTTGTGTAATCTCAGGCTATCTGTAATCAGAAGCACATTTAAAACTGGAATATAATTTAATTTCATTCACATGTGTTTCATAAACACATAATACTTTCTGGATCACAATCCGCATCAAAATGATAAGTTTAATTATTCCAGCTGCTGTGAGAAAAGGCTATAAATGATCCGTCACCTGCAGGATCCTCACATGTGATAGCCTTGTAGCCGGGACAACTTCTTTATGTTTACAGACGTGACGTAATGACGCAGTGCCATGCTCGAATTTCCCGCAGAAACCTATCCGTACCACTCAGATTAGAAAACATTAATATAAGCTAACCGTTGTGAATCAGGCTAAAGTAAGGTGATAGTTTTGAACACTGGCTGGTTATGTACTTGCTCAAATATTGATTTTGGATCATTTTTAACCAAAAAAGTAACGGACTGCAGCTTTAAAATATTTCTATAGCACTAAGTTTTAGTAATTTTGTTCTTTATTTTGTGTTTTACATTTATATATATAGTTTAATTCTGTTATTTGTTTTGATCATTTATATTTAAATATTTCTATAGTTTTAAGTTTTAGACATTTTGTTATGGGCTTTTGTAATTTTTATTGTCTTTATAAAATATTTCTAAATAGCTTTATGTTTTAGTAATTTTGTTGTTTAGAAATTTTCATTTTTACTAGTTTTCTTTTTTTGAATATTTCTATATTGCTGTTGTTGTTGTTTTTTTGTTTTAGTAATTTAGCAACTTATTTTGGTTAGTTGCTAAAGCAACATTTCTAATCATTCTATTCATTTTATTTTTATTTAACTTCCAAATAATACTTATAATATTAATAACACTAATAACACTAATAATAATAATAATAATAATACACATTTTTTAAATCTTTCAAATTTGGGGAAAACCAAAACAATTTATAAAAAATCTGTGACTGTAACTTTTCAATCCTAGAAATCACAAAATGCTCTTACTGTGCGTTCACACCAGACGCGACTTGCGCGAATAAATCACGCTATTCGCTCGTAGTTGGACGCTTGAACATTTTGAGTTTACTCGCTTCATTCGCGCGTGAAATTCACGTCATGGGAGGGGCTTCTGCCAGGCGGCTCCAGTCTCGTTGCAAAATGGCTGACATTTTGTTTAGAGGCTAGTTGCACTTTATGTGCTATGGAAACACTGGACGCGTGTATTTCAGCCAAGAATGTAGTTGTTTAAAACACAAATCTGCGGTTTATTTATAAAAACAGCGCCTATTTGAAAATGTGCTTCGCCGATTTCGGAGCCGTGAGTAGGCCTGTCGCAATAATCAATATATCAACTTATCGTGCAATATATGTACAGGACCTCAATAATTTTTGGTGACGCAATATATCGCCATTATATTTACTTAAAAATGAATGTCACCATGTTTTGTACATTTCACTTGCACCTGTGTCTTTTGCAGCTTCTCGTACATAACGTGGTGTAGTCATGAGTTGCTAGTTCAAATAAAAAAAATGCTTCTACAAAAAAAGTTTCATCTGCAGATATGGTCTTGTTTATGAATCTGTGCTTTGTGCATACGGCTCTGACTGTAAGTAGTGACTGTGTTTTTCAGTAATAGTGTGCACCCTTAATTTACAGAGAAAAGAAGGTCAGGGAAAAATCTCCATACAAGTTCTTTGTGCATTTTTCTTTTTTTCTACTTGTTACTTTGCACTTTTTGTTAGAAAATGTTTATTTGCTATTTATTCAAGTTTTTTAAGGTATTTAATATTTTGATACTTAATTTCCATGATCTAAATATTCTTAAAAATTAAAAGTTTGTTGTCATTTGGAAGTGTGTATGCCTTCTTGCATTATTATGCTGTTACATTATGATTATATATTCAGTGGCATAAAATGGTCTTTAAAATGACAATAATATCACTTATCGCAATTATTTCTGGGGCAATATATCGCACAACAAATAGTTGTTATCGTGACAGGCCTAGCCGTGAGCTCCATGCGATCACCGGGCGTTTGTGCTCATGTATCCCAAAGAGAGGAGCATAACCTCGGCTAGTCCTTCTGACATTTGCCGCTGGCTCTGATGTATCTGTAGTGGATAAACATAAGATATAATTCGTTTTGGGTAAATCTAACAGGTAATCTTTGGTCTATCGTACAGCTCCGGGTATCCACATACAGCGACGATGATTTTGTCCTCTATTGTTGTGTTGGATTTCTGCCTCCGCTCGTAATCACGTCACTACTAGAGCAAGCTCCTGATTGGTTAACGCGGCACGAATATCTGCCAAAGTTCAGATTTTTCAACTTGCGCGATTCGCACGGCAAACGCCCGAAACGCTCAATTCGTGCCACGTCATTCGCACCGCCTCATTCACGCGAACCGCGCCGCAGGATGTCTATTCGCGTATTTGCACTGACTTAACATGTAAATCACTCGCGCTTAATGCTTCATTCGCATCTGGTGTGAACGCACCTTTATAGTTCCAGGTTTTCCATGTCTATTAACTGCAGGATTATTTTGAATCAGGAGATCATCTGAAGCGTTAATGTTGTACCTCTTAGTGGTGATGTCCTGTCCCTGCAGGTTTTGTGGGTATCTCAGGGGTGACGGTCCGGAGTGGAAGAACTGGGCCACGAGTTCAGCGCAGGCCCGCGGCTCCAGACCCAGAGGGTTTGCGGTGCCACATGACTTCGCAAATGCCAGCTGGGAGACCAGAACAGACAAATTAGACAAACATGAAACCCAGAATGTGTGTATGTGTGTGTTCAATATGGCGTCACAAATGTACAGCCTATGGCATTAAAAAGATCACTTTTCATTTGAAGCCCCCATACAAGCTTATTTACACACGTCAGAGTGGCATTCAATCTGGTACAGCTGCTGATTATTATAAATAAATGTCAACAATGACAGAGAAAAGCTCCAGATGAGGTTACGGGAATTATGACGCAGCTTTCAACGGCTGTGCACTTCCATTATGAGCGTGCTCAGAGCACAGGCATCGTGAGAATGGAGATATAATGGAGACGGATGATTGGTAATGACTTCACCAAACACACTCCCACCACAGACGTCACGTTCAGACAGCAAAGGTCAAAACATGAAAATAAACTGAAGGCTGAGCCGTCAAACAAAAGATATACCCCTGGTTTCACAGACAAGGCTTAAGCCTAGTCCTAGACTAAAGTGTAAGTCTGAGCTGTTTCAACTGAAATAAACTTGCACTGACTGATCTTAAAATATATCAGAGCCTTTGTTTTGTCTGAAGATGCACTCCAGTAATGTTTTTTTCTAAGCATGTTTATAAAAACTACTTAAATGTCCTAATTGAACTATGGTCTAATCCTGGCTTAGTCTAAACCCTGTCTGTGAAACCGGGCCAAGATGTTTGTTTACAAATCAGCATCATGCCATCTAACAAGGAAAGCCATGTTAGATGGAATGATGCGGAATTGTAAACAAACATGCTAATAAATACAAACTATATATAAACAACAAATCTGATAAAAGTGATTAAAAAAATATATTTTCTTTTGTTTTTACTAAATGCAGTCCACAAAAGACTAAATAAATATATTTTATTAGAATACATTTATGTAAAAATTAATATAATATTTTGATATACTTAAAAGAAAAATATTTTAAAAGTTTTATACATTTAAAAAATAAAATCAAGTAACTGTTTTAATTCTCAATGATAATAACAAAGTCTAAAACTCAATCTGGTCCTCACAATATAAATATATTTACATAATAATGTATATAATTATGTAAAGAAAATTTTTCCTTTAAATATTATTATACATTAAAAAAAAATAAAACAATTATTTTCATTCTCACTAATAATGAAATGCTGGACATAAAATGCAAAAGAAAAGAAAAGAAAAGAAAAAGGAAAAGAAAAGAAGGCAAACTAAATTTGGTCCTCAAAGGACAAAATAAATATATGTTAGTATATATATTTACATAATATATACAATATTATTTTATATATTAAAAATATTTATTTTAAATGTACATTTATACATTAAAAACAAGTAATTGCTTTCAATTATTTATATATCATATATATATATAAATAATTCTGGTCTCCAAAAGAGAAAATAATATTATATACATTACTATGTAAATATATATTTATGTTATATATTTAAAATAAATATTTCTGCAAAAAAAATAATAATAATAACTTTATCATGCACATTAAGAATAAAAATATGTATCAAAAAAACAAATGAGGTAAATTTTGAATGCAATTTTCCATGCACATGACATTTTCTGCAGTCACCTGAGCTTCCCAACATCCTTTGGCAGCGTAGTCCCTGAGCATGCGCATACACTGCAGATACCTGCCAGGGTCAGCCGTCTGCAGACAGATTATCAAACCAGCCATCAGCATCAATAGCAGAGAAACAGGACTAACAACGATCAACGAGTCCTGAGGAAACCTTACCGACATCCCGCGGTTCATTTCCCACAGCAGATACGAGCTCTGCACGCTCCCGCAACGCGCCGACTCCTTCAGCATCACCGTAGCCTCGTCACGCTTCTCCTCATCCTGATAAACACAGAGTCACAAACAGTGTTTAACACCTGCTGCTCATTTGATATGGATTCAGTCTGAGGGGTTTTGATGAGAGAAGTTTAGGACCTTCTGACTATGAGAAGTACAAATGATAAAACCCTTTCACAAAAGACATAAAATGAACAACCCAAACCCAACATAACCAGGTGTCTATAAGCATCTCGTGGATCTCGACTTTGTGAACAAGCAATTCAGTGAAGCTACAAATGAGATTCCATCTTTGAAGTCTATTAGCATCTTTTTACACAATCATTCTCTTAACAGAATTGCATTTTAAATCGAGTTTTAAATCGACACTCACGTCAAACAGCTGAAGGATTCTAGCCAGACAATACAGTAACGTCCCTCTCCGGCCCTGGAAAGACAAGTAAGCAGAAAGAGAAATTAGAATATTTATAATGAGATGGTAACAAATCTTGCAAATATAATTACACATTTTCTTTTAATTTTGTAGAAAGAAAATTACCCAACATTGACTAAATATATAAAAAATAAATATACATATATATATATATATATATATTTACCAATTATTGTGTATTTTATTTATATAGATGCACATTAACATTTAAAAGTTCATCAGTATTTTTTTTTTAAAGAAGTCTGTATTGTTCACCAAGGATGCATTTTATTTAATCAAAAAACACAGTAAAAACAGTAATATTGTGAAATATTACAATTTGAAATAACTGATATTTGAATATATTTTAAAATGTAATTTATTCCTGTGATGCAAAGTTGAATTTTTGGCATTTTTATTATTGGTGCCGTATTTTTTATTAATAACCGTTCTTATTATCAATGCTGAAAACTGTTTTTGCTGCTTAAAACCATGATTTTTTGATGAATAAAAAAAGTTCAAAAGAACAGCATTTATTGTAAATATAAAAGTTTTGTAACATTAGAAATGTGCATATAAAATGCAATTCTCATTTAAAATGGGAAGTCAATAAATAAATACATTACGTGCAAAATAATCATTTTTTTTTATTATTTTGGCCGATGTATCACCAAGGCTGATATATCAGCCGATATTGGGCATTTTTTAAATATCGGCATCGGCCGATAAGTTTTTCTGTTTGGCCGATGCGTTCGAGCTCGACTTTTATTTTTGACGGCACTGAGAATGGCAGCGCCTGAACACACAGTGCTCACATACTCCCTTGTTCACATACTTGTTAGCTGTCATCGTTAACTGTCTAATAATCAGATAGGACTGTTAAACAAAGGAATTAAATGTATACGAAAAGTATTATAATGATTTTTATATTTTATATTATATTATATTTTATATTATTAGTAACAGAAAGGCAAACATTATAATACTTTCTCGTTTGCCGACAGCATTCAGAATCAGCAAATACACATTTATATCATTTAAACAAATCTTTGAATGACTAATGAACATTTAATTTCACAAACCTTGCAAACTAAGTCGAATCCAGTTGTGAGATCTTGTGAAGTGTGCATTTGTATCCTGCATGATCGCGTGTGGTCTGCGTGACGGTTGGTCCGTGTGAATTGAATGCTTTAAATGTTAAATTTGTGATTTCAAATTATGCTGCACTTTATGCATTTGCCCACTGTCATATTCATGTCATTTTCACTGTGTGAATACTGAATACAGAATACTGAGTGCCCTGTTAGTTACAGTGTTTACTTCCTTTTTAAATTATATTTTTATTAAATATTCATTTGTGAAAAATACTTTGTCATCTAATGTAGAAGTATGTTTATTTTACACATTTATTTTTTAATCCATTTTCAATGATTTCAAATTTCTTAAATATTAATTAACATTAAATTAAATTATATCAGCTATATTTCGGCCATCCTGCTTTCCAAGATATCGGCATCAGCATCGGCTGTCAAAAAACCAATATCGGTCGACCACTAATATATTATATATAAATAAAATAAAATATTCTGGTTATAGTTCCCAATCCGAATTTTGTCTGATTAAATATCCCTTTTAAAATGTGAATAGCCATTTCATATTGAACTCAAGTAAGTTTAATGCTTACATTAATATCTTAATAAAAGAAAACGCATTGGTCCCGGAGGACGTGGCTATGAATGCTGGGATATTCAGGCATGGCTCACCAAGTTGGTCTCGCACTCAGCTTCGAGTCGGTCATACACCACAGCCTTACAGCAGCCGCCAGACATGGACCACGGCGGCCGGATGAAGAGCCAGATGAATGGGTCGGAGAGCGGGGACCTGAGGCTCTCGGCCAGACTGAAGAACCGCGACGCCATGCGGCCGCACAGATCGGCACGTCCCTCCTCACTGAGCGAAGCTGCAGAACATTCACACATCATTACAGCTTTGATCAGCCAGTCAGACAATTAAATCAATCAAACCACACCTTCAATCAATCAATCAATCAATCAAGACACAGGAACACTGGGAATGAGAGCAGAAACTTACGTCCTTCATTGTACAAATACGCAATCCCTAGTTTCACAGCAGCTTCGAAGTTCCCTTTCTCCGCAGCTCTAGATATTGTAGAGGACAATTAATGAGAAAAATTTAATAAAATGACATTAAAAATAAAGTCAAAAACAAAAAGCTTGTACTAATCTGTCTTGAAAGTGAGAAGTTTTAAAATACGGATATCAAACAGACATTAGCAAGCACAATTTAGGCAAAGCTAAGGAAATATATTTTTTTTCAATATTATCAAATAATAATATTAAAATAAGAAATACTATAATTATAAACAAATCACATATAAAATGTTATATATATATATATATATATATATATGTATGTATGTATATGAAGAGTTCATTTGCAAAACAGATAACTTATGAAAAGTTTTTATCAATTCTCAAAAATCATGTTTTTTCATTGTGCATTCCAATTAATCTCAATCAAACTGCAGTTGGTTATTTTGATTAGGTTAAAAAAATACAGCTAACTAACACAATAAAAACATGATAACATAGTAAAAAAAAAGAGTTATCTGTTTTTGCAAATAAACTCTTCATATATATATATATATATATATATATATAGATATAGATATATTATCATCTTTATTTTTTAAATTTAATTTAAAATCATTCTATTCTCTACTTTTATTTCTTGTGCATCTGGTGTGATTATTTTAATTCCTTTTTAATGTAAAGCACTTTGAATTACCGTTTGTGCTATATAAATAAACTTGCCTTGCCTAATAATTTTACTTCAGCTATTAAATAACAATACTAATCTATCTCTCTCTCTATAACTATAACTATATATATATATATATTTATATGACTGTCTTAATTATTCTTTTTAAAATGTTAAACCACCAAACTTTTATTTTGAGAGAAATAAACTCATTTTTGAAACACGCAGCACATATTTATTTAATTAAATCTCAGTCTTTGTGATTTAATTACTCTAGGCTATAAGGTGATTTTGATTTAATTTTGATTTATCATGCAGCCCTAGTTTCCACAGTAATTGAAAGCCTGGAAATATAATTTAATTTGAAAAAGTGTTTTCCATGCCTGAAAATTATTCAGATCAAACAATTTCTACAGTGAATCTATCTACACGAGGTCCTTTTGATGCACTTGTTTTGAATAAATTTCACAAACTGGTCCACAAATTAATGTGAATCACTAGCGAATACATTTTAAGGTCCTCATCTGTAGTCACAAACAACTGAAAACAGGGTGGAAACTGGTGAAAATGTTGGTATATATCATACCTCTCAAACAACCAAACGGTATCAGGGGCCGGCCAGCGGTCTTTGAAACTCACTCGTGCCCAGACGCTTGAGTTACTTTCAATAATGTCTCGAAGATGAGAATGGACCTGTGGGATCAAATGACATTTACCATTAGAAAACCACTTTTTGGTAATGGCGGCTTTATAAGGTTAAACGCTTGCATCCGGCTGGACTAACAGCTCTGACGGCGAGGAGATCCTCAGCGGAGAGGCATTGGAGGACACACAGGAGCAGCTCTTCAGGAAGAGACAGCAGCGTGACGGCAGACGCACGCTTTCGCACCCGCTTCCGGACAGGCAGAGAGAAACATTTGGCACATCGACAGTGGAGCACTGGAGACGAGGAAGAAGAAATTCACAATTAACACAAGCACATTGCATCCAAAATGCAATAAAGAAACTGAAAATGCAATTACAAATCAGATTGTGGCCAAAGATCTTCATGAACTGCAATTTTGCAAATGTTTCTTTCATCGCTGTTTTATTGGCCTAGCCGATTAACTGGCCATTTTGAGATGATCGATATTAATAACTGTGTCTCATCAACCAAATTATTCATATTCATCAGCATTAAACTGCATTTTATATGCCCATGTCTTCTATATATTGGTCACTCTGCCCACTAGATATTGAAATTGGCCATTAAATATAAATAAACACAAAAGTTAATTGGTTGAGCAATGCAAAAAGTACTTTAGTGGTACTATGGTATAGGCCTAAAGATACCATATATTGTCTCTATATTTTTCACTATACCATTGCACTTAGATACACACTATGTATCACTATAATCATAAGCAATGATATTTATGTTATACCAATGTACTTCAAAGAATATCATGTTATTACCATGGTACAAGGCCAATAAAACAAGGTATTACCGTGGTACTGGGATGGTGGTACAGTGGGAAGCTGCATTGCGAAATATAGGTCACCAAGAGAGATTATTTACATCGTTTTTGAGTCTAAATTGTTGAAAATGCTTTAAAGCTTATTAATATTACTAGGAAACACACATTTTATATAATAACGATTAGTTTTGTTGCTTTGCAATGGCAGTTTTGACATGCTCGCAACCAGTAGCCAGTTTTCCCTCCTTATTGATAAACCAGTCGTGGGACAGAGGATAACTGACCTCAGTTTAGGAGATATTATATTAATATTTACTAAAACAACTTCATCAACATTGTTATGATTAATAGGATATTTATATTAAGGTAAATAAAGTTTATTCCAATTACATACCGGTTAACGGGTTAGTAATAGGTTAAGTCTACATTTTTGTAGCTATTTAATAAACTTCAGCCCTGATTATGATGAAATAGAAACTGGAATGTTTATAACTGTCGACGAAATATGTAATTATCATGTAATTAGGGTTAAATAACTGAAAATCAATCACTTAGAGAGATTAAAGTAGTAACTTACCGCCCGCTTTCATTTCAAGGAGGGATCTGAGAAGTCAGCTTACAGCAATAAAGCTTCACAGTGAACTGAAATTAATATTTAAACTCTTGAATACTAGACCCTAAATTAATAGAATCACTTTTACTGATTAACCTACTAAAGTACTGTTAACTAATAGTGTTGTACAGTTTAAAACACAACTCTCCTCTGACTCAACCATGCAACTTCTACTAAGCCCCGCCCCTGAGCGCGTAGCCACGCCTGCGCGGACAGTTTAAACATCAACTCTGAGCGCTCACTGGACAGAAAACAGATACGCCCACCGCGGCCGCTGCTGCGTTCTTATTGGCCGTCGTGCGAAGCTCGAAGCGCCATTGGTCCGGTTTTCTGAGCGGATAAAAGGCGTCGATGTATTGGCTGGAAAGATGCTATTTCGAATTACGCGCTTACAGCGCTGTGGGACAGGACTGGTCGAGGGGTTTCGCTCGGTGGATTCTGGGAGACGTAGTATGTAGTTTAACATAAGCGAAATAAATCAGAGGAAATATCATTTTATATTAAATTAATTGTTAATCAAAGAATTTGGTTAATACTTATGCACAATGCAACAATCCTCCAAACAAGCCTGCAATGCAACACTAAACGGAACATGCTAAATTATTAAACAGTAAATTAAAAAAGCATACTAAATATGTATGTATATATATATATATATATATATATATATATATATATATATATATACTGTATGTATATGTGTGTGTGTGATATATTAAATTAGATATTAAATATATATATAAAACATATATAAAATGACACCCTTTTTAGCCAAAATAAATTAAATATATATTTTTATTTTTAAAAAAGTGTTTATTACTTCCCAATTTTTTTGTTACATTTTTTTAATAATTTAAATGAGAATTTATTTGTAACAAATGGTTGCATTACTGATGACAAACTTTTATCACCAGCGAAAGACAAATAGCAAAATATAACAACAAACCAAATAGATGAATATATGTAGATGAGATATTGATTCTAGTTTAAATTATTTTATTATGTGAGAAGAATGAGACTGCAGAGTAATACAAAAACATAAAACTAACACAGTGTGGGAAATTGATGAATAATCAGAATCATGTATTGCAGTGAGGAAGGAGTGTAATACATTTCTTAAGTCTTTTACACATCTTGAAGGTTGAAGATGTCACAAACAAGACCTTTGATGCAGCTTTTTTCATTTCATAAAGGCAATGTCTTTCTCTGTTCATCATATGTCCAGTGTTTGGGCAGCACTGTGTCCCTAAATGTCAGACTTCTACTCTTCTACTTCTATCTGCTTTGAACAGGACTCAACCACATGTCAGGTCATAATGAGACTTTGTCATAAATGAGGGTTTTGTATTCATGGTAACCATCACAAAGTGTTGACGATTCGCTTTCATCAAGCCTGTCACATCTAACAGAGTGGTTATTAATGGCTTTCACCACAGACAAAGAGAAGAGGAAAAAACGCCACACATATAATGGAACGATTATTCAATTGAGTCATAATTCATGTCAGTTTTGCTTTGCTATATATGATGAGTTTCTCAATATTAAAAGAATGGTTCACCCAAAAAATTAAATTTCCTGAAAATATTCATATATATTTTTTTAAGAAGTTTTAAACCGTCACTCATGTCCGTAATCCAATAACACTTCCTCCATGAAAAAGTTTATCCCCTGCTGTCGTCTTAAATCAAAATCCCCTGACGTATTTGTTTAGAGCTGTTTTTGCTTGTAAACGGTTCTTGATCTGTGCATATTTCTGATTCAGGCGAGGCGATTTTATAACTGGAGAAAGCAATATAAAAGCAAATGTCTCTCATTCTGACGGCACCCATTCACTGCAGAGGATCCATTGGTGAGCAAGTAATGTAATGCTAAATTTCTCCAAATCTGTTCTGCTGAAGAAACAAACTCATCTTGGATGAGCTGACTCTTTTTTTTTTTTACTCTAACACTAATATCACAAAGTGTGAATGAAATGCATGCAATACTGTTTGAAGTGCATACATTATATTCAAGTCATATAAAACACTTTCCATCTTATTAAAGTCCCTGTAATCTGCTCATGTAATCTGATAAGGTGACTATGTGAAGAGCCAGAGGTGCTTTAGGTGGCCATTACTGCTAAATGAATGTACAACACTAAACAACTGCATTTAACTGAGTTATTACAGGTGCAGAGAAAGCTTGCTTAGAGTGAGTACCTTTATGTGATACAATATGTTTATCTATTCATTGTTTTTCTCTCTTTGTAAGAGGTTTTTTGACTTCACTTATGCCTGAACGAATGTTTGAAGGTTTCTGAACCGCTGCAGAGTTAACAGCCTCAGCTGACAGCATAGGTTTACAGAAAGCAGCAAGGTAATTGAGAAAAACGCTTCCATTTACAGGAACAGAACTATGCCTATCAAGAGACCAGCATTAACCGGGAGTGTATACGCACCTGATGAAGAATGAAAGGGTCCCTAATGAGGTGTGTTTCCATGGCAACCTGAAAACTAGCGGATTGTGGCTGGTTCCAGTTGATCTCCAGTGTTTATTGGCTCTCGTTTGTGAATTCAGCGGAGGGAAGGTAAACTAAACAGGAAATAATACAGCAGCACACTTAAAATTCTTCATACGGGTCATTCAGACAAGACTATTGAACTCTGTAATCTATAGAAAAATAAATATCCTTGTGTTGTAATTTAAGTAGTTAAACAGGCTTTCAGTAATATGCTCAGACACTTTAACTTTAATAAATAAAACTTTGATTATTTACACAATGATGATGAAATCTGGAAATAAATATGTGAGGGACTGATAGTTTGCTTACATGAGGACGTCACTTTAAAATTTATTTTGATAATTAGATATACGACTTATATCAAGCAACTGAATGATATACACAAACCAACTAAACATTACAAAATCCATTGTCTCTAATACTGCTAATACTTACTGATATATATATAAAAAAAAACTTACTGTGCTGTTGTGTTTCGCTCAACACGAATGATTTCACTTCCTGGACGACGATGTAATCAAACAACTGGCTTTTGCAAAAGACCTAAAATGGACACTGAGGGCACAGGAGAAGAGAAAATATATATAATAATAATAATATATTCTGAGAAGAATTTAAAACAATATTCCCCTAAAAAACATGTTTTGTTTAAAATGTTTCCTTTAAAATGGCAACCAAAACAATCAAAAATACTGAAATTATTTAAAACTCTCCCTTGTTCTAAAATAATAATTCTATATTTATAACTATTACTTAGTATTACTGACAAATATTGTAAAAAGTAAAATCTAATATGATTTCCATCTCCAAAAAAAAGTGCTCTTAATTATTCAGGAACGCTTTACACTATTTAACAATGGTGTAGGATCTACTTTGAAACAATTTTCACTCAGATATTGCCAGCAAATTTCCTCAAAAATAACAAAGTTCAAGTAACACTCTGAACATGACATTTTTGAAGCAAAAAAACTGTTTTCTTGTAAAATATATATTATTATTTTAGTTTTATTTGTAACTTTGAAAAGTCATTTATACATTGTAGAAACGTGATTTAATAACTTGCACAGTAAGATTCTGCTCCTAAGAAACTGTAGAAGAAGAGTTTACATTCATGAAAGCTACAGCGCCTCTTGTGGTAATGTTGAGAATGTGCTTGCAATCATTTGCAATGCACTGATCGATCTGTACCTGCTAAGTGTATGTTTATGAGCTATCCTTTTTAATAAAAATATAAATGTTATCATCAGTTAAAGCCGGAGAACCTTGTGACATCTTTCCATCACGTTCATGCATTTCCTGCATGTTTATGAAAGATTTGATGCTTATTTGTAATGCAATAATGCATTGATCCAGCTGGTTATTTCAGGCGCACTGACCCATATTAGTCCAAATATTTGCCTTGTTGAAACAGGAAACGGATCATCCTTATTTGTTTTGACATTCCTGCCGTGTGAGCTGAATCTGAGGATAATTGAAGAACCCCAAGCAGGCGGTTTTCCAGGAAACTCTCACTGCTTAATTGGTGGATAAATGCTGGGGAACATCTGGTAGAGTTCACCCTGCCATCTGATGCTACAGTCTATTTAGCGCCTCCATTTACCCTGCTTAAGTTCTCCTCACACAGGGATAATTCACCCCTTTCTCCAACCCCCCCCCCCCCCCCCCCCCCCCCCCCCCCCCGCCGCTCCCTCCCTCCCTCTCCTCCCTCTCCTCTCTCTCAGATAAAGGTTATTTGAAGGAACAAAATGGGACGTCTAAAAGCCATGCAGGGATTTCTAAGACACTGTAATTTCATTTGCTGAGAAAGATTATATCAAAATGCAGTTTGCCTCCCTGAGCTGTCACTGTGCGTTCAGGGACAGATGTTAAATGTTCAGGTGATAAAAACAGAGAGGCACAGCTGTCAAAACACACATCCTGCATTTTTAGCTTAATCACTAATGAAATTATTACATGCACTTCACCTATTCAGCTTCGGGAAGAGAATCATGGACTTTTTTTCTTTTTTTATATATTAAACAGGATATGAACTATTTTTAGTGATGGTTGTGGATAAAAGATCATCAGACTGATGCTGAAGGAGGGAACCAAATATGTATGTAATGTATATATTTTTTAAATATTATTTTTAATTTGTTTACACATTTTTATGATGCATATAAGAGCTAGGAAAAATAAAATAAAAATACTAAATAAATATAAAAATTAAAATTAAATATAAAATACAATAATAAAGGACAAAATAACAGAATATGTATGTAATGTAATTTTATTATTATTATTACTAGTTTATTTACAGATTTTTGATGCATATAAGGACTATGAAAAATAAATTAAATTAAATAAGATTAAATTAAAATTACATTAAATTAAAATACAAAAATACTAATAAAATAAAATAAAGGAGCAAATAATATAATATGTATATATGTAATGTATTTGTATTATTATTACTGATTAATTAACAGATTATTATGATGCATATAAGGGCTAGGAAAAATAAAATAAAATAAAATAATAAAGGAGACATTAATAGAATATGTATATAAATTCAATTTAAATGCATAATATGTACTGTAAACAAGTGTACAAATAGAAGGCCAGTAAGCAACCAGTAACTACCCATAAACATCCCTAGAAACCTCCTCCCAACACCCTAGCAACAGTTTAGAACATCTTAATGCTCTGGAAAGCAGCCAGACACTCTAGTGATGCCCTAGCAACCACACACTGTAAAAAAAATCACGTGAAATCTACAGTAATTTACTGTGTTTGTGCACAGGAAATTACTGTATACTAGTTCACAGAATACCATAGTTTCAGTCAAAATTGCAGTAATGTAAGAAGTACTGTGAGTGTCACAGTAACCAGCAATGTCTTGTAGAAAATCACAGTGACTTCCAATGTATTGTAGAAAACACAATAAGCAATTATGTACTGTAGAAAATTACAGTAACCAACAATGTGCTGTAAAAAAACCGCAAAAAAAAAACACAGTAACATATTATATCCAGCTTAGTTTTCACGAGAGAGCCGGCTCGACTATTTGTAACTTGAATGTGTTTGGCTTCTGGTGTCTTTCGCTTCCAGTTATTTTACCTGTACAAAAACAGCCCATTATACTGCTTCATACAAACTTCTAATCATTATCATATTATTTTAACTTCAGTATCATAATCATAAATACACCCCCAGAACGCGATTTCACTGTACTGCCATACACTAGGGTTTTCTGAAACCCAGCACTGGGATAGAGTAGGAAACACAGTACACTGGCAGCTGGGTTTCCAGCCAATGACTGCATTTAATTTGACCTCACTGTAATTCAATGACATTTTAAATTTGAATAGACAATATAGGAAGCAAATGTATATAAAAAAAGACCAGAATGTCATCAAGATTTCAAGATTAAGAATGATTAATGAAGCTTGATATAATGATGAGCAGATAACTGTGACTGTTGATAAATGAATATTTATATTTAAATCATGCAACATGCATTATTTAATTCTTTTTTTATTATTATTATTATTTGGGCTGAATCAATATAACTAAACAGAAATGGAACCTGTTGATACCGATAGTCTAGTGGTTAGCACACTGACTAGTGCAACTGTGTCTCTGGCGACGCGTGTTCGATTCCTGGCTTAAGGTCCTTTGCCGATCACATTCCCCTCTCTCCACCCCACACCAATCGCTACACTGTCCTGTGTGATAAGCACAAAAAGGCAAAAAAAAGTTGCACTTGCAAATTAGTGAGTTTTACTTTACAGTTACATGGTTGCTACTGTAAATGAAAACAGCGAAAATATGTTTATTTCTTCTACAGTAAGTTACTTGTCACTAGCTGCCAGTTAATTACTGTGAATTTCACAGTCAGTTTTTTACAGTGCACAGAATATACAAACAACATAGAAATACCCTAACAACTGCATAGCAATGCCCTGGTAACCAAACAAAACAGCCTAACAGCATAGCAACACCCTAAATACTGCATACTGGCCCTAGTAATAGGGGCTTATTACTATAATAATAAACTGACTTTTTTAATCCCAATTCTTATTTTCTTGCAATTGCGAGTTTATATCTTGTAATTCTGACTTCTTTTCTCAGAATTTTGAGATATAAACTCATTATTGTGAGTTATGAAGTCCAATGGGGGGAAAAAAATATTTTTTTCTCAGAATTGAGAGTTACATCTGAATAATTTACGAGAATTGTGAGAAAAATAATCAGAATTGCGAGAAATAAAGTCGCAAATTGTTTATATCTCATAATTCTGACCTAATAACTCACAATTGTTTGTTACAATGTCAAATTGTGAGATAAACGCACAATTGCTAAAAAAAAGTCAGAATTGCAAGAAAAACAGTCAAAATTGTGAGATGTAAACTTGCATATTTTTTTATATCTCGTAATTATGACCTGACAACTTGCAACTGCTTTTTTATAATGTCAATATTGTGATATATAAACTCGCAAATACAAGAAAAAAGTCAGATTGAGATTTTATATCTTGTAATTCTGAAAAAAAGAGTCAGAATTGGGAGATAATAAATTCGCAAATGCGAGAAAAAAAAATCTGAATTGCGAGAGAAAAAATGACGCAATTACCTTTTAGGCCGAAACGGGCTTCCATATATATTTTACTGCCACTCTGAGCAAAAAAAATCAAGACTCTTGAGGGAATACTCTAAAAACTTTTGTCTTTTTTAGATAAAGGAACGGAAAGCAAAAAACTTTGCCTTTTATCACTACTCAATTAACAACTTGGAGTTCACCGAAGCGTGACCTATTTTTCCCTCCGCGCTGGGAGAGGAAGCGGCGCTGAATCCATCCGCGCGCCTGTGAGGAGGCAGGAAAGGGAGCTGCTGTAATCGATCGGAGAGTTCAGCGGGAGCGGGACGGGTCAGCGCCGGCCGCCTCTAAACTCAAGACAGGGTGGAGCGGGGAGGAAAAGCTTCAGTGCCAGGATTCCTGTAATCTAGCCTGACCATCACACGCCCAGAGTCGCCTCCTGTGGCCTTTTCCCCTTTTCCCTAAATCAACCTATTTCCTGCTCAAACATTCACACGCTAACCAGAGTTTAGGGCTGAGGGCACGCCGTTTCACACGACACGCTCGGTTTGTGAGCAATTACCTGCGGTTTGGTAAGTGCTCCGGTCCATCCGGGAATTGGCAAGCGAGAGAGGACGTGGATAGAAAGAGTTCGAGGTCCTAAATTGATTTCTTACACCGAAGTGGTGAAGAATAAGAACAGCACTCTCGATCCTGAAGAAAAGATGTTTGTGTGATCAAAGAGTAGATATATATCGCGCAGTCCGCACTTCTGGAATTTCCCTAAACAAGCACGAGGCTGAGATTGGAGAAGCAGAGCGAAGATCAGCAAATTAAGCATAATAACTAGCAATTTCATTAGTTGAAACAAATGAATCAATCAATCAATAAGTATTCGGCTATATGATGATTATATGATATAATATGATAGCCTATTTTTACTGTAAGAAAGGTGGAAAAAATTATAATTTATATAAATATATAATTTATTTTCCAACACACACACATATACATATATATACACACACACACACACACACACACACACACATACATATATATATACACACACGCACAAATATATAGCATACTCAAATAAAGTTGCATTAAATTTGATTACATTTTGTAAATTTGACAGAAAAGTTAATAATTGGTCATATTTAAACATTAATTTATAGAAAAAGAACTTAAAACATTTGTATATGCAACATTATATATAAATGTCTTTAATGTCATTTTGATCAATATTCAATCTAATATTAAAAATATATTTATAAAAATGACTAACTCGTTTATAAATAATATTGTTTTGTAATATTTTGAAAATATGTATCACCGTTTCCATTAAAAAAAATCAAATCAGCATATTAGAATGATTTCTGAAGGATCATGTGACACTGAAGTAATGATGCTGAAAATACAGCTTTACATCACAGGAATTAATTATATTTTAAAATATATTCAAAAAGAGAACAGTTATTTGAAATTTTAATAAAATTTCACAATATAACTATTTTTGATCAAATAAAGGCAGCCTTGGTGTAAAACACTTTTAAAAAAATAATTTGGTATATAGTAGTCAACATTTGAAGTGGATCAAAACCTTTCATCAAAAGTTGTCCTAAAATCTAAAACCAAAATGTGTTCTTGTCTTAGGACAACTTTGATTAACTTTTTTGATCCACTTCAAATGTTGACTACTGTATGTGTATATACACACATACACATACACACACACCAAATGAGAGAGCAAAAGAGATCAAAAGAGATTTTTAGGTTAGTAAAGTGTAATGATTGTCCATCTGTGCTCAGTAGATGGTGTGTCTGACTGGAGCACATCAGCTGACTGGAGGGATTAATCAGTACATGCTTTTGGATTTACATATTGAGATTGTTTTTCCATTGGCCGTGGCTGTGACGTCCAAATCAGTTATCTCAGATTTAACACGTCTTGTCTGAGATGCCTGCAGTAACCCAGGAATTTCTGCTATTGATATAGTGTTAAACTCCACAGCTGCTTGATGAGGATGGTAAAACATCTTCATCTGTGAAAAAAAAAAGTCAGCTTCAGTTATTTAAACTTGTAAAATCATCAAAAGCGTCAGTATTATTTCCTTGCGGTGAAGCGTACACCAACAGCCAAACAAAACAATGTTCAAAGCTCAAATTTAATTACGATTTTTCAAAACACCTCTCGTTCATGAGCACACATGCAGAGAAAGCCAGCCTTTAAAGAGAAAAGCCCTGTGACTCACTCACTTTCTGTCTGTCTCTCTCTCTCTGAAGATATTTATAGATCTGCCCGCAGGGGCCGAAGTTCCTTATAGAACTACGAGAATCAAAAGCCGGAGGGTGAAGCTGTAACAATTTTCCACACAAACCCCCCTGATCTGAACATATCGGCTACATATTGATTCTATATTTCTCAACATAATTGTTCTTCTTTTTTTATCAACATTTTTTATTTATTTTCACACACAACATCACAACACAATATCCATTCAAAACAAACAAAACAACGAACGCATAATTGTTCTTCTTAAACTAGTGTCTACTTTAAAACTTGCTATCCAGTTACCAATATTTCTAGGAATGTTTTGCTAATGTATCCATTAAGTAATGAAATAGTTATTTCTGAATGTTCAAAACATCCAGTCTTTTAAAACGTTTTAAAAACGTTTATTTCGTGGTTATACGAATGTTAAGGGAACAATCCATTTTAGAATTTTGTTCCTAACATAATGGGAATGTTACTTATGAATGTTCTGAAACACGCATCAGTTTAAAAAAAAACATTAATGTCCAACTAAAACGTTTCAGAAAAACAGTTCCATAAATGTTTTTGTGATAACGCTTTGAGAACATTATTAAAGACCAGACAGCTTTGAACTAACCCTTAGTATCACAGAATGTATGTTTAAAAAAGTTAGACGCACGTCAGACTAAACGATTTCACATTCAGACTGAATGATGTATTAATGTTTTTGTACATTTCTGCCAGTCACCACTAATAACTTACTCCTAAATATAATGTAAAAACTTAATATTTTCTATAAAGCTGCTTTGCAACGATTTGTATCGTGAAAAGCGCTATACAAATAAACTTGACTTGAATTGAATATATTTACACCTGATATAAAATCAATGGATACCTAAGTGTAAAACTCAATTTGTGTAATATGATTACCCTAAACTGATCAATTTACACTAAACAAAACTAATATTGCATAACTGGGATAGCTATATCAGTAAACCAATGAATCGTTTGAAGCATTCAAACAAACTTGTTCACTAAAAAGATAAACTTCCTAACGCTACATACAAGAGATACATTAAAATCTTGCTAGTTTGAAAACAGCTAAACTTTCTCGTTACTCAGAAATTTAGTTACAGTAAGTTAGTAGCGTCTGCTACTTACTTTTCCTAGTAAAAGCTACTGTTACTTTCTTCACAACAAAGTAAAATGACACAGTGATAAACTATTTCACATAACAGTTCTTTAATATAACTTTTCAAAAGTAGTTTTAATATGAATATAAATGTAAAAATATAAATAACTACTATTTACATCACATAGTTTGACACAGAATACAGATTTTGGCATTTGTTGCCTCCAGCTTAAAGACGAAAAGCATTCTGGAGAATGTAAGGACGGCGAAAACACGCTCTCAGAACTAGAGAGGTAGATTTACTCTTTCTCCTTCCATGATATGAAACAGCAGAACAGGGATTCATTCACAACTCGCTCAGTCATAACACCTTTGCCACGTTTGACATTAAACAAGAAAACCGCATGGACAGTTCAGTACACTGGGGGTTCAGATTTGGATTTATGTACAGCAGAAGACTGCGAGGTGATAAACAAAGCCAGGCACATATATGAGTCCATGTCTGCGATTGTGCAGCCGTGACATTCCACTCACGTATTTTCAATGAAATTGCACAACTCTGTAAATGCGTTCACCCTCTATAAATCTCCCTCCTTCCAGCTCTCGTAAAAAGGGCTGAAGAAAATCTGAAGGAAATAAAGCGAACAACTATTTCCAGATATGCATGGAAACAATCTGTGTGGAAGGCCAAAAACTGGATTATAAAATAATAAAAAAGAAACATTACATGTTTATGTGTTTATTTACCCTTAACTATCTTTTCAGATATCAAAACAAACTGCACTGCACTTCTTTAAATATTTTTGCAAAAATATCTAAAAATCCTTTACTTTCAATGATAAAGATTTATATATGTGTGTAGAAACTGCAAGATTTAAAGATGTATTATATATATATATAATAACATCTTTATGCTTAAAACAAGATATACATATAAGAAATATAGAATAAACTTATTTCAAGATGCATTCTTTGCAAAGACATCTTTAAATCTCACACAATTTAACTTTTTAAGGATGATTAGGTATTTTTCCTGGAAAAAATTAGCCAAAAAAAACTGCATTTCTTATTTTGAGGGAGCAGCACCATGTTTTCTTGATGACTCAGATCTGAACGTCTGATCTTGATTTGCTCATGTAAACAGCTATCTTGGATTACTGGCTTTCCATGATACAATCAGATCCATTAGGGTCGGTCACTGATATCCCAACTGAACTCATCTGGTCCCTTTTCCCACTCAAACGTCAACTTCATCCCTGATTCTAGTCTGTGTTGTTTGTTAAGAGCATTGTGAACAGTGTTTAAAATGCAGTCTGAAACTCTAGATGCCCTCCCTTCACTGCTTTTCGTAGCACGCTGTGGAAAAACACAAGAAGGCAATCTGTTTCTGTAAAGGGACAAAAACCACATTCTGGCGTGAAGCAATTAAAAATGCTAAAGGAGGCACAGGCAGCTTTACAGCACATACATCAGTCGACAAAAAGGCACTGTTTATCCATAGCCATGTGGTCAGATGTCACTGTTAGAAATCAATTCCACCTGGAGATGCCCCAAGCGCAGGATTGCCGTGTTGCATGCCATGCGCCCACGTTCACTCCAGAAACATGTTTTTAGTTACAAAAACCATAATCTCAAACTTACATCTATTTAATCACAAATGAGATCTCGTTAATATCTTAAAATGTTTCTCCCAGACAGCAATGAGATTAAATGAGGGTCAAATGAAGAAAAAGAGCCAGTAATTTCAGACGTGTTTTCTCAAAATGTGCAACCAAAAGTCAGAGATTGCAAAGAGAACACAAATGTTTTCTTGCGAGAGCAAATGATTTCAGATATCCAGATTAGTTTTATAGCTCTATATGCTAGTTGTATTTTAACAGTTGTCTGCATTTGTGTCCATTTTTACATTTTTTAAGTAATTTTAGGAGAAACATCTGAGACACAACTGAGAATGAAATCTCCTGAGCTATGAAAGAGCAATAAAATCTTCCTCAGGGCTCAAACAAGTCCAGTCAGGCAAGCATAGCACATTTGCTAACAGCTAAATGCTCCAAAAACAGCCTTTTTCAAGTACTCAAGGTTGTTATTCCTGTCTCTTTTCTTTCTCTCATGCACAAGGATTCTCAAATCTACTCCTCAACATGGTGGAAACATCTCGATCGATAAGCTTTTTGCGAAAGGAAAAGGGTATTAACCTCTGAACTGGTATGGATCTTTGTCTGTCTCCGAATTTTAGTCTTCACACAGAGTTTTCTGAGTGTTAACAGGATTTATGAGACATCTGAAGGCTAAACTTTCCCAAAAAGGAAAATTCTGTCATCATTTCCTCACCCTCAAATTGGTACGACTTCCTTTCTGCTGTGGAACATAAAAGAAGATATTTTGAAAAATGCCAGTGTTTTTTTTGTTCATGCACAGAACATCAAAAGAGTTGTTTTGGACCCCACCGAGTTTCAAAACACATTATTTTGTCTTCCTCAGAAGAAAGTAAGTTATACAGACTTGGAACGACACAAGGATGACAGAAGTTTCATTTTTAGCTGACCTGTCCCTTTAATTCATTATCTGTTACCCACCCACTGTATCCATAACAAAACGTGCCAAATGCTTCCCAGATCAAGGCAGTGTAAGTAAGCAGTATTCCCATTGTGAAAACGGATGTGAGCTCCAGCCTTTGTGGGCTTTGACCAGGTCAAAGTGATGACGTATTCATGTGTGTTGTTTTTGGGGGCGAGGAGACCGTGCTAAAATAGCTGAGTTTGAGTTTTAAAGCTGGCACTGGAAGAGGAAAAGAGAGTTATTCCTATCGCTTGTGCAAGGCACTGAAACAAGAACAAAACTTTACTGACACTTTTGACTTCTAGTGTACCCTTGTGGCATTTGTGGTATCTTCTCCCCCTCCCCTCCCCTCCCCTCCCCTCAGTAATCCTGCTTATCTGTCAGACAGGAAATTAATTTTCTTTTCTGGCTGTCTCAGAACAAAAGGCTCTTCGGTTTGCTTGCCTTTCTCTGAACCGTGTCTATTATAAAATTCCTCTGCGGTTGTTTTTCCAAATACCGACTATGAGGTCCTTGAAGAGTCCTGGATTTGCCAGATAGAATCACATACACTCACATACGCACGCACAAACACACACAATCCAATGCAAAACTCTTTCAACACACTGTACACTGTGTAAAACTCCCCAAAACTTAAGCTCGGGTCTTTGCGTCCTTCATATCAGGTGCTGCACCCCTGTCCTAAATCATTAGTGGCTACGATTGACGGAGGGCTGACAGCGAAAGAGGCCGAGCAGGTGTCTTGTCTCTCTAGTCCATCCAGCACAAATATTACGCACACACACATGCAGACGGACACATTCTCGACCTCTCCAGTCCGTGCTTTCTTCCTATCCTGATCCGCAGCTGCCGGTTCTAGCTAGCAGACGCAGGTTCAAGTTCCACTCTGTAAAAAAGCTCGCGCATTGCTACGGTGTCACCAGGCGGGCGAATGACGTGCGATGGTGACGGAGGTGAACTCCTCTTTCGTCGCGGTGTCCGGTTGCCGCCGCTGGCCCACTTCTTTGGCGTCACAGGAATGCAGGAGACTGACAGCGACGTTGACGGCAGCAGAGAGGCTCACGGCTAGTGTTAAGTGTCCTGTGTGTGTGTGTGTGCAGGAGAGTGTGTCCCTCTCCAGGCTTGTTTTGATACCAGACACCTGCTGAGCGACGGTAAACTGCATGCATGACTCTGGTGAACCCTCATGCCAGCCTTGCGCCGTATTTTCCACGGGATTCTCAGAGAGGACCTGTCCTTCGCGACTTGTCCACCACGGATACCTGAGTGGACGGAGATCTCGGTCTATTATCCGCCACCTTTTCTTTTTTTTTGGGGTGCTCTCACAAGGGACACTGTTCGGAGCTGAAGGAACCTCCTTCCTTCTTTTTCCTGCGCTTCTTCTTATGGACCGTCCAGCAAGCGGTTGCCATCAGTATCAGGGCCAGCCCCACGATCAACAGGATCACAGAAACCACCTTGGTCTGCGGAAGATCGTTGTACGTGTACGTCACCCCGGTTCCAGCCACTCCGATCACCAACGAGATGATCCCAAATGGAAAGATGCAGCGGTACCAAGACTTCTCCATCCCTCCCGTGGCTTGCGAGAGCTTCTCTAGGGACGACAGCACCTCTGGGACTTTGGGTGCTCCTTCTTGCAGCTGGCCTTCCAGGGTTGGGGCCGCTGTCATCTGCGGTTGGCAAGTGAAGTGCCCCGTGGTGCATCCCATCTTGCGACTGGATGCTGGGAACACAACAATAAAGATGCGCTCAGTATGAGCAAGACGCTCTGGGAGGAAAGGCAATTTAGGGAAGGAAACGTGGAGATCCACTCACAATGTTTGTTGGTTTGTCAGTGTCACGGCTCTCTGTCTCTCCAGCCCACAGCAGCACGTTGAACACTCGAGCAGACAGAATGAGCACTGCTATATATGTGGCCAGAAGGAGGGGTGGAGTCGAGCTGCAGAGGGGGCAGCCCGGAGCTCCTGATTGGCTGCAGCTGCACTCTGACGTAAAATGCCATAGTATGAGACTGGGCAGCAGGGCGCAAACAGGAAAGAGGTGGGGGAGGAGGGGTGGAGTTAACCATTCAAGCACCGTTAACTAAAATCCACCCACTCCCTCTCTGTTGCTTGTAAGAGAATGCATCCTATAGAGGGGATGCCGGGATGGGAACTGGACTATTTTAGTGCTCATTAAATAAGGAGATTGCCAGATTCTTTTATTCAGTAACGCAGCCACGGGAGCATGTGGTGCAGCATTTATTCATTTAACCCGATAGCATGGCAAAACGCATGCCGGCAGATAACTGATGAATCCAGAGACTCTGCTCATGCATGTGCCTGCTGCACACCCACGCACTTTTGGCCTCCCACGTCGCACTAACACAAAACACTGCCAAATGCTTGATAAGCGGGCTCTGAACGGATGTCCATTTTTAATCCTATCGAGTAATTTCCCCGTCACGAATTGTGCACTGGAGGAAAAATCAATTTGAAGGAGAGCGAGAGAGAGAGAGAGAGAGATCCTACGCACTCACGGCAATGCCGATGTAATTTATCACTCGCTCTCATCTATCACGTGAAATCATTTCTCCATTTACAGTGAGGCAGTATTGATAAACAATGAGGTGTGAGGATTTGTGATTATTTCAATAGGTGATGACAACAAAGGGTGAACCACACAAGTCACACACTCCTCCTCAGGTAATTTTGAATTGGTTTAAAAAAATCAATTTGCATTGTAAGTGGCCCTAATACCATGTCCTAACAGAAGGTTTTCAAGGGGAACTAATGCGTCCGTCCACACTAAGAGTAAAAATTAAGCACACCATGATAAAATCAGCCTATCACAATGTACTTAAGCAGGATTTAGGATTCACTGTGGGTGCAAACCCTGCATGACTCCACAGAAATCAAAACCAGGTGACTGGAAATTTTCGGGTTTGGACAGAAACTCGGATTAACATGGAAATGCATCATGTTTCACTTTATCTCGCTGTGCCTGGTTAGTGTTCCTGTAACTCAAACTGAAGAGCATGGTGTTCAAAAAACATGGTCAAGGGTTTGGACAGGAACTAAGGTTGCGCAAAATTCCAAACTCGACCGAATTCCGAAGCTGGCTCCCTTTCAGCTCATGAGTTGGAATTTTAAGTGAATTAGATACAACACATTTTGAGATTGTGAAATCTGAAATTAAATCTATCTATCTATCTATCTATGCTACAGTATCTATCAATCTATCTATCTAACAGTTAAATAATTTCAATTTCTACTTCCTTGCATTCAAATCTGAATTGGAGTTCTGCATCCTGTTTGCTAACCTCAAATCAAATGCAGGAGTTTATTTGGAATTTAGATCCTGACAGAAATGAGCAGTAGCACGCAAGGCATATATTGTGTATATTACAGCTGTGCATCATATCTTCATCCATTCGCAATATAGCCCAGTCTTTCACCTTATTGATTAAATAAGGCTTAAAGGATCAATCATTGATCACTATGTCTTTGTTAGTCAGACATTACTGATGCCGTCTGCTGTAGAAAACCCCATCTATTCTGCTCATGCCATCAAAGACAACAAAGCCTGAAAAGACCATAACGACGGTTTATGAAAGCCTTCGTCAAATACACTCAAAATGAGTTCAAGGAATAAGCAATGGATCCAAGCCTGTCCTCAATACACAGCCAAGTATTATGTCTAATAAGACTCTGACATTCATAATAAGTGGTCCCTGCTCGGTTTATCCCACTGGCCAAATGAGTGGGGTGAAACCAATTGAGGAGCGTAAACACAGGGTTAACTGATGTCTGGTGACTCAACACTCGCTGATGTAGCCCCACGCCAACACAGACATACTGTAGGGAGAAATCAAGACGTATAGAGAGAAAGAGAGAGACTTGGTGGGAAAGATGGTTAATAAAGAGAGGGGGTGGCGAATGAGTGAGACAAGCGGACAGAAATTGTGACCACTGAAGGACTGCATTCAGTAATGTTTTTCTCCTGAGCTGTTCATTTACTCCTCTGCTAGTACTGTTGGTTTATGTCGTGAGATGAAATCATCTGCTGAATGAATAACTGTAATTGTGCCGCAGACAATTTCAGCTCAATAAGTTGTTTAAATGAATGGGAAACCCATTTACTGTAATATACTCACCGTCTCTTACGTCACAGCTCAGGAGAGTTGCTAGTTGCTCTGGGACTGTAATCGAGGACTTTCAGTCACGTATTAAGGCCTCCTTTTGCAGTTCTTCCTCCACCTAAAAGTACAATTTTATATACTTTCCAGTTTAATTAAGAAACTTATATTGTGAATAATTAATACCAGTTCACTAAAATAAAGCTTTACCTCCCATTCAGTTGCTTGCTAGCTCTCATCCCAAGCAAACTGTTAATGTTCGTTTTTACCAAATGATTGATGGAAATCAACAGTGTGCAATCTATAGACTTCAAGTTGAAAATTACATAAAATATTCCTCTAATAGCATCTTTACAGGAGAGAAAATATAAAAGTAATATAAATGGGATCATAAAAATGTTCAGATCAATTTGATCATCGATTTGCACTAAATACACAAATAAAACTACAAAAACTGTATAATTTAGACACTTTACTGCTCAATTAACAAAGTTATATAAAATACAGCAATATTAAGTATATGTACTGCTAATGTTTTTCTTTTGCGTTTTTACAAAATGACCATTTTCTTTCATAAATCAACAGTATGTAATCTATACGCAGACTTAAAAGTTGAAAACAACAAAATATTCTTATAATAGCATCTTCTACAGGAGATTTGTCTCAAGATGTCCACAAGATCCAGGGAAGACACATAAAAAGCACAAAGCCCTTTAAACGTGTGCCAGTCTTTATTACGTCCAGAAGATTTGAAAATTTGTCTCCATGTGTGGACAGGGAAATTTAAGGATTACTATGTGACTTCACTGTTCCTTTTCCTGAACATTAGCGTTGTTTTTTCCCAGGAAGGGTCAATGGTGGTATTCCTGGGAAGCTTGGGATGAATGTTATTACTGGACTTACAGGGAACAGACTCTGTAAACCTTGGGAATTCATGCTCTGACATTTCACTGATCCCAAACACCTCACGCACAACCTTTTCCTTTTTTGACAACACTATTTATTCTGTTCTGTTCATTATTATTCCTTCCTTTCTCAAAGCATTGTACGACGAGGAAGACCCCTGGGGCTCTGCTGAATGAAGACCTGTGTGAATGAGAGAGCAGAAAATGTTTTGACGGTTTGAGGAAAAAACTGCAGAATGTCGCTTTAAAGCTGTTGGAAAGGCAAATGTGATGCACGGAAATGCTTTAAAGTCGAGCGCTGATAAGCCCTTCACTCTGCAATATGGGTTCAAGAGCTGAAAGTCATGCATTTGTAATACATCTTGGCTCATATGCTGCAAATAATATTCTACACAGAGTGCAGTCATTCTGTTAAATAGCAAAGAAAAATTAAAATGCTGTCATCAATTACTTACCATTATAACATTTCATATCCGTATGACTTTCTTTTTCCTGTGGAACACAAAAGAGGTCATGGTGAATGTCTGAATAATGAAGCCAAAAAGCACTATCATTTCAATTGTATTGAATAAAACCTAAATATATAAAATATATATATATATATAAAAAATGTCTTAATCTGCTGTTTGTCTCAATTATTGCTCCTTGTGTTCTTTGTTTTTTTATATAATTTGTGTTAATTTATTTTACGTTTTTCCTGGAGGTTGTGTCTGACACTATTAGATATTCCCTCCCTATAATAAAATTATTAAATATAAAAACATGTTTTAAAATAATATAAATCAGCAATCAGAACATTTATCTAACAAAAAAGCAGTGAGGATCTCAAACAGGTTGACAGCATTTGAAATTAGATCAATTTACACTAAATACCACCAATGAAACTTACATAAGAAAATAAATAATCAATCTCTGATTTATAAATCTGATGGATGTTTCAAAGTGCTTAACTCAGTGATACATTATTTTGTACAGTAATTGTATTAAATATTACAACATTATTTTGTATATCCCCATAGTAAAATAAAATGAAATAAAATCCTGTTCACGTGACTATAGAGACTTAAATGAATTGCCGTTTTGAAGTGGTTAATTTAAATAAAATAATACTAAAAATGTATTTAAGTATAATATTTAATATAAATATATATATATATAACAGTACTGGTCCAAGACTGGGTACTGCAACTGAGCCAACACCACCGGCATTGGGCCAAAATCACGCCAACCAAAATGGTACACTTAGCCAGTACTGGTCCAAGACTGGGTACTGAAACTGTGCCGGCACTGGGCCACAATCATGCCACCAAAAATACTACACTTAGCCGGTACTGGCCCGAGTCTGGGCACTGAAACTGAGCCAACACCACTGGCATTGGGCCACAATCACGCCAACCAAAAATACTACACTTAGCCGGTACTGGTCTGAGTCTTGTTTGCTACATTAAATAATATACTTGCACTTACTCCTCTTAAACAGAATTCAAAAAAATTGTGTGTTCAATACAACAACTAAAATGTGTATTAAATTAGTTTTATTTTATGAAAACAGAGCTTTGAATCATTTGTTTTTCTACAAAATGACATTACCTTAAAATGTCAAACAAAATAAAAGTGAAAAGTGAAAGTGAAAAAGTGAAAGTGACATACTTTGAATCATTTGTTTTTCCAAGTATGGTGACCCATACTCGGAAAATTCAAACAAAATAAAAGCTCTGCATTTAACCCATCCAAAGTGAAAGTGAAAAAGTGAAAGTGACACACACACACACCGTGAACACACACAAAATAAAAAAATGTACAGTGTCCTTGTTAATTCGCCTGCACATGTACTTATGCATGTCAAAGTGCTAAATATGTCAACTTTACAAAGATTAAGAACACACACAAAATAAAAAAATGGTTTGGCCCTTACACCGTTTTTTTCATGGCATCCCCACCTACTACGCCATGAATCACCCCATGCCTACCCCATAACATCCATATCCATAACATGGGCAGGTAAAAGATATTGGCCCCCACCTACTACGCCATGTTTCACAGACAGGGCTTAGCCTACCCCATAACATCCATATCCATAACATGCCAGGATAAAAGATATTGGCATGGTTTCAAATTAGGACATTTAAGCCATAAGCCAGGATTTTATAAACATGCTTAGAAAAACACATTAAATTAGGTGTGCATCTTAAGAGACAAAACAGAGCCACTTTTTATATATTATAAGATCAGTCAGTGCAAGCTTCTTTCAAAACACATTGACTGGTGTGCAACAGCTCTTGAGACAAAACAGAGCCACTTATATATTATAAGATCACTCAGTGCAAGCTTCTTTCAGTTGAAACTAGAACTCAGACTCTTAAACACTTTAGTCTGTGAAACCGGGGGATTCTTATGTTTAAGTTTAAGTGTCCTTGTCTGTGACTACATACTATTTACCACATTGGGGGAAACAGAGACCCACCCCCAGCACGCAACCTAAACTGGTCCGGGTATGCATTCCCATAGTGTCACTCAGCCAAAATCAGACCAATCCTTATACCACATCCGTAATAAACAGAGACCCACCCCCAGCACGCAACCTCGAATGGTGGCTAAATGTGCATTCGTGTCTCATATCTCAGTGCAAAATCGGGCCAATCCTTATGGTCCGTATCGGGTCGCACATGTGGCCAAAGCCTAAATGTGCCGTGTCTCAAATCTGGCGGGCCAACCGCACATTACTGGGCCAGAGCTGGCTCAAATCTTTCGGTGAGCCGCTGCCAGAACACAGTCGAGTGAGCTGGGCCACACTGGCTCAGCCGCAATTGGCCCGATTGCGCTGGCTACCTGGGGACAGTCTGAGTGAACTTAGTGAGCCGACAATGGCAGCCGCAATTTGTTCCAAATCCAAACTACCTGGGGACAGTCTGAGTCTTAAACACAGGCAGCATGGCTTTGTTCCAAATGATATGTAACCTCACAAATAACTGATCTAGAACGTAATACACAGGCAGTGGTTTAAAAATATCACTTAGCATGAGAGAATCAACCAGTCCTTCAGACTCCACAGTCTGATTTCGTCGCCACTAGTTCGTCGGCGTCGGCTTGGTGTGTACAGGGCATAAGAGAAGTCAGTTCACTTGGTGGCCATATTGACATTACCTCCAGCCAGCTGTTTTGGTTTCATATCAACACTATCTAACATAAACTGTCTAGTAAATGTTGTTTCTTACATTCAAATAGCAGTCAGTTCATAGACTAGTTAGGTATTCTCACTATATCATACTATACTACCATAAAAGCCAGATGCATCAAATATGATACTCAAAAACACATGCAAACTTTCTGTAAATATATTTCTAAAGTTTAAATTTGACCGCAAAGACCCACCCCCCTTAATTACTGTTGCTATGTCCGACCAGCCATGCCGCTTTCGCAATACACGTAGGGCGAATTCCAAATGGCTTTTTTGCGCCCTTGAAGGGCACTTCGGGAAGGGGACGCCATTAGTAGGGACGTTCCAAATGAAAGTGAACAATTGAACCCTTTCACGAAGGGCCCTTTCAGTAGTCTGTCAGCGAAGGGAACATGCGATGGTCACCTCACATAAGTGATTTCCATTTGTGATCATGTGATCTTCGGTTAGGAGATTGTACGATGCATTTTGGGGTTGATTTCGACTTCACATACAAACGAAGTAGAATAGGCTAATTAAATTTGTCTTTATTTGAATGTAATTCTAAATATTTTTCATCAGTGATAGAAATATGATTTAAAATGGTAGTGAAAGCAATTAAATTTGTCTTTATTTGAATGTAATTCTAAATATTTTTCATCAGTGATAGAAATATGATTTAAAATGGTAGTGAAAGCAAGTTTAGCTTGACAAAGTGTAATAGTAATAAGACACAATGAGATAATATTTGAATAAAATAATAATAAGAAATATTTGCAACAACTGTTGAAATTGCCGAATGCTGCATGCACTCTTTTTTAATTTTTAAATTGCACTTTTTTTTTATTTTAAATTGCACTTCTGCGCATGTCTCAAATTTAAATTGTATTGTACGTGAGTGTATTTATATCTATTTAAATATGTATGTATATGTATGTGTGTGCATGGATGGATGGATGGATGTGTATGCATATGTATATCTTTATTATTTTTTGGTATAGTATTCTTGATTGTTTTGAATATTTGTTTTTATTTTTCTGTGTTTACTTGCAATTTTATCTTTGAAGTAAGTAAACTTCAAACGTCTTGTTAACGGAGCTCATCGCAGTGCATTCTGGGATACACGCACAGCTAAGACGACATCTTAAAACGAGATGGTCCTCACTGCAGAACACAAGATCCATGGGGCGTGGTTGGATCTAGATCAACTCCTCCCACCTTACATATACCTAAACCCACCCATCTCCACCCCTAAACCTACCCATCTCCACCCCCTAGATGTGGATCCAACCCCGACCCCTGGATCTTTGTTCTGCAGTGAGGGGCTACTGCTTAAAATGCTGCCTGTTGAGGGAGTGCACTAGGTTTCGGATCGAAGTGAACGTGTCCTGGTTGAACTCACTCAGACAGACGCCCAATGCACTCATCTGTTGTTTTTTTACTTTTTCCCATGATGGTAGCATCAGTCCGTTGAACGTGTTCCCGGGTGAGTCAGTGACATCAGCGTGGAGTGGGCGGGGGCTGGAGGAGGACGCCCACCCACGGCCCGCTGTGTGAACCCAGCGCCACCTGTCTCCCAGTCTGGAACAGCTTGTGCCTCCTGTCTGTGGGCTACCGTCCCCATACTGGCCCCGTGGAGCCTCTCCATCCCTCGTTTTCACACGCTCTGCTTGAATCTGACATAAATAAACATTTTTAGCACTCTAAAATGAGGTTTAGAACAAATGAACATCCCGAGCATGCATACCTCACCGCAGGCGATCCCAGAGCGCTACACGTGGTGGGTTGCATGCAAAACGACTGTCCGCTCATCAATTTGCCTTTCCAATGATCTATCGATTGGTCTCGGCAAGTTGGCGGTGGCGGCCGTGACAGCTTTGTGCTCCTCGGCCTGTGTGAAAACCATGTGGGACTCTAAAAGTGAGATGAAATCAATGAGAAGTACCTCCTTTATTCTCCACTTGTGGTGACTCAGAGGTTTAAACAATCAGAAATGAACTACCAACCATCCCAACCACACAAACCAATGGCATTTTACATAGTCAACATATCAGGTGGAAAAGTAATACTCACTGTGACTAATGCAGCTCGTCTGACAATTTCAAACTTTGATATTCATGCTCTCATCACAAGTTTAGAGAGCATTTGGCTTTTTTGCCTACTTTTAGTTAACTTCATACTCACTTTGTTTAGAAAAGCAGCTGTTTTTGCTGTATCTGACTGAGTCTGTAATCTTAAAAAGTCTTGGTTGGTATATAACATCAATTTGAAATTAAATCAGTCCTACATTTAGGGTTCCCATATGTTTTTAGACTTAGTGAATGTTCATGATTTTTTATATAAATATTTACATAAATTTATATATAAAGCAATTTTAGTTTGAATTTCAAGCCATTTTGGAGCCAACCTTAACTAGAACAATTTATATTTACTACATATATTTCCATGACTTCTCTATTTAAAAAAAAAAAAAAATCCATGACTTTTCATGAAATTACAACTGGAGGAAATATATATATATTTTTTTTTTTTCTATGAATGTGGAAACCCATATCCATAATTAATGTGGATTACAAATATTACATTTTATGCTGATTTTGAGTTATATGAAGATGGCTTGAGTTTGAAAAAAAAAAATCATAATAAATTTGGTAAAAATTGGACAAATGTTCCAGGTGGAGTGTTAAAAAGTAGGTTTTTGTCTCAAAACTAAAAGTAAAATAAACATAGAATCTGATTCTTACAAACAATATAAAAAATAATACAAATAAAATAAAATTAACACATGGAATATGATTCTTACAAACAGTATTAAAATAAAAAATATGATAAAAATAAAAAACATGCAATCTGGTTCTTTGAAACAATACTAAAATAAAAATATAATAGAAATAAAATAAACATGGAATCTGATTCTTAGAAACAATACTAAAATTAAAAAATATATATAATAAATATAAAATAAAAAACAAATGGGATATGATTCTTAGAAACAATACTAAAATAAAAAAAATAAAAATATATATACATTTAATATGATTCTTAGAAATGATACTAAAATGAAAGAGATCACTTTAAAACAGATTTTTAGAAACATGTTTCAGTCTGATTGGTCAGATCAGATTTCAAGTAGTTTTTCTTGTCGTTTGACTGTCTAACATTATACACAAGGAGCAGTAATAGGATTGATTATGTTCTGAATGGTGAATGAAGAAACTATGTCAGTCACATCATATAACAGCACCGCTGCGAGATGTCATGATGGACGCGATCAAGAGCAAAATTTGTCTTTCCACAATGACAGCTACTCTCATAGTCACTATGGCAACTGATGCAGACACACCAGAAATTGACTACAATCTGTCTGAGGCAACAGATGCAGTTTCATTCCTGTTCAGGCAGTCCTAAAGATCAGATTTGATTGTTACATTCAACTCAGAACATTTGAATTTCCTACTCGGGGAAAAAAGTGCAGTGGAGCAACTCTTAAAGTCAGATGAGATGGATTTGGATGGAAAGCAGCATAAGTGATTCAATTTCATTATTAAATCTTTTAGTCTTCCAAAACATTGGTAAGTGCTTGAGGACAAAAAAACAAAAACAAAACAACTCACAATTCAGACTTTTTTTCCCCTTGCAATTCCGAGTTTACATCTCACAATTCTTTTTTTTAGCTCGTATAACACACATTTTTGTACATACAATGTGGCTCCAGAGTGTTTAGATGTTCATTATACATAATTGCATTGGTGTAAACACAACTTTTGCTTGTTTTTATAAACTAAGTGACGAGTCTAAATGACTTTCTGTCCTAACAGACGTCATGCCGCAGATTCAGACCTTTTTCCCTCGGAATTCAGAGTTTACATCTCGCAATTATTTATTTTCTGCCACAGAATAAAATAGGTAACTTCAACTGTTTATCTCACAATTGTGACTTTTTTTCTCTCTCAGAATTGCACAGTTCTGCATTTATTTCTTGCAATTTTGAGGGGGAAAAAAAAAATCTGAATTCTGAGATATAAAGAGTTGTAGAGAGTCTGAATTGTAAGATAAAAAAAACTGAATTTCTTTCTTTTCTTCTTTCCTGTGGTGGAAACAACCTTCCATAAATAACATAATTAAAGAAGAACGACTGAAACATTATTTTCTTTTAAAACATACTCCAATGATCTTATTGCTCAAATAAGTATTAATTAATTCCTTCTGTAAAAAGTTTTTTTTTTGAAAAACATGGGACCGAAGTTAAGCTCAAAGGACACATTTAAGTGAATTGGGCAAGTCAAGGCACTGAGGAAAGACATTTCATCAACTGAACAATCGTTATGTTGTTAAACAATAGTAGAGTCCACTGAACACACTGCACTTCTATCCCTCATTTACATGCCTGTCAAAAATGAAATATGGCGCTATGGTGAGTAAAGCCTGTACTTGAACCAGCAGAAAATTTTCATTGCAACAATCCACATAAAACATTGAGTTTTGGCCTCCAAATCTTGTACGGTGTACTAGGTTACCAGAGTAGACTGTTTGCATAGTCGCAAATCCAAACACAGGAACTGCGTCAGTAACACCTACAACTCTAGATTCACCCCTAAAAGCATGATTTAGACACTTAGCTCGAATAACACACATTTTTATACGCACGACGTGGCTCCAGAGTGTTTAGATGTTCATTATACGTAATTGCATTGGTGTAAACACAACTTTTGTTTGTTTTCATAAACTGAGGAATGAGTCTAAATGACTTTCTGTCCTAACAGACGTCATGCCACACACGCTGTCAATAGCGGCTCTGGAAGACATTCAGGACAGCATTAAGAACACATCACCCTCTGCTAGCACAAACACCACACCGTAGGCTCGTATTCAAAAGATGCCAGTGGTTTGGCACATTGAGTAATGAATTCAAACAGGAAGAACTCATCAGAGAGCCAAATAATATATGCAGGATGGAGGAGCATGACACGAAATGAAATCCTGACTCATGGATCACGAGAGACGTCAGCTGGAAGCTTTATTTGAGTTTCTTAGCAGCAGCTGCACTCTCCAGTCACGTGAACGATTGTTAAACATCTGAGTCAAATGCACGCGCCGAACACGCTTACAGTTTTTCACAGGAGGAGAGTTCTGGAGAACGGCTTTGTGTCAGTTCGCAGGAAAACTTCCCTGCTGTGCTTCAGGGAATTCAGTCCACTAACCCTGAAATACAGTCTTGTTTTTGCTCAGTCTGACTCTGAATCCAAAATCAGAGATGGGAACTGAACCCCTCCCTCTGCCAGCAGCGAGTACAAGCCACGCAGAACCACGGCACTGGGTCCAGCAGATCCGGGACCAGAGCTCCAGTAAGATGCAAGGCTATCAGACATCACCTAAAAACAGAAAACATGGCAACATTTGATTACTGCTCTGCTGTATACCTCGATAGCATACAGTGTATGCCTCAAGGTTATTAAACTAAGAATGAAACTGAAACCATAAACCATTCCATGAAATAAAATAAATATGGACTGAAATACAGTAAAATATATAACACATTTTGTTTACTTTATTTCAACAAGCAGCCTAGTTAACATTTGACTTAGTTGTTAAAACTAAAACTGATATTTTTTACTGATTAAAAGAAAAATATATATTATATATATATATTATAATTCAGATAATTAAGTAAGATACTTCTGATCACCAAGGCTGCATTTCTTTGATCAAAAATACAGTAAAAGCAATACAATTTTGAAATATTATTACAACTTCAAATAACTGTTTCTGTTTGAATATATATTAAAATGTAATTTATTCCTGAGATGATCAAAGCAGTATTTTCAGCATCATTACTCCAGTCTTCAGTGTCACATGATCCTTCAGAAATCATTCTGTTATGATGATTTGCTGCTCAGGAAACTATTTTTTTTATTTGTATCATCATCAATGTTGAAAAAAACTGCTAAAATTGCTAAAACTATAACAACAGAAATGGATTTATCGCTATTTATAAGGGCTGCAAAATGATTAATCGCATTCGAAATAAAGGTTTATGTTGACATACTGTATGTGTGTGTACTGTGTATATTTATTACGTATATATAGATACACACACACAGGTATATACTAATGAAAAATATGTTATATTTATACATAAAATATTTACATTATATATAATATAAACTATATACAAGTATAAATATATTTACATACAAATATTTTTGTTAAATATATACATATATGTGTGTGTATTTAGATATGCATACACAGTACACACACATAGTTTGTAAACAATCTTATTTCTAATGCGCGATTAATCGTTTTGCAGCCCTACTATTTATATTTCATCGCGACTTTAATTCTAACCATTTTTAGTATTGAATAAGACAGCAAGTTCAGGATCCATGCAATGCATTGTGGGACTTGCTAATGAGGGATAAATGCAATGCTGCCTTAAATTCCATCCAAAATAAGGTATCTTATAGCAGAATAATTGTATGACTGCTGTCTAGCTAGTCAGCTCACTAGGGTTTAAAACAGAAGCTGATGAATATAAAACAAGAAGAAAAAGCTACTTCCTGAATATAAGAAAGAAAGACAAAGTATATTAAACCTGCTGAAGACGAACGGCCTGCTGAAGTTGTTCTACTCTGAGCCTTTGGCTTTCCAGCTCTCTCAGTTCAGCCTCACTGCTGTACGACAGGATGGGCGGCAGGCAGGAACGGGCCGGGTCGCCCCATTCACCTCTCCTCCGGACAGGACACAAAGCTCCAGAGATCCTCATATCCCACCTCTCCCAGTCTGACAAACACAGGGAAGATTTGCATTAGAACTACATCAGTTTATCACCCCGTATGATCCGGATCAAGCTGTATGAACCGCACAGTGAACCAAATTCACAACTAAACTGCAAAATCTGTAATAAGATTTTAATATATTAGTATATATCGATATATAATATATATCGCAATTAATCGTTTGACAGCACTATAGAATATAGAACATATTTTAGAACATTTTTATGTATTATAAATAATATTCTTAATACTTTAATAATAACAAATGCCAAGAATAAGGCATAACATGGAAAATCAGCAAGCATCTAAAGTACATTAAATGCTTTCCCAAGAAGCATGAACATGGGAACTCTCCTATATTGATCCCTCCGGGTCTAGGAATTTCTTTGGGTTTGTGGAGGATGAAGATTCAAAATTAAGAACCATGTGAGAGGCTTTGAGATTTTGCCCGTTAAATCCTGAGGGAACACTTCAAAATAAATTAGAAAAAATATAACCGTTAACATCATTGAGAAAGGGATGGGAATTTTGTCTTCTTGGAGAAATGGACGGTGTGTTCACTTATAGAAATCGTGAATGAATTTGTGATACTGGGCACAGAGCAGACACAACTGGATGTGTTTAATGGAGAGTGAACAGATTACAGGCTACTGACACCACATTAGACCCAAATAGCCTGAAGATGAAGGGTGTGATGTGTTTTATTGCAGTAGACTGAACTCAGAATAAATATACAGTAAGCTTGTGATCACTACAAATAGCATGTGAACATACAGAATAAACTAGACCGGGGCTAGTTGTCACAAAAAATGGTTTTGTATGTTGGTGTTCTTAAAGAACCCTAACCAACATACAAAACCATTTTTTGTGACAACTAGCCCCGGTTAAAACATTCAGTTTATCATTAAGTAAAATTACAATTATCTGTTGGTGGTGTAATATCTACCTTTTTATTGTTTAACAAATAAAACCACACCAACATATTCAGACAAGAATCCACTATATGATAAATGCAGATTTGAACCGAAAGGTTTAATTGTGTTAATTGTGACAAAATAATTTTTCATAAATGTCAGGTTGGGACAAGCTGATACATGTGTTAAATACAATTATAATTGATTTACTACTACTACTAATAATATTAAAATAAAAAGTTAAATATCATTAAATTATGATTTAATATTAACATCTTAATTTATATTAATATTATATAATATTATAATAATATTAAAATAAAAAGTTAAATATCATTAAATTATGATTTAATATTAACATCTTAATTTATATTAATATTATAATTTATTATATAAACATTATATTTATCAAAAATAATAATAATAAATAAAATTACATTCTATAAATTTAAATGTATTAATTACAGTTTCTGCTGGTAAAAAAAGGATTAATATTTCGTAATATGTAATATTTGTTTTGTGCTTTATATACTGTAATTGTTTCACATGTAAATATAGCTGAGAAGCTATTAAATAACCTATAACTGTGACAACTTACCTGATGTTACAAAATCTGCTACTGAGGCATGTTGTCACAAAAGGTCAATGTGTGTTTAATAAATCTTTAACACTATTTTTTTCTTGACCTGCACACTGAAACGGTTTTAATAGTTTTGTAAATTTGCAATATTCATTAAGCAAGTGACTAACAAATTAATATCATCACAAGCAAGGAACCCTGACATGAAAATGACGTCAAATAGTTTGTGCAGCTGGAGATTCTGAAGTACCTTTCTTCTGATGATCAGCACATGCAATAAGTTCTGTCGTCATCCTCTCCAAATCCTCCAGCATCTGCAAGGACTCATATTCTCTCTCAAGCAAGGTCCCTGTGACACACACACACACACACACACACACACACACACATATATATCTTGGTTTCTATCTACTCTAAATGAGCTTCCTGATTCTGAAACGTCCTGTGACTCAGATGAATAAAGGCTAGATGACAGTGTTATCCTTGGAAGGATCCTTATTGTCCAGTTGCTCATTTCTCAGCCCCCTATTCCACCCACACACTTCTGTCTTCCTGCAGCCCTCCATCTTTCTGCCCCAGGCGCGGGTACCTGAATCTGAGTCCTTCTGGGTCCGTAGCTCTGCGTTGAAGCAGTGCGTCAGGTCAAGACAGCGCTGTGTAAGCACGTCCAGCTCTGTTGTGATATCAGCAGGACATACAGAAGGCAATTCGGACGGGAACTGATACAACAGCAGCTTAGGAACATACAACAAAATACTACTAAAAGATTTTAGTCAGATGTCATGTTTAAAGGAACAGTCCACCCAGAAATGGAAATTTACTCACCCTCAAGCTATCTAAGATGTAGATGAGTTTGTTTCTTCATTAGAACAGATTTGGAGAAATGTATCATTACATCACTTGCTTGCTCATCAATGGGTCCTCTACAGTGAATGGGCGCCGTCAGAATGAGAGTCCAAACAGCTGATAAAAACATCACAATAATCCACAAGTAACTCACACCACACCACTCCAGTCCATCAGTTAATGTCTTGTGACGTGAAAAGCTGCATGTTTGAAAGGATTTGTTTCTTACAAACACACTTTTTTTTCGCTTCAAAAAACAAACTGATGGACTGGAGTGGTGTGGATTACTTTTGGACTGTTTGGACTCTCATTCTGACGGCACCCATTCACTGCAGAGCATCCATTGGTGAGCAAGTGATGAAATGCTACATTTTTCCAAATCTGTTCTGATGAAGAAACAAACTCATCTACTCCTCATCTTGGATGGCCTGAGGGTCCACAACAACAGGAGTAATGATGATTGCACGGATACACTGCTCATGTCTGAGGTGATATTGATCAAACGCAACAGGATTGATCTGAAAAGGATACAGTGTCTCGCAGTCTCTCTGTGAATTTGGTTCTCTCTGGTACTGGCTTTGATTGCTGGGTTAACACTTTCTTCCACAATCTGAAAGAATTTAGTTTTTTTTCTCACAACAATAAGTGTGATTCATTGTTCTACATATATTTATATATTATAAGAAATATTTTGTGTTTAATGCAAGTAAAGCTCTATCAACATCTGTTTAAAGTGAAAATCATGGTAATGAAGGTACAACTGAAGTCAATGGAGCAAGGCATTTACATGAAGTCTTCCTTACAAATGTGTGATATTTGAGTTATGATGATTTCTAAATCATAACTTGGCACTATAATTACTCTTCTAGGCAGTTAAACCTCAATTTATTAGTCACTAACATTATTTTATGTTTAGATTTTTCTCAGTTTAAAAATACTACTTGTGTGTATTGTGTGAAAAAAATGATTTATCTGCTTTACATCTTCATAACAAGTCTAAAAATAATGATGTTTCACAGACAAGGTGAGCAAGTGATTTTCATTACACTAGTTTCATGCTAAAATGTATGTCCAGTGACTTTAATTTCAAAACAGTATTTTAAGGTTTGCGTTGTTTCATTTAGATCCATTGTAAGTGCCTTATTGTGACACGATTTTAAAGTATGAATTATTTACTAATTAATGTTATGCCTCAAATGCTACTGAAAGTGCTCAGCTTGTAGTGAACCCACAATATTCCTTTACATTTTTAAAGACAATTTCAGACTGACCGCTTCAGTTTTGTTCTCTGTGCTCGCCAAGCTGGTAACAAAGGAGATGGTATCCTACAAAAACAACAAAAAAGCCATAAAAGCTACATTTGAAAATATTTAATATTTATACAACACTTATACCATACCATTCAAAAATTTGTGGATGGTAGATTTTTACTTTTAAAAAAAAAAAATATTTTATTTGATCAAAAATTTAGTAAAAACAGTAATATTGTAAAATTGTATTACAATATATTATTTACAATTGTATTACTTCTCCATTTAATTATGTGTTAAAATGTAATTTATTCCTGAGATCAAAGCTGTATTTTCAGCATCATTACTCCAGTCTTCAGTGTCACATGATCCTTCAGAAATAATTATAATATGCTGATTAACTGCTTAAGAAACACTACTTATTATGATCAATGTTGAAAACAGTTCTGCTTGACATTTTTTATTTTTTTTTGTATTCGGTGAATAGAAAGTTAAAAAGAACAACATTTATTTAAAATATCAATCTTATATAACATTATAAATGTCTTTACTGTCACTTTTGATCAATTTAAAGCATTCTTGCTGAATAAAAGCATTAATATATTTTGGAAATATAGTGTATGCATTTGATTAAAGAACAATTTCCTGTTTGCACACAACAAACATGACTATCTGATCATATACATACCATTGCTCCTTAGACTGCACACTTCCTGTTGTGACTTTCCCATCTTTACCAGATGCTGACACTTCTTGGCAGGAGACTGATGGGGAATTATCTTCAGATGACTCTTCAGCGTTTGTAGCTTTGACACACATCTTCTGCAGGGATCGTGTGGAAGAGATCTTCGCTGAAGCGCTCTTTGGGACTGACGGCCTTCCATTGACCACCGGATGAGCAGTCGGTCCCTTCCGGACCAGAACCGGCTGCGTCCAGGGGGCCCCATGGGTCACATTCCCTCCGGCCCGTCTGTGATGAATGGGTTTTTTGTACGTCTCCGAGAGAGGGACAGATTTCACCAGCTTTCTTTTATCTTCCTCTTTAACAGTATAATTAATGAGTGCTTTATTTTTTCTCTCATTAGGGTGTTTACTGTCAGGGTGAAGTTCTTTATGAGCCTCAGATGTGCTGCGGATTTTTAGTGCTTTTTTTAAAACCTTCTCCAACAATTCAATTTCTTGTTTTTCTTCAGGTAGAATATCTGCTTTAGAATGCAGAAACAAAGATCGATTGTGTAATTTATGATGTGGGATGATATGAGAAATAAATTTAAATAGATAAATGATTTTCCTCTAACCATCTTTAGTACCGATGGCTGCTGCAGTTTCCAGCTCACTGGTTTCTGTCACACAGGTTCTCCTGCAAAAATATGGCATAAATTAAGCTTTTTTTAAATAAACTTGAACTTTTTACAACACAAGAACATTATAACAACATGATAACCGTTTAGATCACCGCACATTGAGCGTAAAATCTCCTTGCACTGTCGGATGTTTTCAGTGAGTCTTGATTCTTCAGCTTTGCACATTTTGACAGCTTTATCGACCGCATGAAGAAGAGACATGCTCAATATCTGGGAAAAATACACAATAAACAAGATTTTAGGTAAACATGTTTATGAATGTTTGGAATTATAGATGCTATATCTGTTTTTTTTATATTAATCATGTTTTAGCTGTTATTGTAATTTATTTAAAGAGTCTCATATACACTGCCGTTCAAAAATGTTTAGATCCGTAAGATTTTTTATGTTTTTTAATGGAGTCTCTTATGCTCATCAAGGCTGTATTTATTTGATCAAAAATACAGAAAAAAACAGTCATATTGTGAAATATTATTACAATTTCTAATATTGGTTTTCTGTGTTTTAATATACTTTAAAATATAATTTATACCTGTGATCAAAGCTGTATTTTCAGCATCATTGCTCCAGTCTTCAGTGTCACATGATCCTTCAGAAATCAGTCTAATATGCTGAATTATTATCAATGTTGAAACTGTTGTGCTGCTTAATTTTTTTTGCAACCTGTTATACTTTTTTAGGATTCTTTGATGAATAAAAAATTAAAAAGAACAGCATTTATCTAAAATAGAAATCTTTTTCTAACAATATAAGTATTTACTATCATCTTTTTATCCATTTAACACATCCTTGCTGAATAAAAGTATTAATTTCTTAAAAAAATAAAAGAAAAATGTACTGACCCCAAACTTTTGAATAGTAGTGTATACTGTAACACAATATATATATTTTGAATAAATGCTGTTCTTTTTCATTTTTTATTCATAAAATAATCCTGAAAAAAGTATCACAAGCTCCAAAAAAAATAAAACAAATAAATAAATAAAAATGAAGCATCACAACTGTTTCCAACATTGATAATAAATCAGCATATTAGAATGATTTCTGAAGGATCATGTGACATACTGGAGAAATGATGCTGATAATTCAGCTGTGCTTCACAAGAATAAATTATATATATTATAGTATATTAAAATAGAAACTGTTAATTTAAATTGCAATAATATTTCACAAAATTACAGTTTTTTTCTGTATTTTTAATCAAATAAATACAGCCTTGATGAGCAAGAAACTTCGTTAAAATACATTAAAAATCTTACTGATCCCAAACTTTTGAATGGTAGTGTACATGCAGACGGCTTTGAAGCACAAATGACATGAAGTTTAGTTAGAAATCCACTAAAGCGTACTAAAGAGTGCGTACTAAAGTACAGTAAGTCTACATTCAGTCAGTATAACGTTATATTTATGAAGATTCAAGACTCTTATCATGGAGTGATTCAAGTTACCCGCCAGGAAGAGCACGTTAGCGTCTAAAAACACAGCTTTCACTTTCCTTTATCCATCCTTTATGTACCTCCAGCTCGTTGATGGATTTAAATGAATCGTATGTAACTCAGACTGTCAAAATAAAGTCTGACAAAAGGAAAATTTAGCATCAAACTTCCGTGCACTCCATGTTGTTGACAGCTCGACTTCTCACGACGCCAACTCACATATCGCGAGATTGACGCGCCGCGTCGTTTCTATGGAAACAAGCGAGAGCTGAGAGCAACAGTTGTTTAGCGTTGAGTTGAGGAGAAAGTCGTTTAGTTTTTCAACATGGAGAATCACAGAGAGTTTGGGAGAGCTGTGCCGGTGCAGATCAGTGTTCTGTCGGGAAATCATTTGGTAAGAAGTCACTAAAATCATTAGAAATGTTACAATCAATCATTCAAATAAAATAACTATCGAATAATGGTAAGCTTAACCGGGGCTAGTTGTCACACGAGGAACGGCTATACAGTATAAATGTAGAGTTGCTGTCTCTAGCTATATGGTTTAAAATACTAAGTTAAAAACTGTCTTCTTGAATTTGAGAAGAATCTGACTTTCAAAAATAATCCTACCATGAGAAATAATATTCACTGAAGTGAACAGCGTGACAACTTGCCCCGGTCTCCACTACAACTGTTGCTGCAATAAAACTGTGGTAATATTAATAAAATCTAATATAATAATAAAAAACAACCTTAGAATTAGCATCCACTGACTTGAAAAAAGTAAATGTATAATATACAAAACAATAGAGAGATTCTAAAAGCCTCTTGCACTGTTTGAATGTGAATATTAATTTATTGTTATGATGTTACAGTAGTAAGAATAGCTGTAGTAATGTGGCATTTTCACACTAGAACTATAATAAAATCTTTGCTGTTGTGTGTTTTGGTATTATAAGTACATTTTTACCCTCATTTGTGATTATTTCAGAGGGCCAGTAGGACTGATTCGTGTCTCAGTTTTGTTCGGGTGGAGTTTAATGGATGTGTGCTGGGAGACTCACAAAAACTGGACGTTCCTGTGGACAAAGATGTGGTTTACAACTTCACCTGTAGTTTTGAGTGCTCAGAAGTAGCACATACACTGGACGATGTGGCACATAAACCTGTCATACGTGAGTATCCAACATGAGTATTTATGTCTTGTTTTCTGGTACAAATATCTAAAAATTCTTAAACCAAGCTACATTTACTTGAGGGACAAAATGACTCGTTTCTAAAAAAAAATATCAAAATGAAGTGTGTTTTTACATACAGTAAACTCACTTTTGATCATTTTTTTCAGACAATTTTTAAGACTTATTAAGAGATTTCTTGAAAGTCATTTTGCTTCTTAAGCAAGAAGATATTTTAGATATTTGTAATGGAAAATATATCCAAATGACAAAAATAAGAAAACATTTTGTGCAGTGTAAATTTAGCTACAAATTAAATGATAAATATTCCATCCATCCATATATACATACAGTATAGTTGACTTGATTTTAAATGTTAAATTGTTCATGGTTAAATGTAAACAGAAATGTGTATTCTCAGTAACGGTGTTCGAGATCTTACCAAAAGAGAAAAAACAAAAAGAGGAGAAAACCACTGTACTAGGACAAGCCGTTGTGGATCTACTGCCACTGCTGCGAGGTTAAACTATTTCATTTTACTCATTTGATTCAAACTTTACACATTTTAAGGCACTGTTTATGGATTCTCATATTCGTGAGGTTTGATATCGGTGATATCTTTATTCTAGGTCAGTGTAGCTTCTCATCCACTGTGCTTCTTCACGCGGTGCCTGGATCACCGGCAGACGTTGCCGTACATGAGGATGGTGTAAAAGTAAAGACAATGTTCATTAACCACATTTTTACACCACTACATAAGTACTGTATGTTTTGATATAAGGTAACGTTATATATTTTGTATGTATTTCTATGCACAGTCCACACTTGATGTGACGGTGAATGTTCCCGAGCCGTTGCTCTCTGATGCCCAGCGCTCTGACTCTAATGTGCTGATGGTCTCTGTGGAGACGGCGTATTCTGTTCCCGACGTCTGGAATCCTGCCTCCACACCTCCATCCCACTATGTAGCTGCCCTGCAGATGCCTGTCTCAGCCACGGTAAGAGACGAGTGTTTGTTTTTATTGTATTTTTGATCAAATAAATGCATGCTTGGTGAGAATAAGATTCCGCCCCCCCCAAAAAAACATTCAAAAATCTAAATGATTCCAAACTGTTGACCGATTGTGTTTCAATTAGATTTATTCTTGACTGTTTTGTATTTTGAGGGGATTTCATGGTACTAGACTAAATTATAAACCATTTATTCTTTTCATATAATTACTTTTTATATAAAATAATTAGTGCTGTCATATGATTAATCGCATCCAAAATAAAGTTTTTGTTTACATAATATATGTGTGTATTGTGTATATTTATTATGCATATATAAATACACACCCATAGCATGTATAAATTCAAGAAAAATATCTTATGTTTATATATTAAATATATTTATACACTGCCCTCCAAAAGTTTGGAAACGCCCTAGAAAAGTGCGGTTATGGACAATATTGGCATGAATCCTTTTTAATTTGTGATAATTTTGCACTGATATGGGACAACACAAACTACGAAAACATATTTTATTACATAAACAGTTTATACATAGAATTTTTTTTTTTATGTAATATTTGTAAACTATCTAACCTAAATTGTGTTCTAATTGGTTCATTGTATTCTAAACTTAATTGTTGAAGCTGTTAAGGTGTGCTGACCCAAAAATCTTTTAAAAACCTGGGCTAAGTCTAAACCAGTAACCTGGCATCACAGCTGGCAAAGGGGCATGTCTGACTTTGACATGTATATATTGCCATTATTATGTAATCAAAATGAAAATTATTATTGCTGGTCTTCAATGATAATGTCAAGTTACTTTAATGTATTTGCACCAAAAAATGATAAGGATTTATGCTGATATCGTCCAAAACCACACTTTTCCAGGGGTGTTTCCAAACTTTTGGAGGGCAGTGTATATAATATAAATGATATTAATATAAATATATACATGTAAATATTTTCAAAATATATACTGTATGTGTGTGTGTGTGTTTATATATGCATAATAAATATACACAGTACACACACATATATTATGTAAATAAAAACTTTTATTTTGGATGCGATTAATCACGATTAATCGTTTGACAGCACTAAAAATAATTAAAATTCTATTCATATTTTTTTTCAATTAATACATTGCTTAAGTTGTTCATATAGTAAGTGCCAAAAAAAGTAATTTTTTTTTATTTAGGTTTGGTTGGGTTGTTTAGATATATGCAAAATATTTTTATCTCTAAAATAATAATTTGCCTAAAAATAAAAAGTCTTACATTGTCTATTCATTGTTTTACAGAAAGAGCAAGTCTTGTTATTCTCCAATGGCGTCTTAAAAATGGGTGGTGAGAAGGAGCCAGTGCCAAGACCCAAAAAATGGCCCTTGGGGTCTCTTCTCGCACCAGGGGCCGAGGTCATTCAGGGCCTTTATATTGATGCAGAACCCACAGACACGGATCACGGAGACCTTACCGACATAGAGGTGACTTGAGCCATTAATGGACACTTCAGTGATGGATGTGGAAGGAATATGTCACCACATTGATCTGTTTGTGTGTTATAGGACAAGGATTTCAGAGCAGATGCTGAGTGTTACCAGAAAAGAGTGAGCTGGGATACGGCACGTCGTTGCTTTATTGATGCAGGAGGTGTGGCCTGGTGAGCAAACAACACTTTTAATCAGTGCACTCACTCCTGTGTCTTGAAATTCATGTACTCCAATCACGGCTTCCTATTTTTCTCAGTCTTTCCCGCAGGATTGCAGAATGTAGATTGTGGCCCGTTGAGATCATGAAAGCCATACAGACGGCACCAACCAAAGGTGGGAAGGCAAGACAGGTGAGAAGTATCTTGGACTTTAACATAAGGGATAGTTCACCAAAAAAATGAAAATTTGCTGAAAATGTACCCTCACCTTTAGCTCATCCAAGATGTAGATGAGTTTGTTCCTTCCTCAGAACAGATTTGGAGAAATTTAGCATTTCATCACTTGCTCACCAATGGATCCTCTGTAGTGAATGGGTGCCATCAGAATGAGAGTCAAAACAACTGATAAACATCACAATAATCCACAAGTGATCCACACCACTCCAGTCCATTAGTTAACATCTTGTGAAGTAAAAACTGTTGCTGTGTCCCAATATGCATACTATCCATCCTAAATAGCATTCGAAAATAGAATTAGTATGTACTATGTCAATAGTATGCTGAAAAGAGTTTGCCAAAGATTCTCGGATGGTCTACTACTTGAGATTAAAATTTGAAGTGCAGATCGATGCACACTCTAATGGCTAATATTGCCCACAACACATTGCACGGTGGATGAGGATTCGATTAGAACTACAAACATGCATAAAAAGTGTTTAAAAACTACAAATATGGGTGGTGAGAAGGAGCCAGTGCCAAGACCCAAAAAAATGGCCCTTGGGGTCTCTTCTCGCACCAGGAGCAGAGGTCATTCAGGGCCTTTATATTGATGCAGAACCCAGGGCAGTTTGAACAGTGACAGAATGCATGTAACTAAGCAACAGAGCGTCTGTTAAAGACGCAGTTATGACGAAGTAGTATGTCCCAAAGCTTGCCTACTATTCTGCTACATACTCAAAATCATGTACTTTTTCTTCACAAAAAGAGTACATACTTTTATGGCATAGTATAAGTAGGCGAAGACGCAGCGTGTGTGTTTATACCAGGGGCGTAGTTTACGGGGGGGATAAGAGGGATATAACCCCCCCCCCCCAAATAACCTAGCAAGTACAACCCCCAATATTTATACCATGGTTAATGGAAACCTAGAATCAGACTATTAATTATTATTTGAATCACGCCTTCAGCGCTTTTATAGGCACTGATTTTACTTCCGAACTGAACGAAGCAGCTCAGCGCAATGAGCAGTTCATGAGCGGCACGCAGATCACTGTATACTCTGTGTGTGTTCACCAGCGCGCTCGAGAAGTGTGATACGATTTGCGCGAGCCATTCCTATTGTGATCTACTTGAATTATTTAAAGAAACAGCCACTTTAAAATGCTATGGAGAAAGTCGAACAGTATCTAAAAAAGGTATACAAATATGCTAAAAAGACTGATGAAAAGAGGAGAAAACAGTCTTGAACCAGCACTAACATATTAAAATCTTTTTAAACTACTCATGACCACCTTTACTAGAATTTATCACGTTTTATTGTAGGCTTATTTATTGTGTAAAATTTAGTCTAACTTCTTGTAGAATTTATATTAGACAATCTGTTGAGGGAATAGATTTTTACTATGGCTTGCCAGTCTCATCTATACATCAACTTCAGTTGGTTCAAAATGCGGCTGCCCGTTTGCTCATGGGTACATATTACACCTATTTTACTCTCGCTGCACTGGTTACTGCTGCAGTACCATACTGAGTTTAAAATTGAGCTTTTTGTGTACAAGGCTGTAAATTGTCTTGCTCCTCAATATCTTTCAGAGTTGCTTACTGTCCACAATCCTGTCAGATCACTGAGATCTCAGACTACTCATATGCTGTGGGTTCCCAGAACAAGACTAAAATGTAGGGGAGATAGAGCATACTCTGTTGCTGGTCCCAAATTATGGAACACTCTGCCTCTATCTCTCAGAACTGCTTCTACAGTGTCTGAATTTAAATGACTGTTAAAAACTCATCTTTTCTCCTGTGCTTTTAATGATAGGTGATTGGGTTGTTTTAAGGTTATATGGATTTTACTGTTGTATTTAAGCCTATGCAATACGAATTGCTGCGATTAGGTCTGTGCATTATAAATAAATTGAACATTGAACATTTTTCCCTATAGATTTAGGCTACATTACAACTGTGGCATGTTGTAGCCATTGGTTCTAAATGTGCAGGCGGTTGTTTCTTCATATCAAATGTTATATTGATTCATTTTAAAAAGTCATTATTGGCCTGGCTATGATTAATAGGCTAGTCTTATTATAACAAATACTACAGTTAAGAACTATGGTACATGGCCTTCAGATATTCCAAAAGATGGCATAGATTAAATCATTAAGAGCCCGATTAAGAAATAAACAATATCAATATATTGATATTCCCATGGCATGTTGAATTAGAACATTATGTCAAACTACTAGCCTATAAGTGCCTAAATAATATAAAATACTATATATATATATATATATATATCCTGTGTAAACAAATAATTGTTAACTATGATGTTAGTGATGAGCAAGTGATGTAATTCTAAATTTCTCCAAATCTGTTTAAATTCATCTGCAGCTTGAAAGGCCTGAGAGTGAGTAAATTATCAGCAAATGTACATTTTTGGGTGAACTATTCTGTTAAGATGGCACTCAAAACCCAAAACAAGCCAGCAATTAATTTAGATTTCATTATTGTGCTTGCCTGTTGATAACCCACAAATATTGCTTTTGTGTGTTGTAGGGGGAGGATGAGGTACAGATCTCATTCCATGGAGTGGTGTACATGGATCTGGTGCCGTTGTTGTACCCTGGAGTGCGGCGTATACACGGGGTGTACAGAATCTACCCGTTTTATGAGTCTGATCTGCTGAATAAAGTGAGAGAATATATAATGATTCATGCTTCAAATCAAGATCAGAGATGACAGAACGGTCTGACACCACTCAATTAAGATCAATGCAAAAAATTATTTTATTATATAAAATGACTCAAGATATTAAGTCTTGTTTTAAAAAATTAAAATTAAGTTTGTTTTTAAAACAAGAAAAATATCTGCCCGCGTGGTAAGAAAATAACTTTAATTTAATTGAACTTTAAAAATAACTTTAAACACTCACATTTTTAAAAGAAAGATACATAATATGCTAAATCATTTTACCTCTCAACATCTCAAGTAAATGTATCTTGATGTGATAATTTTTAGATATTTGTACTGGAAAATAAGATAAAAATAGTATTGATTAAGAAAATATTTTTTTCTGTGATGAAGCTAATGTCTCCAGTATCATTTTAAGTCTGGGAGAGTTGCATTAAATTCATTTTAAATTTGGCTTCTTGCCATTGTTGCCTCTGTCTTGCTCAGTTGTGGTTTAAAAGACAATTAATATTCAGTAACATTATCGATTTAGCTGCACTGACACTATTGGATGAAAACAAGATTCTGAGCTGGATAATGACACTTACTTTGCAACACTGATGTGGTTATTGAACTGAATTGAGCTGAATAATGACACTATTGACTTCTGTAGAGCTGCTTTACAGCTGAAATGTAATTTCTTTTCATAATTGATTTTACATTAATAACACTGTGATTTTCTTGTTTATTAATGTGAAGCTGCTTTGAAACAATCAGTATTGTGTATATAAATACTGCAAATGTGACTTGACATGACTTGAAAAATTAATAGTACTTTGATGATCAATATTTTTAAATGATCCACTCAATGATACAGTAACAAAAACATACATACTATCTTAAGACTGATGGTTTGACAGTGAATCTTATCTTCTGTGCTGTTCCAGACTCAGAGGACCTACAGTGTTTTGAAGGAGTGCAGCAGAACACCGGGAGCGCTGGGACGAAATCGAACCAATTCCTCCGTCAACTCCTTAAAGGCTTTTCAGAGTAGAACCACGGAGAACCAAAGAGGAAACAACGATGTTTCCAAAAAGGTACAGGAAATTATTATTATTATTAATATCCTAATTACTTGTTTTTTAATACCAATATCTACATATATGCACACAAAGCATATGTTTTTACTCAAATGAGACCTGATAGAGTTCATGGGTTAAGATCGTTTGGAGCAGATGCCATCTCTTTCCCCTTTCCGTGCTGCAATGGGGCTCATTTTCGATATCCCCCCCTAATTAATTCCGGATCTTTGGCTGAGAGACGCTTCCCAAACTAATTAGCTGTAATAGCAGCAGATTGCTGGGTGAATCATCTCCTTTGCTCATCTGCCCCTCTCTGACGCCCCGTGGCTCCACAGCAGACGGAGAGAGGCGAGGAACACACAGCCGCTCCACCAACTGAGCTTCTGACACCGCAGCTGCCCGAGAGACAAATAACAGCCGCTCAGTCAACACACACAAACACACACACCTTTATCATAGTCCCAGAAGAGACGCTCAGATGGGTTTCGGTTAAATCAGCCATATCAGTGGAGAAACAAGTGAGACACGGTATGAGTTTAGAGTTATAAAATTAACATCGATTATTTGATCTTGAGAGACTTTGATGAAAAATTTAGATGTATTGAGATCTCTGACTCATCTTGGCAAAACTGAGCGCTGTTTGAAACACTGAAATTAAAAAATATATATATTTTTTTATAATGTCTATTTACTCTAATTAGACTCTATGTGTTCTAATTGCTGTCTAGACAGAACAACTGAGATAGAAAATAAATCTCAGAATGTTTGGATTAGTTTTTTTTTTTTTAATTAATGTTTTTAAGTCTTTTATTTAATACAAAATACAAAAAAAATACTGTAACGGTAAAATAACTTTTTTCTATTTGTTTTAAAATGTAATTTATTTCTGAGATCAAAGCTGAATTTTCAGCATCTCCAAACTTTTGAATGGTGTATACTATGTATTTTATAATATAATAATAATATAATATTTATTTACATCTAATATATTATGTATGTATTTAATTATATTTTTAATACTTACTAATCTAGCATTAACTTTTTTTGATGAATTAAAATGTCAAAAGAAAAGCATTTATTTGAACTAGAAATATATTGTAACATTAAATGTCTTTGTCATTTTTGATCAATTTAATGTGTCCTTGTTGAATAAAAGTATTAATTTCTTAAAAAATATATATATATTACTGACCCCAAACCTTTGAACAGTAGCGTACATCACATTATGCAAGTAAAATAGGTTTTGAATGCTGGTTCATGTTTATTTTAATACACACAAAGCATTTCAAATAAGTTTATAAGTAAATAAGTATGAATCTACAGGATGTTGTCTTTCTACAGCCGGATTCCCAGGGGAAATGTGCTCAGACTGACAGCGTGTCTGGACTGGAGCCTCAGGTGAACACGGAGGGACAGGTCAGTTCATCTGTCAATCACATATTAAAATGAAGCAGTGAAATATGAAAACACTCTTGGTAAGGTATGATGACCATTTTCCCTAAACGTTACTTATCGTCTCAGATGTACGCCGATTCAAGATCGTACATTATTATTGAAATTGCTGTGGAAAAGCCACTGGCTCCAAAGAGACCGCCGGAGGAGCTGGCCAAACGGTGATAGGAAAGAGTTTCATTCAAATTCAAAGCATTGTGTTGTCCTCAGATATGCTGCTTCATATGAATTGATTCTGTCTCATACAGAGTGATGGAGCTGGTTCCTCCCAGACCTCCACTGCCTCGACGGCCAGCAGGAGCAGAAAGAGTACAAACAACATTTGTTCTTGTTTTCACCACTTCTGTCATTTATTTTCTTCTCACAGTCAGATCTGTGGGAAATCTTTTGTCTATTACAGTTTGCACTATCATAGCAAAACAGAACGTACTATGAAATGCCTCGGTTTTATTATTAATAAGAATAATATGAATCTAATAAAATGATGACTAATAATAAATGTGCTTGTTATTATCAGGCAGTACAGGAATACCAGTCTCAGATAGCGAGTGTGGCCGCTCAGGTGTTGGATCAGTACCAGCAGCTGTTCGGGGCAGCGTTTCTGCCGGGTGGGAAACCTCTGGACCCAGTCCTGCAGGAACAGCGTAAAAAGCAGCTGCTTGGAGAGCTCAACTACTCTGGGAAATACTTTGCCTTCAAGGAACAGATGAAGGTAAATTTCAATCAGGTTAAATGTGTTTTTGAAGTCCATTCGCAAGGTCACTCAAGGTTACTTGCAACAAAACAGTCATAAATGAATGGTTCATAATTCCTTTTCCACCCTCTCTCTGACCTTTAGAATAAAGCAGGCTGTTTTCAGTGTGATTTTAGTATTATTTCTATACTAATAGGGAATTTATTAATATGTTGAATTAGCTTTTATTTGTATGATTTTAGTTTTCCTTCATTTTATGTCATTTTAGTTATTTTATTATGTGATTGTGTGATTTTTATTAGGTATTTTTCTGTTTTTATTTCAGTTTTAATGTTAGTAATTTTAGCACTTCATCTGAAATTTTATTTTATTCCAGTTTGCTGCCAAGGAAACATTTCCAATTTTATTTTTTATTTTTTTAATTGTATTGATTTTTTATTACTTTTTTATTTCTAATATTTATATTTTATTTTAAATCAGCTTTGTTTCATTTAACACTGTTTTGCTTCAACATGTGCTGCTTCTACATGTAGACAACCTTTTAATGTAAAAACACGTTTTATTTTAATATTTTCATTTTTCAATAATTTTATGTCATGTTAATGATTTTGACACGTGCATTTGTCTTTTTGTATATATTTCTGTTTAGCTTTTTCAGTTTTAGTAATTTTAGTACGTACATTTTGATTTATTTTATTTCAGGTAGCTGCCAAGGCAACATTTCTAATTTATAAGATTTTTAAGATATTCCCCCGGTTTCACAGACAAGGCTTAAGCTAGTCCCAGACTAAAATGCATGTTTGATCCGTCTCAACTGAAAATATCTTGCTCTGACATATCTTAAAATATGTCAGTGTCATTGTTCTATGTCAAAATGCACACCTTAATGTTTTCTTCTAAGGCATTTTTGTAAAAGTTGCTTAAATATCTTAATTTAACTAAAGCCTAGTCCTGGTTTAAGCTAAGTCCCGTTTGTGAAACCGGGCTAAAGAGTTTAAAGAGTGAAGATCAAGTTTTTCATCTAATATTTTATTTTATTCAGCTTTGTCTATTAACAAAAATTGTTTTAATACTTTTGGTTTAAATTGTCAATAACAACACTGACTGTTTTGAACTTCTATCATTGTAACAAACTTTGTTGTGATTCATATGTAAATGAGCTCCTGATGTTGTATGTGGCAGTACTCTGTGGTGCGGATCGTAAGAGAGAAGATGTTGAGGACAGAGGCTTTCTCAGACCCTGAACAGCTGCAAGCGTTCTTGAGTCAGTTATATGTGTTCCTGGTGGACGAGATGCATGCTTCTCTCAATAAGGTGATGACTCAAAACATTCATTTCTGTTATTCATTAGGGGAAGCATTACTGTTACTCAAACTGAGGCTTATTGATCTGAACAAACCTTTAACCTTTATTATTAAGCCCTGGTGTTTTATTAGTGTCTGTATTATCAGTCTGTGTTTTTCATGCACTGATTCAGACTCTGTCAGCGGACTCTCAGGACGCTCATCAGGAGCCTGTGCTGAGCTGTGCTCAACTCAAACACTTCGCCAGAGAGGCTGAACTCAACACGGACTACCAGCTGGCAGCACAGTACTACCAGGAGGTGAAGCAATGCAGCTCTTCTGCTGCTTTAACATACTATCATACTAGATTCCCTCTCTACCCATCCTAATAGTGTACACAGCATGCTTTTCACTGTAGTTTATAATACTGTGTAAAGTACATTATGTTTCATACTGAGTAGTAAATATTATTTAATAAAAAGTACAAAATAATGAGAAGTACAAAAACCCCTCTAAAGTCCCTGGATGTTAATGTAATGTAAATTGCAATCACATGACCATTTCAAGCATGAGTGCACTGTATTTTGTGAAAAATGTAGGATGTAATTATAGTGTCTCATGCATATACAATGAATTCCTTTGAAATGGCTTGTTCTAATGACAGTGTGGTATTTCAATCTCATCATTTGTGACATGCCAGTATCATTGGATGTGAGTCACGTCTCTCTCTGTAGTGTTTGATTCGAGAGCGCAGCGAGCCATCCCACTGGTGTGATTATGGGGCGTTTCACATGCTGACCGCTGACCACCTGAAGGCCGAGGAGTGCTTTCAACAGGCCTTATCCATCGAGCAAACACATATACCGAGGTCAGCAGACACAAATGACTCAGACTAGATTTCTAAATGCGTGCTTTGACTCATTCTTCTGTTGTGTTCGGTGCAGTTTGCTCATGTGCGGCGTGCTATCAGAGATGAACGGACGTTATGAGGACGCCGAGACCTTCTTTGAAAGGGCGACTTGTGTGGAGCCCAACAATGTGGTCGCCTGGGCTTTGTTTGGTGAGAATAGATTATACAGTACATAAACATTTGGGGTTAGTAAGATTTTTTTTAAAGAAATTAATACTTTTATTTATCAAGGATTCAATAAATTGATCAAAAATTAAAGTAAAGACATTTACAATGTTGCAAAAGATTTTTTGTATTTTAAATAAATGCTGTTCTTTTGGACTTTCTATTAAAAAAGAAATCCTGAAAAAAAGATAATAATCAGAAATGTTTCTTGAGCAGCAAATCAGCATATTAGAATGATTTCTGAAGAATCATGTGACACTGAAGACTGGAGAAATGATGCTGAAAATTCAGCTTTATTATCACAGGAATAAATTACGTCTTAAAATATATTAAAATAGAAAACAGTTATTTGAAATTGTAATAATATTTCACAATTTTACTGTTTTTATGGTATTTTTGGTACATCTTGTTTTTCTTCAATTTTACTCCATACTAATATTCATTCAAGTTTATTTTACTCTGATCGCAGCAGAATATCATTTTAGTTTGCAAAATATATATATTTTTTTTTTTTTTGCACAACACTGTAAAAATGTGTGTCAAATTGTCCTCAGGTATATTCTGCCAGACTCAGGAGAAGTTCATAGAGGCAGAAATGGCTTTTCGGGAAGCCAATAAGCAGCTTAATGCAGCCCTGCAGAATGAATCCGCATCTAGACCAGAAATAACCTCAGAGACTCAGTCTGGTCAGAAGAAGGACCAGAAAGATGTTAGCAGTGAGACTCCAGCTGGAAACACAGAGGAGACAGGTGACCACCTCATGTCCATCTGCTCTGTGACAAAAGCTTATCATTTATAGCTGATCTGGGATCATTTGTTTAAAGGTGGTGATACAGATGAAGACGATGCTGTACATGAAGAAGACCGGCCACAGAACAGCCAGGAGAGCAAACAGGAAGTACAACAGCAAATTCCCCCAAAGAGCGTCCAAACCACTATCTACATGGAGACAGTGTGGTTTCTCCTGCAGAACTACGCATTACAGGTCACGACAATAGATCACTTTTACATTAAAGGAGACATTTGTTTTCACCTGAAGTGTATTTAGAAGGTTTCTTGCACCAAAAACAGTCACAATTTAGTGTTTTATGGCTATTTTACACACACACACACACACACACACACACACACTCTCTCTCTCTCTCTCTGACACTTTAGTTGAAAAGGCTGTTTTTGCTGCTGGTCCTTTAAGACTTCTTTATGTAAATGACTTACACTACCATTCAAAAGTTTAGTGTCCGAAAAGACTTTTAATGTTTCTGAAATAAGTCTCATCAAGGCTGCATTAATTTGACCAAAAATACACTAAAAACAGTAATATTACATTTTTGAAAATGTAATTTATTCCTGTGATGGTAAAGCTGAATTTTCAGTATCATTACTCCAGTCTTCAGTGTCACATGATCCCTGATAAATCATGCTAATATGCTGATTTGCTGCTCAAGAAACATTTATTATTATCAAAGTTGAAATTGTGCTGCTTTATATTTTTGCAGAAACAGACTTTTTCAGTTTTTTTTTTGATGGATAAAAAGTACAAAAGAACAGCATTTATTTAAAACAGAAATCTTTTGTAACATTATAAATGCCTTTGCTTTCACTTTTAATCAATTTAATGCATCCTTGCTGAATAAATGTATTAATTTATTTAAAAAAAAAATCAACAACTTTCCAACCCCAAACTTTCATATATTCTACATTCATATATGTGACCTTGGCGCACAAAACCAGTCATAAGTTGCACAGATAAGCCTATATTTGTAGCAATAGCCAACAATACATTGTATGGGTCAAAATTATCGATTTTTCTTTTATGCCAAAAATCATTATTAGGATATTAAGTAAAGATCATGTTCCATGAAGATATTTTGTAAATTTTCTACCGTAAATATATCAAAACTTGATTTTTGATTAGTAATATGCATGGCTAAGAACTTAATTTGGACAACTTTAAAGGCATTTTTCTCAATATTTAGATTTTTTTGCACCCTCAGATTACAGATTTTCAAATAGTATCTCAGCCAAATATTGTCCTATCATAACAAACCATGCATCAATGGAAAGCTTATTTATTCAGCTTTCATGTGATTTATAAATCTCAATTTAAAAAAAAAATTACCCTTATGACTGGTTTTGTGGTCCAGAGTCACATATTCTGTAGGTTATGATTGTTTACTTGTGTAATTCAGGATTGAGTTGCAGAATGTGGCTATTCATATCTGAATTATCAATTTTTTGCTGTTCATTCAGAATGGACTTCAGAAGTTTTTCTACATAGTATACCAAACTCTTTGATATATCAAAAGAGCTTTTCTTCAGCTGAAGGTGTTAATCCTGAAGTAAATGCTGGATTGTGTTTGTGTCCTCAGATGGCCCAGCGTGCTCTGGCTCTAGAGCTGCTGTCTCCAGACAGAGGCACCATCAGCTCATATCATCTCGCTCTCGCCAAACTACACCTGCTGAGAGGAGAACATGACAGCGCTGAGGCCAGCCTGAAGGAGGCGCTGACCGATAACTTCCAGGTCTGCATCTTTCCATTTCCTTTCTACAGATTTCAATTGAGACGCACTTCAGATTCATTACTTTCGCCTGCGATTTGATCCTCGCAGAATCCAGACATATGGGCCCTGTGGGGTCACTTGCATTACGAGAAGGGCGATTACGCTCAGGCTCAGAGCTGCTATGAACGGACGCTGGATTCTGTGCTGGACGCCTCAGACACACACTCCATCTACCTTCGCTTGGGCTCCATCTATCTGCAGAAAGGAGAAGTGAGTTCAGATCAACTGCTTTTGAGTATTTGTAGTTTTCATATAACAGTTTTCATGTGTGCTTCATTCCCTCTGTAGTATGAAAAAGCCAAACCTGTATTCCTGCGTGCCTGCAAACGCTCACCGTCATGTCTGACTTGGCTCAGACTGGGAATCGCCTGCTATAGAGTAAGTACAAACTCTATATCTCCAGTAATGTCTTAGTAAGATTATATTCAAATGCTTAGTTTTATGATCAAAGCTCTGTAGTTTTGAAGCATATAATGCAATAATACAAGGATGATTGACAGATGACCAAATAAACATTTCTAAAAAGCCTGATGATCATATTTGATGCATTTTAACATGGTTTTTCTAAAGAATGATGTATGGATAATCAAGCTAAGTTGCTTCAGTCCAGTAAGTGTTCACCTCGAAATATTACTAACAACATAAAAGTTATTCTTATGTTTACTTTATAAGAATCAGTAGAGACACAATCAAGCAAAAAGACACATGAAGCACGTCCTGAAGGTGGACGTTTTTACAAAAATACAAAAAGGCTTTTACTTGCTAAAAAAGTATAAACTATGAATCAGACAACAGAAGGCATGTAGTAGATTGCGTACAAATGGTTTTTCAGCAAGGTTTTAAACAAGTTGATCATATCGAGGACTTAGACATTTGCATATCCAAATAAGAAACAGTAGGCTTTAGGGTTAGTTGATTTGGCTTGTTGTTGTTATATGTATTTAAATGTGCTGTTGATCAGCTGGAGGAGCTGACTGAGACTGAAGAAGCGCTGACTGAAGCCAATGCACTGCATAACAGGAATCCAGAGGTGTGGGGTTACCTGTCGCTAGTCTGTTTACGGGTAAGTGACTGACAAATGCATTCGGACGGCTTTCTTTCATTCATTCCCTCACTTTGCACTTTACACTTCTTCACACAAAAATGAAAAATTCTGCCTTCATTTACTCTCCCTCAACGTCATTCTAAGCTTGTATGAGTTTCTTTCTTCTGTGGAACACAAAAGAAGATATTTTGAAGAATTTTGGTAACCAAATGTTTTCAGATCCCATTTACTTCCATATTATGGACAAAATATACTATGGAAGTCAATGGGAAACGAAACTGCTCGGTTACACGCATTCTTTCAACATTTCAACAGAAGCATTATTATGACTGTAGTTTTGACTTTAGTTGCTTTGTCCTTTCAGGCTGGCAGAAAACTAGAGGCAGAGCAGTCATATAAATATGCCATAAAGGTTTGTACCGTTTAATATCAATGTGTTTTGAGAAGTCTGTGGTATCTAATTTAATTTTGACCTCTTATATGTTTGGTTTTACAGATGAAATTACAAGAGGAGTCACTTCTAGAGGAGATTCACGAGCTGCAGTCACGTGTTGGGTTTGGAAACCCTTCCTTCTGATCTGTCTTATCCACAAAAATGTCATTTTCAACTATAAAAAGGTTCATTGTTTAATCCTAATGATAAAAAAGGTGTAAATGATAATAAAATATGATTTTAACCATAATCAGCTATAGTCGTTTTTTGTTTTGGCCTTGGTGAAAATGGCTTCACATTTAAGGTTCACACCAAGGATGATAATGATAACAATAAATATACAATATACAGTATTAATGTTATTAAAACTATACAGTTTTAATAATCGTTTTAACTCTGTGAGAATAGGGAAGTCCACACCACAACTCTGATGTACGATATTGAAATCACTTTCAGATCAGTTATTTCCAACTAATAAACAATAAAAACCCTGACAGCCAATCAGAATCTCTCAAACTTTAAAGGGTGTACTAAAACTTTACATACAATTAAATTGAAAACAGGAAAAATAAAGGCTCTGTCAAAATATTTACAAAAATATTAATATATAGGTGATGATAAAAAATACTGCGCCTGTTAGGATGGACGCTAATATAGTTATCGCTCTTACCGCTAATTATCAAGCCTTTTTACATTAGGTTGTATAAATGTACTCATTTATGCACAAATCAGAATGACAATGATAAAACTGAAAGATTGAAAAGTGTTTATAGATATGTTAATTTCCATGAAATAGTTCTATATACACTGAATACTCAAAGGGGCTACTAAATGTGTTAAACTGTGCAGTAATTTTGCAGTGCACTGTACTTTATCTTCCACTGATGAGTGAACCAGATTTATTTCTGCATAGATTTATTGATGCCAAAAGTAATGTAATGTTATCCAAAAAACAAACAAACAAAAAAACATTAAAATATGTGGAGCAACTATTTATTTTGAGAGATAATAAATGAACATAACCTGATAGATTAAACATATAAAGTTTATTGTTACAAAGTTTGTTTTTAAAAAGCAGGTGAAACCCTGGTTTCCAACAAACAAACAAACAAATAAATAAAGATAACTGTGACTACATATCACAATTGTTTTTTTCCTGCCCCATAATAATAATAATAATAATAATAATAATAATATATATATATAAAAAAAAATATATATATATATACTGTATATAGGTAATTTGGACTTTTTATCCCACAATTTGTACTTTTCTTCTCAGAATTACGAGTTCATTTAACATCTCGCAATTATTAAAAAAAAATGGCAGAAAAAGAGAATTTCGAGAAGAAAAAGTTAGAATTATGACATAAAAAAGTCACGATTACCATTTTTATTCCTTGGTGGAAACGGCCTTCCATTCATTAAACTGTTTTTTGTTTGTTTGTTTGTTTTTTTGACCACTCCAAATATTTTAATGAAATTCATTAAACATGAGAAATCTTTACATGGCAGACAGCAGACTTGCTCATAGTGTTCATCTAAATTTCATTATCATGTATAAAACCTCAACAGTCTTCCAAAACAAAAACAAATCTCTATATAACACAATAAACCTTGCCTTCACATGTACCATGATATCCAGCAGGAGCAAAACAAAAACTTGCCAGAAGACACCTGTATTTCAAATATATATGAAGAACACAAGAAGATAAATCTGAGTGATGCATCATATTAAGGTACTTTATTAAACAAGTAAACTGAATCAAAGTGATTAATTGGTAACAAGTCAGAGAAATCCATTTTTCACATAAATATTTTCTTTTATTGAACAGAAACAAGAAGTTACACAAGGATGCATTCTCGTAGTCTGCAGGGGTCTTTCTTTTGGTCTGATATGTGTGGGTCAGGTACATAAGAACCATGAGTGGTGCAACCTTGAATATAGATGTGAATGTCTCCAAATGTTTGGGATTCCCTTAGAAAAGTAGTTTGGGAAAGCCCTCTGCTCAAAGGGAGAAATACTGTAGGTGATCACATGCCTTATCTTGGCCAAATCTCCGAAGAGACGACCCATTGTGCCAAGAAAACTGATCTCACTGCACTTTGACACCCTTGGATTCACATTAAACTGTTTTTCTCACAAAAAAGGCTTGAATTTAATGGTCGCTGCGCCTTTAAGCATCAGCTCCGACAGACACGTGGTTTCATCCGGCAGCTTCCTGCTTTGAGTTCATAAAGGAGAGCCTGATCTCCGCAGACAAAAGCAACGAGAATCCGACTAACGATCATTTCTATAATCAGTTACCAGTCTGTTATCATTCCTACAGCCTGATCGGAACAATTAGTATTATCATTGTAATTTGATCTAACGCAGGATTCGCCGAAGAGCTGGATCGTAAGTACTGGTTTCAGTAACGTTATGCAAATGAGGGCGCATACTTGTGCTATATGAGTGCTCGTGTGTTACACTGATGTCTAACGTCAGCACTAGTTCATTTGTATAATGACAGCTGATTATTTTGATCCATTTGAAGCTGCTTGTGCATTTTAAATGGATGCTGATCACAGTGAGGTTAGGTGGCATTTTCTCTGGAAAACACCAGAACGCTCATGACTGCTCTTTTGTTGGGATTGCACACATCTGTGTTTTCATTTTCCCTGCAAACAAACGCTGTTGAACAGCCTCAGTGTGTGTGTGTGTGTGTGTGTGTGTGTGTGTGTGTGTGTGTGTGTGTGTGTGTGTGTGTGTGTGTGTGTGTGTGTGTGTGTGTGTGTGTGTGTGTGTGTGTGTGTGTGTGTGTGTGTGTGTGTGTGCTGGATGAACAGAGGATACTCACTCTGACTGTGTGTGTGTGTGTGTGTGTGTGTGTGTGTGTGTGTGTGTGTGTGTGTGTGTGTGTGTGTGTGTGTGAGGGGACTCACTCTTCCACTGTGTGTGTGTGTGTGTGTGTGTGGAGCTGGGATCTCTACTGACTGTGTGAGAGGTTAAGGCTGGTATATTTGGGTTGTTGAGTTACAAACTTTGGAGAACAGCTCAGAGAGATGAAGTCAGGCCATGAATGAGAAATAATTTTCTTCACATTTGGAGATTTTAAATCAGTTCAGAGCTGCTCATATCACATTTCCATAAGAAAACTGAAAACATGAAATGGCCTTTTTGGAGGTCATACTTCAAATCTAATCAAATAGATTAGAGAATTATTTTTACATAATGAAAAGGATAAATGAGTTTTCTAATTTGTGTTATATTGATTGTGTTGAACTGAAATTTGCCTAGATAAATAGGTAGAGAGATATATGATAGTTAGGCAGCAGTGTTATTTTTACTATTATTCATTTACTATTATTGTATTCATTAATATATTGAATTAGCTTTTATTTTATTTGTATTTCAAGTTTTCATTTTAATTTAGTTTTAGATTGTCATTTTGTTATGTGCCTTTGTCATTTTTCATTAAATATTTTCTTTAAATTGTCATTTGTCAGTTGTCATTTTTAAATATTTCGATTTATCTTTATTTTTATTTCATTTATTTTTTTATATTTTATTTCATTTATCTTTTAAATAATTTTAAACTTAACTTATTTGCCAAGCTAATAGTTTTATTTTTTCTTAACTTAAAAAAAAAAAAATCATCAAATATTTCTATTTTTAACTTCATTTACTGAAATCGGTTTTAACAGTTTTAGTTATTAACACAGAATAGATAGATAGGTAGAATGATAGATAGAGATAGATGGATAGAACTGTTTGCACTTTTGCTGTTATTTCTAGCGAGAAATCAGTATTATAGTAATTAAATATTTGTTTAGTTATCACCAAAACTCGTTCTATTTTGTTGTAGATTATTAAACTGTTACGCTGCCTCAGAAGCCTGTCCGAAATGTTTCATGAGGTGCCTTTGTGCGCAAACGCTTGCGAAGTAATTGTCGGATAGTGCAGCAAGTCAGCTGCCTAGGTTTTCGGATGCAGCCATAGATTGTAGTGAAACAGGTGATCAGAAACAGGAAGATGATCTGTGTGTAACAGGAAAGCGTCTGGCGTGACGTTGTGAATGTGTTTGAGCAGTCAGAGGTCAGATCCACACAAGACGCTGGAATGAGTGCTATGAGGACAGAAGATGCTGCTGATGGGAAGAGCACAGCTAATGGAGGAGGAGTCGTATGTCAGGAGGGAGGCGTCACCGTCCTCAGGTACACCACACACTGAACAGCACTTCCTCTGAGAACATGCTTGAGTTGTGCTCGGTGCAGGGGTGCTATTGGTGACTAAAACTGTTAAAAATGAAAATAAATAAATAAAATGAAAACATTAACTGGAAATACAAACTGGAAAAAAATGTAAGCAAAATATGAATATTAAAAGAAACTAATAAAAATAAAACACAACATTACAAATTACTAAAATAAAAACTGAAAATAAAAAAAGCTAAAATTCTAATAAATACTATAACAGTATATAAATAAAACTAAAATAACAGTTTTTGTTTCATTACTGAACCCTGAATGTCATCTGATCCCTACAGGCCTACAGATCTCTCAGAGATGTTGGCGGCAGGAACCAAAGAAGTTCACGAGAAGGCCGAAAACACAGAGTTTGTCAAAGACTTTCTGAGGGGACGCATCCGCAAAGAGATGTTTAAGGTATATGGATTTTAAAGACCATTTAGAAATGCCATTCACAACACATTTCACTTTCATAATGTGCCATGTTTCTGATTAAAACTGATTTATTACTTTATCATATTAAACTTTGGCATGTATTACTTTTGATGCATGTTTTTTGTCTGGCGGACAATAAATTTGAGAAAAAATACTTTATACTTATAATAATAGACTTGGACTAGTTAGCGTCCACATACCCAGGGTTATTATTGTTAACTAAAACTAAAATAAAACAATAAAATAAAAAAAAATTGTTACCTGAAATAAAATAAATGTGAGCTGAAATACAACCCGAATTCCGGAAATGTTGGCACCTTTTTAAATTTGAATAAAATGAAAACTAAAAGACTTTCAAATCACATGAGCCAATATTTTATTCACAATAGAACATAGAGAACATAACAAATGTTTAAATGGAGAAAGTTTACACTTTTATCGACTAAATGAGCTCATTTCAAATTTGATGCCTGCTACAGGTCTCAAAAAAGTTGGCACAGGGGCAACAAAGGGCTGAAAAAGCAAGACATTTTGAAAAGATTCAGCTGGGAGAACATCTAGCAACTAATTAAGTTAATTGACATCAGGTCTGTAACATTATTAGCTATAAAAGGGATGTCTTAAAGAGGCAGAGTCTCTCAGAAGTAAAGATGGGCAGAGGCTCTCCAATCTGTGAAAGAGTGCGTAAAAAGATTGTGGAATACTTTAAAAACAACGTTCCTCAACGTCAAATTGCAAAGGCTTTGCAAATCTCATCATCTACAGTGCATAACATCATCAAAAGATTCAGAGAAACTGGAGAAATCTCTGTGCGTAAGGGACAAGGCCGAAGACCTTTGTTGGATGCTTGTGGTCTTCGGGCCCTCAGATGACACTGCATCACTCATCGGCATGATTCTGTCATTGACATTACTAAATGGGCCCAGGAATACTTCCAGAAACCACTGTCGGTAAACACAATCCGCCGTGCCATCTGCAGATGCCAACTAAAGCTCTATCATGCAAAAAGGAAGCCATATGTGAACATGGTCCAGAAGTGCCGTCGTGTCCTGTGGGACAAGGCTCATTTAAAATGGACTGTTTCAAAGTGGAAAACTGTTCTATGGTCAGATGAGTCCAAATTTGACATTCTTGTTGGAAGTCATGGACGCCGTGTCCTCCAGGCTAAAGAGGAGGGAGACCCTTCAGACCGGGTGCTGAATTGGCCTGCCTGCAGTCCAGATCTTTCACCTATAGACAACATTTGGTGCATCATTAAACAAAAAATACATCAAAGACGACCACAAACTCTTCAGCAGCTGGAAACCTATATCAGGCAAGAATGGGACCAAATTCCAACACCAAAACTCCAGAAACTCATAACCTCGATTCCCAGATGTCTTCAAACTGTTTTGAAAAGAAGAGGATATGCTACACCATGGTAAACATGCCCCCGTCCCAACTATTTTGAGACATCAAATTTGAAATGAGCTCATTTAGTGGATAAATGTGTCAAATTTCTCCATTTAAATGTTTATCTATGTTCTATTGTGAATAAAATATTGTCTCATGTGATTTGAAAGTCTTTTAGTTTTCATTTTATTCAAATTTAAAAACCGTCTCAACATTTCTGGAATTCGGGTTGTAATAAAATAATAAAAAAGTATTTTAAAACCTTTTTTATTATTATATTTTTATTATTTCATCTATTTGGCAAGACATCATTTCTAATTTTCTTTTTTAATTTGAAGTACTAAAATAATTACAATTGAAACAAAACACATTTAAAAAAAAATAAAAATGTGAAATTTTAAAATTTTCCAATGTAATTCTTAAATTATAACTCAAATTACAATGAAAACAATTGTAATAATATTATATCAATAACATTAATAAAAAATAAAAGTATATCAATGATACTTAATGTTTCACATATTTTACTGTTGATTATATACTATTATATACGGACTACGGAGGGTAGTCCGGACTACTGAGCGAATCATTGGTACAACCCTCCCTACTCTCCAAGAACTGTACTTATCCAGAGTGAGCAAAAGGGCTGGCAAAATCACCCTGGACCCCTCACATCCAGCACACTCCCTCTTTGTGTCCTGTCCCGTTGCTGTCATTCTGTTGCACTGTGGAGCTTCTGTCACTATAACAAATTCCTCGTATGTGTAAACATACCTGGCCAATAAAGCTCATTCTGATTCTGATTATTATAATATTTATAATTTTTAAAATTAGCTTATTTTTTATTATTTTAATTATAGTTTTTATTTTAAATGTAGTTTAAGGTTAAGTAATGTAAGTAATGTAATGTTTTTGTAATTTTATTATTATTATTTGTTTTCTTTAAATATTTCTATTCAGCTTTGAATTTTGTTTCATTTTTTTATTTAGGTTATTTGCCAAGGCAACATTTTTCTTTAAGTTTGTTTTTCATCAAATATTTCTATTTTACTTTTTCAACTAAACTAAAACAAAGAAATCAGTTTAGTTTGTCTTGATTGTGATATCTTTACCTGTGTTTGCGTCGTCAGCTCGGTCACGTGGCTTTATACTTCACGTACTCCGCTATGGAAGAGGAGATGGAGAGAAACAAGGAGCATCCTGATTTGGCGGCGCTCTACTTCCCTCATGAGCTGCACCGGCGGGATGCTCTGGCTCGGGATCTGCAGTACTTCTACGGCGAGGACTGGCAGGACCAGATCAGCCTCTCTCCCGCCACTCGGCGGTACGTGGAACGCATCCAGCAGATCGGCCGGGACCAGCCCGCGCTTCTGGTGGCTCACGCTTACACCCGCTACATGGGAGACCTCTCGGGCGGCCAGGTGCTGAGGAAGGTGGCCCAGCGCGCCATGAAGCTGCCACCCACAGGAGAAGGCCTGAACTTCTACCAGTTCGACGGCATCCACAGCGCCAAGGCCTTCAAGCAGCTCTACCGCAGCCGGATGAACGAGCTGGAGCTGGACTCGCACACCAAGCAGAAGATCGTGGAGGAAGCTGTCCTGGCCTTCCAGTTCAACATGGAGGTGAGCACTGCCGGGAAAAACAATCAGTTGTGTTTAAAAGGGTTCAAATCATTTTTGACAAACTTATAAAATTATGTAATTTACTTACACTGCCCTCCAAAAGTTTGGAAACGCCCTAGAAGTGGGGTTTTGGACAATATTGGCATGAATCCTTTTTAATTTGTGATAATTTTGCACTGATAAGGGACAACACAAACTACGAAAATATATTTTATTACATAAACAGTTTATACATAGAATTTTTTTTAATTTTAAATGTAATATTTGTAAACTAGCTGACCTAAATTGTGTTCTAATTGGTTCATTGTATTCTAAACTTAATTGTTGAAGCTATGTGTGCTGACCCAAAAATCTTTTAAAAACCTGGGCCGAGTTTAAACCAGTAACCAGGCATCACAGCTGGCAAAGGGGCATGTCTGACTTTGACATGTATATATTGAAATTATTATGTAATCAAAATGAAAATTATTATTGCTGGTCTTCAATGATAATGTCAAGTTACTTTAATGTACAGTATTTGCACCAAAAAATAAGGATTTATGCTGATATCGTCCAAAACCACACTTTGTCAGGGGTGTTTCCAAACTTTTGGAGGGCAGTGTACATATAATTTTCATATTTTTAAATTGTATTGTTCATTTTATTTCAACATTTTCATTTTCATTTTTGAAATTTAAAAGACAATACATATTTGTTTATTTAATTATTTGTATTTCTTTTTCAAACATTTACAGTGTATTGGTAATTTATATTTCTGTGTTTTAAAATAGCAATTTATTTGTTTGTTTGTTTGTTTGTTTATTTACCTACATTTTAAAATGATGTTTTTTTACATTTCTGTTTAAAGTAATTTATTATTATTTTGTTTTTGTTTTTTTGTTTATTATTATTTTTTACATATTTTTTTACAATTTTATTTGCAAATGCAGAAAGGTAAATGCAATTTTAAAAAGTAATTATTTAAAATTTACGTTTTATTTAATTTAGTGTTACATTTAACTACATTTTAAAATGATAAATTGATTAACAATTATGATTTTTATTTATTTATTTTTTACATTTCTCTATTTGAAATAATACATTTGTCATTGGATACATTCTAAAGGTTGAACTTTTGTTAAATAATAAGGTAAAATTCTATTCTTCTTGGTAAGACTGCTTTAAAGGATAATGATGATTGATTCAAGGTCTGCTGTTTGTGACTCAGATCATTATATCGGCATTTACTCTGAGGTTTTCCACTAACACTGAATGAATGAAACCATTCATAATCACTCTCTCTGTCATTACCTGGAGTCTCTCTATTAGACTGATCGGTTCGGCTGAGCCCGCTGTCACTGTGTTAGTATCACTTCTCTCTCCAGTGAGCGTGTAATTAAAGAGGAGAGTCTCTCTGCTCTGTGTGGCTGGAGTTTCATCCGTCAGCAGATGGAGGCTTTGTCCTCACAGCAGATTACAGATGAGCGCTGAAATTAAATGGACAAAAATCGGGTCAAAACAGTATCTCGCATTTTGCCAGCATCCTTTAACTAAATGTTTGATTGTTTGCAGTGAGATGTAATTGAATGTGTTTATGTAACGCCACACAGATGACAACGAGCTTTTCATTAAATGCTTGTCATTTCCTCATTGCTCGCTCATTGTTTCCTGTCATCTGTTACTGTAAATGTCCTTTTGTGTTGCCTGCAGGTTTTTGGAGAACTAGAGGAGGTTGGAAAAACGCTTCAGGACGATGTTTTGGATGCCGCTCCAGCTCATGGTGCTCATGGCGAGATGCAAGGAGACATCAGCCAGTGTCCGTATTATGCGGCCAAAATGGGTAAACATGACCATATTCTTTAATCCATACCTTAAACCAGGGATTCACAAACTTTTTTTGTCAGTCTTTATTTATTTATATATATTTTTTCCTATAGAGGTCTAGGAGTGCCACATAAAAAGTGAAGGAATAATAAGTGATTCAGTTTATTAATTTTAAAAATCCATCAATTTTGAAATTAAATAGACATATAAATATATATATATAAATAATTTCTTGTTTTATATTATTATTTTTTATTTATTGTATTTATGTATTAATTTTTCATATTTTTACATTTTTATTGACAAGTTTAAAATAAATAAAACCTGTATTTATTTCTATATCTATATATCTATATCAAGTCAAGTTCAAGTTCAAGTTGAGCTTTGTTGTCATTCCGCTACATGTGTGGACATACAGTGGAATGAAATGTCGTGTCTCGCAGGACCACGGTGCTACATAAATAAGCATAAATATAGACATACAACACTTAGTCTCAGCCTCAGACGTCACGCCCACGGAACGTTGGCTAAATGTCTGATGCATATGGCACACTTTTCTGGAAACACTTCAGGAATGTCGAAGTCGTCGTCAGATTGGTTGAATTAAACCGAGAGTTTATTTTTGGTCCGCCTGGAAACAAAGATGCCGTGGCGCTAAACCCCCTCACGAAAGAAGAAAGCTGTTGTGTTTACAAATGTGACGACCAGTGTTGGGCACGTTACTTTAAAAAAGTAATTAGTTATAGTTACTAGTTACTTCTCACAAATAGTAACTGAGTTAGTAACCTAAGTTACATCATTATAAAAGTAACTAATTACCAGGGAAAGTAACTATTGCGTTACTTTAAAAAAAAAAAAATTCAAATGTCAAATAACTTGGATGCCCCAATATTAAATATGTTAAATGAATTAAATGGACACTAAATAGAATAAATTATTATTATAAAACATTGTACATTAATCGACACCATTTATCTACTGACACTTACCATCAGTTAGTCAAGCATTATAATATGATATTATGATAATTTAGCATTATATGATGATAGAACTTTAGTAATTAGAATAACCAAGTATGAATTCATATTTGTCATGTTGACTGAACTTAGGACTGGTGGTGGTGCTTAAGATATTGTTTGTCATTTAGTGTTTCTATAAAAAAAGGGGAAAAAAAATTATAAGATAACAAAACTACTACGAATTATACCAAATAACAATATAAAACACACTAAGGATAAAGGAGCTGCTGGGTTCATGAATATTAATCAGGTTGTCTGCGTTCACTCGAAATGATTTGCTGAAATCAAAACAGGGATGATAATAGGTGAGCACCGGCCAATGAGATTGTCGTTTGCGTATTAGTTCCGCCCACTAGCGGAGAACCCAGCAGTTCTTAAAAGCTGAAGAATTCCAAAGGAGAGACAAAGCTACGGCGAGCCGTGCGCTTCACACTAGAGTTTATGGTAACGTTACGTCAAATACAGCTACACTGCGCATCCATTCAGATGAACTGAAAAATAAAATGATGATAATATTATAATAAATTATAGTAACGCCGCATTTTATTGTCAGTAACGGTAACGGCGTTGTAACGGGGGAAACAGTAATTAGTTTGATTACTCGTTACTGAAAACAATAACACCGTTAGTAACGCCGTTTATTTATAACGCCGTTATTCCCATCACTGGTGACGACAAACGCTTATCAGGGTCAACTAAACACTGGATTTTCAAAAGTATGTGAAATATTTAAATTTTTAAGTATTGAATCTTTAAAATACGTTCCGAGAGCTTCACACACCGGTTTGTTATTGTGGCGACATTTCCACGCCCCAAAACGTGACGCTGAACGAAACGAACTGTGATTGGTTGTTTGACATGTCGGTCAAACGGCCTCATGGGCGGGCCTTGGCCAATGAAAGCGGCCATCAATTCCAGACCTTCAGCCGTCAGTCTGAAGGTCTTGCTACGCGAGACTATACAACACTAGACGTAAGAACAATTTTTTGACCTACATAGCTAATTTACTGAGTCTGTAATAGGGTTGTGCCGATAGACGATAGTATCGTGTATCGACGATAGTCAGAGATATCGAAGATAGCAAATGTCTTTGTCGATAGTTAAGACGATATTAGGCTCAATCTCCTATTAATGTATAAAACTATTATTATTATTATTGTTAGGCGGCCTATTATTATTGGGTTATCAAATTGCCCCGCTATTTCACCTCAGCGCCGCACTTCACACACACGCGCAAATGAGGATTAAGGCCAAAGTATACTTCGGCCGTCTGCGCACCGTGCTTATTACGTCATTTTTGTCACAAAGAGGGCTCGCGGACAGTTGTGCACCCCGTCCAAGTGCAGGCAACTTTTGAGACCACGCAAGTCAAGTTGGTGGTTCTGCGCATGTGTTGAGCTCGTCCGTCCGCACTCTTCAGCGGCTGAGTATACTTTGAATGCTGCGTGGACGCGGCTGTGCGCGAGACGGAACGCGGAAAGTGAAGTATACCCGGGCCTTTAGGCTTCTCCTCCTCATTGGAAATGTTTTAAAAACGGACTCTAAAACTAAGCCCACATCAAAATTGAACTGCAGGGTGATAATCGTTATTTACAAATTAGGCTATGTCAAGAGTGCAAAAAGAGACATCTTTTAGACATCTTCTTGAACAGCTTCGAGCTATGAATGAACATGACGAAACTGCACCGGCAGCATTTCGTTTTCTTTACAGCACATTAACAAAACACATGCATGCTTATTCTTCATCATTGTTATTATAAAAATATGCAGTTAATAAGTTATCAGTCTAAAACTGGGCTCGTCATGGGGCGCACGGTCCGGAGCGCTGTATGACTGATGTAGCCTATCCGTTTAATTTAGCTTTAGCCTACTCCAAAAATATGAACTTACCTGAAAATACTTTTATCTTTAACATGTTAGTTTATGTCCAACACAAACTACTTTTGATTTTCACCTTGACTGATTTTTAGACTGATAACTTCCGCGCCGATGCGGCAAACTTGTCACAGTAGGACGCGCGGTCCTAATAGCGATGTATGACTGCTGTATCCGAATATGAACTAGCCGTTTTAAATATTTTTATATTTAACATATTAGTTTTTCAGAATGTTTGAAAGTATATTATTTCGGTTATTGGTACTTCCAGGCTCTCTCTCTCTCTCTCACGCACGCGCGGTTTAAAATCACCAAATAGTTATGAAATAGCTTATGACAAGTACAGAGAGTCTCTCTCTTGCCCCCACCCACCCATGTACGATAATATCGTGTATCGGCGATCTCACAGGCTGGCGATATGACGATATGAAAAATGACCATATCGCCCAACACTAGTCTGTAATCTAACTATACATGTACTCTAAACAGTTTTACTGTATATACACATAACCTAAGACAGACTATACAAGTACTTTACACAATAACTGTGCATGATATTGTGCAATAGAGGTATTTAAGTTTAAGGAGGAAGTAGTGCAATATGATTTCTGAAGCTGGTTTCAGGAGCTAGGGTTGTGGATGAGGTTTCAGAGGGGGGTGAGGTGATTTGAGCTCAGGGCTCGCACAGCCTGGGGGAAAAAGCTGTTGAGCAGTCTGGCGGAGCGGGCTTTGATGCTCCGGTACCGTCTTCCTGATGGTAGGAGCTGGAAGAGACTGTGGGAGGGGTGGGTGGGGTCCTTCACGATGCTGTTGGTTTTGCTGGAGCATCGTGCAACGAAAATGTCCAGGATGGATGGGAGAGGGGCACCGATGATCTTTGCAGCCGTGTTCACTGTCCGCTGGAGGGTCTTGCAGTCAGCAGCACTGCAGTTCCCGTACCAGACAGTGATGCAGCTGGTCAGCACACTCTCAATGGTGCCCCTGTAGAATGTGGTGAGGATGGGTGGTGGGAGACTTGCTCTTTTAAGTCGGCGCAGGAAGTGGAGACGCTGTTGCACCTTCTTGGATAGTGATGTAGCGTTGGTGGTCCAGGTGAGATCCTCCGTGATGTGCACCCCCAGGAATTTTGTGCTGCTGACTCTCTTCACAGTCGAGCTGTCGATGGTCAGTGGGGGGTGGTCAGTGGAGTTCCTCCTCCTGAAGTCCAACACAACCTCCTTTGTCTTACTCACATTGAGGGACAGATTGTTAGCGCCACACCATTCAGCCAGCTGTGCCACTTCCTCTCTGTAGTGCGTTTCATTGTTGTTTCTGATGAGGCCTACCATCATATATATATGTATGTATGTGTGCATGCATGTATGTATACATATAATATAACTACCTTTTGTAATACTTTTTTTATTTTTGTGGTAAGTATCTCTATACTTAAATATTTATTAAATACTTATTTAAATTGCAGGCTTTGATTTTATAATTGCACTAAGTTATATCACTGTTACCCTTTTATTTTGATTAATCATGCAGCCCTATTTATCTATTTTAATTTTACTTTCAAATTTATTCACTTTTAGTTTTTCATCAATTCACAAACCCCCTACAGTTCACTTGTGAACCCGTTTAGGAAACCGTGCATTAACCTAAGAAATGAAACTGTTTGTATATTAATTTTATTTTTTCTATTTCAGCTGCCAGCGGCGGATCGTCTTACATCTGTCAGATGGCCATGACCGTGCTTAAAAATCCCTCCGGTCAAGTTATATTGGCTGCCTGTATCGCTGCTCTAGCCGGATTGGCTGCTTGGTACCTCATGTGAGCTCCTGTGATCCAATGAGAAGAGCAGATAATAGATGAGAACAAATGGTTTGTTCTGCTTTTAAAATTGTGAGGCATTCCAAAGCATTTCCCTCATTTGCCCCCTCGTTCTTGGGTAAATGTGATTTATTCTTAATGTATGAACATGTATGACTGTTTAAACGCAGGATAGCATAGTTTATGCAGAGAGTTTTACTGTTGCACCTGTCAGTGTTGATGAAGTTAAAGGAACAGATCACCCAAAAATAAAACTTTGATGAAAATGTCCCACATCTTCAGGCCATCCAAGAGGTTTGTTTCTTCAAGGGAACAGATTTGGAGGAATTCAGCATTAAATCACTTGCTCACCAATGGATCCTCTGCAGTGAATGGGTGCCGTCAGAATGAGAGTCCAAACAGCTGGTAAAAATCCATCCCCTGTTGTCCTGTCACATCAAAATCCACCAACATATTTGTTTTGGACTGTTTTTCACTTGTAAACGGTGCTTGATCTTTGCATATTTCTCTCCTGATTCACACAAGATGACTTTTCACTGGAGAAAGCAATATTATGAATTATACTAAGTTAAAAATTATGGATTTGTTTCTTACAAACACACAGCTTTTCACTTCACAAGGTGTTAATTGATGGACTGGAGTGGTGTGGATTTTTGTGATGTATTTATCAGCTGTTTTGACTCTCATTCTGACGGCACCCATTCACTGCAGAGCACCCGCTGGTGAGCAAGTGATGTAATGCTACATTTCTCGAAATCTGTTCTGATAAAGAAACCAATTCATCTACATATTGGATGGCCTGAGGGTGAGTACATTTTCATTTTAGTTGAACTCCTTTAAGGCTGGAGAAGAGCTGTGGAAATATGCAGAAAGTATTTTTATAGTTTTATCACAGTATCAAGTCAACTTATGGGCCGAAACATACTCTACGCAAGTACGTGAATGCAAACGCTTCTGGCTACGCAAGCTTGATTTCATACGTCTTAGTAATTGTTGCATTCTCATTAATCACCTTAAGGGCGCTATAGTGGGCATTAGTGCAAATTGATGACTTCTACAGTCAGTTTCTCATGTTAAGGAAACTCTATCGCCCCCTTAATGTATGATATCGCAAAAGTATAACAAATGTGCATGTACAACAGAACGAGGCACATGCAAAACATTTGCGCATTTGTACATGTTCAGAGTATGTTTATAAAGAAAAGTACATGATTCCATTGGCACATTTGTCAAGCATGCTTTCAAATGAGATATGCTATGCATACATACAGCATTTACACAGAAAAGCAGTACTTCTACAGGCCAGACTACTGAGACGCTGCGTCAAGAAATCACTGGCACAACGGTTCATGAAGAAAAGCCGTTTAGAATGTAAAAGATGGAAGAATTGCACATTAAAGTCATTTTTGTCTCATCACACATGATATGTTACAGACTCGGCATTAAGGGTTATTCTACACAGACGGTTAAAGCACAAGATTTCTGGATTTTAGATTCACTGATAACATATCTGAGCCAAGATGAACTGTTTCCTATGGAAGCCCGTTTCTGCCACTGAATAAAAAATAGTCGCAATTGCAAGTTATAAGGTCAGAATTGTGGAATATAAACTCACAATTCTGAGTTTTTTTTCTCACAATTGAGTTTTTCTCGCGATTCTATGTTTTTTTTCTCGCAACATTGAGTTTATATCTCGCAATAGCAACTTAATTTCTCAGATTTCTGGGTTATAAACTCGCTGTTGCATGACAACTTTTTTTGCATGACAACTTTTTAACCCACAATTCTGAAAAATTAAGTTGCAATTGCGAGTTCTATCACGCAATTCTCAAATCATAAAATGAAAAGATTTGCAAGAAAAAAGTCAGAATTCTGAGATTAAAGTTTGCAGTTTCGTTTTTTGGTTTTTTTATTCAGGGGCGAAAACAAGTTTCTGTATTTTTCATTAGTGGTTGACCAGAAATTAGTTGTTAAATGGCCAATGATATCTAGAGGGCATATATAACCAATATTCCAATATTATTTGATTATTTGAAAGCAATTAAAACAAGGGAACAATGCTGAATTAGTACAGGCTACTGTATTTGTACAAGCGAGAATTCTTTTTTTCTTTTTTTCTTTAGGGGATTCATTCATCTGACTTAGCGATAACTATAATATTAACATTTATGGATGCAATAATTTCATGAAAACGTTACATATTAAAACACTAACATGTGCAATGTTCACACAGGCACTGTGACACGATACATTTGAGAAGGATTGTGGGGGTTTGTGTATCCGTCCTCATTTACTGAGGCATGTGTTTAACTCATGGTATTTTCCTCAGAAAGCATATGCTGTATGATTTAGTTTTATATAAGAACTAACACAATCACATCATTATACTGATGAATACTGTTCCTGAAGAGTGCTGTACATGTAATACTAACACAATCACATCATTATACTGATGGGACCGAACATGAACGGCTTCCTGAGAGTGTTACATGTAATACCAAATCCTGAGGGACCGAACATGAACGGCTTTGAGCAGGACTTGGACTTTTTGAACCAAAGGAATTGTTACTTTACTAATAAGATCATAAAATAGACCCCCTGTATGTAAGAATTAACATAATTGGTTGTGTTTGGGTTTTATGATGATTTTGTGTTTTGAGTTAATGACAGCTTTTAGTTTTTTTTATAAAGCACATTGAAAGGAATGGTGTTGATATACAGAACAGTGTTTTAGAGTTTTTTTTTAAATTTCCTCAGTGTTATATTAATTTTAAGGTTTAGAAGAGTTTTTTGGGGGAGTTTTTTTTAATGCTTTTCTCAGATGTATGTTTATTTTTCCCTCCAGCTCTGTGTTCACTGTAATAAGTAATAAATTCACAACTGTGCTGCATTGACTGTTTGTTCATGTTTTATTTTAATCAATTTAAGTAGCTTACACTTTAAATAGTTTAAAATTCAATTAAAACGTTAGTTTATCATTTCTTAATCATTTTATTTTAAAGAATGATAGAGTTAAGGTGGTCTTTGCACACGGAGTCGAAAATATTCGTATGTGTCCTTTCGGGGGTTTTTTTCTTCATATTTGTCATGCTTTCCTATCAAAATGCTTGCTATGGATGTGAAAACGCAGAAAATCGAACCTGATCGGATTTTTTTTTAAAAAATTTTATTTATGACGGACGAAAGTTTCGGAGGCAGTGTGTAAATGTAATTGACACAAAGTGAGATCATATTTATTTTTTAACATGCGAAAATTTCGGACAAGAATTTTGGACTCCGTGTGCAAAGACCTTTAAGCTCTATATGCACCGTGTATGTGTCATCTTGTCAGTCACCAGAGAAAATAACACATTCTTTTTTAGGAAAAACAGTCTTAAAATTTAGAAGTTAAAACGTGTAGCTTGTAGCTATTTTTTGCGAAATCATGTATTAGTATTTCTATACAAAATGTTGTATTTTAAAATATTTAAAATATTAAGTACTGTATCATATAATTTAAAAAAATGAAATTAACCTTGACTAAGTAAATTATAATTTGCATAAATAGCCTAAAATGACAAAGCTAGTTGCTCTCGTTGCTTCCATGGCAACCGCGCGCTTTTCTAGTAAACTGTTTTAATGGTAATTAAAGAGTTTATATTATTCGTATCAGCTATAAATTAGTGGTCATGAAAGGAATTACAGCTTTGGACAAAGAAGTTTAGTAAGTGACGAACTAGTCTCATATTAAAGGGATAGTTCACCCAAAAATGAAAATTCTGTCATCATTTACTCCCTCTCAAGTAGTTCCAAACCTGTATGAATTTCTTTGTTCTGCTGAACACAAAGGCAGATATTTTGAAGAAAGTTTGTAATCAGGCTGTTTTGGGGCACCATTGACTTCCATAGGAGGAAAAAAAAATACTATGGAAGTCAATGGTGCCCCAGAACTGCTCTGTTTCCCACATTCTTCAGAATATCTTCCTTTGTGTTCAGCAGAACAAAGACATTCATACAGGTTTGGAACTACTTGAGGGGGAGTAAATGATGACAGAATTTTCATTTTTGGGTGAACTATCCCTTTAAATGCACAATTTTAAATATTTTGGCTTTACTTTGATATATTTAATGTTTATATGCAGTTCAGAGTCCTGTCACATACGCTTCCATAAGTGCGTTAGTTATAAAACACGATTTTTGTGTTATTTCTTAAACTGAAGGATGTTTAAATTATTTTCTATGGCAACTGACCCTGTATCTCAGAAAATATATAGCCTACAAACCAGGAAATGTCCACTTCTAATCATTCAGGATGCGGTTACAGCTAAACTTATTACTTTAACTTTATATATAGCTGTCCTACTAGAAATATTGACAATTTTCTTCTATAGCAAACACATAACTGAAGGAAAAAAGCGATTTAGAAAGATTATGGTTAGTAGTTTTAAACCTGTTATTTGGTTAATCTTAAGTGTAACATTTTATTTTTTAAGACAATGCATGTAATTTTTGTTTTTTTTTCAGTGAAATACTAGCAACATTTACCAGTCTGAGTTTTTCACAAACTTTGTAGTATTGTTCTAAAGCAAAAAGTTTATTTTCTGTGAATAATGCACCAGAAGGTTGAAACGCACACAACAACAAAGTCATTTACAGTTGTCACACAGAAATTGTATTCATTATTGCATATTTATCTCTACAACAACACGTTAAAATGATTTAATATTAACAGCGGTCTATGTACACTGCTAATCAAGCAGAAGGATGTGACGTTCAGTGAGGTGTCAGCACAAAGATCTTGAACATTGGACTTCATTATTCTGAAATGATATTGTTACTGAAGTAAAGATTTCCAATCCGTTTGTGAATCGCTTCAAAACATCAGAAAAGGAAAGACCCGACTATGTAAAACCTTAATGTAAAATTACAGACCAAAGACAAGATCTATGGTTCATGTTGGTGCTAAGGCTGATATCACAATGTTTCAGGTCAGACGGGTAAATGTGTGTAGATCATATTCCTCTGGGATCTGGAGGGATCTTCTCTTAGAAGTCAATCCACAGATCTTCCTTATTTGTCGTTTCTGAGGAGCGTTCAAGATGAACTCAATGCTGCGTGTGTCTTTCTTCTCTCGTATGTCCTTCAGGTTTACTGTGAATCTGAATCTCCACTAAAGTCTCAATTTCCAGTGGATCTTTTACCTGTAAAAACAAACAAATACAAGAATGAATCTGAGATCCAATAGGGTTAAATGCCACAGACGCTCATCTGAGAGCAAGAGATCCCAAGCCTGAAATTTAAAAGGTGTTTATTTTACCCAATTTACACAGTGAAAAATATTTAGTTTATATTAATATTTGACGATATTTTTATAGTACTGTATTTATTTACTCATTTATTTTAATATATTTGTATTTACTTATGATTTGTTTTAATATAATGAATCTAATTCCTCCTTGCAGATCCTCTCCAGTTCTGTCAGGTTGGATGGTAAACGTTGGTGGACAGCCATTTTTAGGTCTCTCCAGAGATGCTCAATTGGGTTTAAGTCAGGGCTCTGGCTGGGCCATTCAAGAACAGTCACGGAGTTGTTGTGAAGCCACTCCTTCGTTATTTTAGCTGTGTGCTTAGGGTCATTGTCTTGTTGGAAGGTAAATATATATATATATATATATATATACACACACAGGTGCTGGTCATATAATTAGAATATCATCAAAAAGTTGATTTATTTCACTAATTCCATTAAAAAAGTGAAACTTGTATAATGTATACATTCATTCCACACAGACTGATATATTTCAAGTGTTTATTTCTTTTAATTTTGATGATTATAAGTGACAACTAATGAAAACCCCAAATTCAGTATCTCAGAAAATTAGAATATTACTTAAGACCAATACAAAGAAAGGATTTTTAGAAATCTTGGCCAACTGAAAAGTATGAACATGAAAAGTATGAGCATGTACAGCACTCAATACTTAGTTGGGGCTCCTTTTGCCTGAATTACTGCAGCAATGCTGGCATAGTCGATCAGTCTGTGGCATGCTCAGGTTTATGAGAGCCCAGGTTGCTCTGATAGGGTTAGCTCTTCTGCAGGTCATATCGGATTTTCGAGTTTGCTGGCCAATTAAGAACAGGGATACCATGGTCCTTAAACCAGGTACTGGTAGCTTTGGCACTGTGTGCAGGTGCCAAGTCCTGTTGGAAAATGAAATCTGCATCTCCATAAAGTTGGTCAGCAGCAGGAAGCATGAAGTGCTCTAAAACTTCCTGGTATACGGCTGTGTTGACCTTGGACCTCAGAAAACACAGTGGACCAACACCAGCAGATGACATGGCACCCCAAACCATCACTGACTGTGGAAACTTTACACTGGACCTCAAACAACGTGGATTCTGTGCCTCTCCTCTCTTCCTCCAGACTCTGGGACCCTGATTTCCAAAGGAAATGCAAAATTTACTTTCATCAGAGAACATAACTTTGGACCACTCAGCAGCAGTCCAGTCCTTTTTGTCTTTAGCCCAGGCGAGACGCTTCTGACGCTGTCTGTTGTTCAAGAGTGGCTTGACACAAGGAATGCGACAGCTGAAACCCATGTCTTGCATACGTCTGTGCGTAGTGGTTCTTGAAGCACTGACTCCAGCTGCAGTCCACTCTTTGTGAATCTCCCCCACATTTTTGAATGGGTTTTGTTTCACAATCCTCTCCAGGGTGCGGTTATCCCTATTGCTTGTACACTTTTTTCTACCACATCTTTTCCTTCCCTTCGCCTCTCTATTAATGTGCTTGGACACAGAGCTCTGTGAACAGCCAGCCTCTTTTGCAATGACCTTTTGTGTCTTGCCCTCCTTGTGCAAGGTGTCAATGGTTGTCTTTTGGACAACTGTCAAGTCAGCAGTCTTCCCCATGATTGTGTAGCCTACAGAACTAGACTGAGAGACCATTTAAAGGCCTTTGCAGGTGTTTTGAGTTAATTAGCTGATTAGAGTGTGGCACCAGGTGTCTTCAATATTGAACCTTTTCACAATATTCTAATTTTCTGAGATACTGAATTTGGGGTTTTCATTAGTTGTCACTTATAATCATCAAAATTAAAATAAATAAACACTTGAAATATATCAGTCTGTGTGGAATGAATGTATACATTATACAAGTTTCACTTTTTGAATGGAATTAGTGAAATAAATCAACTTTTTGATGATATTCTAATTATATGACCAGCACCTGTGTATATATATATATATATATATATATATATATATATATATATATATATATATATATATATATATATATCAATTCCACATATATATATATATGGTATAGTATACCAGATTATACCCCACTATATTTTATATGTCTGCATGAGCTGATTATATTACCATTAAGGTTCCTACTATATGTTATTATATTATCTATTGTACTCATACATTTGTAAGTGTCTAAAGTTCTTTTTGGAAGGCACTGAATTCAAAAACAGCCATCAAAGTGATACTGAATCGAAAATGAGCGGCTTATATTCAGGTTTTCCCAATGTTACGAATCATTAAAAAGTTTTCAGGTTATATCTTGTTATATCTACAACTCAATTATCATGCCTACCTTCTGGTTTGTGGGTCAGGACACTCTACCTGGTTTATATATATAAAATCAATTCCAGCACTCCTTTGGGGCTCCAGTATATGAAAACCCCTAATTTTATATTAAATGCAGAGCTGATTATATACCATTAATCTACTTATTGTTAATTATATTATCTAACAATGTACTCATACATTTGTAAGTGTCTAAATACTTTTTTGGAGGCACTGAATTCACAAACAGCCACAAACCAGATACTGAACCTCGAAAATAGCGCTTTATTCAGGTTTTCCCAATCTTTACAATCATTAAAAAGGATTTCAGGGAGTTATATCTTGTTATATCTACAACAAATCATCCTACCTACCTGGTTTGTGGCTGTCAGGAGGAGCTACACATTCTCTTTAATTTGGAGAAAAAGCTTTGGTCTTTCTGTTTGTCTTTTATCTTTTACCTGTAAAAACAAACAAATACAAGAATGAATCTGAGATCCAATAGGGTTTTACAATCTTTTAAATGCCACAGACGCTCATCTGAGAGCAAGAGATCCCAATCCTGAAATTTAAAAGGCGTTTATTTTACCCAATTTACACAGTGAAAAATATTTAGTTTATATTAATATTTGACGATATTTTTATAGTACTGTATTCATTTACTCATTTATTTTAATATATTTGTATTTACTTATGATTTGTTTTAATCTAATTAATCTAATGTTTATATATATATATATATACACACACACACACAGTGGGTATACCCCTTAAATTTTTCACTCTTTGTTATATTGCAGCCATTTGCTAAAATCATTTAAGTTCATTTTTTTTCCTCATTAATGTACACACAGCACCCCATATTGACAGAAAAACACAGAATTGTTGACATTTTTGCAGATTTATTAAAAAAGAAAAACTGAAATATCACATGGTCCTAAGTATTCAGACCCTTTGCTGTGACACTCATATATTTAACTCAGGTGCTGTCCATTTCTTCTGATCATCCTTGAGATGGTTCTACACCTTCATTTGAGTCCAGCTGTGTTTGATTATACTGATTGGACTTGATTAGGAAAGCCACACACCTGTCTATATAAGACCTTACAGCTCACAGTGCATGTCAGAGCAAATGAGAATCATGAGGTCAAAGGAACTGCCTGAAGAGCTCAGAGACAGAATTGTGGCAAGGCACAGATCTGGCCAAGGTTACAAAAAAATTTCTGCTGCACTTAAGGTTCCTAAGAGCACAGTGGCCTCCATAATCCTTAAATGGAAGACGTTTGGGACGACCAGAACCCTTCCTAGAGCTGGCCGTCCGGCCAAACTGAGCTATCGGGGGAGAAGAGCCTTAGTGAGAGAGGTAAAGAAGAACCCAAAGATCACTGTGGCTGAGCTCCAGAGATGCATTCGGGAGATGGGAGAAAGTTGTAGAAAGTCAACCATCACTGCAGCCCTCCACCAGTCGGGGCTTTATGGCAGAGTGGCCCGACGGAAGCCTCTCCTCAGTGCAAGACACATGAAAGCCCGCATGGAGTTTGCTAAAAAAACACCTGAAGGACTCCAAGATGGTGACAAATAAGATTCTCTGGTCTGATGAGACCAAGATAGAACTTTTTGGCCTTAATTCTAAGCGGTATGTGTGGAGAAAACCAGGCACTGCTCATCACCTGTCCAATACAGTCCCAACAGTGAAGCATGGTGGTGGCAGCATCATGCTGTGGGGGTGTTTTTCAGCTGCAGGGACAGGACGACTGGTTGCAATCGAGGGAAAGATGAATGCGGCCAAGTACAGGGATATCCTGGACGAAAACCTTCTCCAGAGTGCTCAGGACCTCAGACTGGGCCGAAGGTTTACCTTCCAACAAGACAATGACCCTAAGCACACAGCTAAAATAACGAAGGAGTGGCTTCACAACAACTCCGTGACTGTTCTTGAATGGCCCAGCCAGAGCCCTGACTTAAACCCAATTGAGCATCTCTGGAGAGACCTAAAAATGGCTGTCCACCAACGTTTACCATCCAACCTGACAGAACTGGAGAGGATCTGCAAGGAGGAATGGCAGAGGATCCCCAAATCCAGGTGTGAAAAACTTGTTGCATCTTTCCCAAAAAGACTCATGGCTGTATTAAATCAAAAGGGTGCTTCTACTAAATACTGAGCAAAGGGTCTGAATACTTAGGACCATGTGATATTTCAGTTTTTCTTTTTTAATAAATCTGCAAAAATGTCAACAATTCTGTGTTTTTCTGTCAATATGGGGTGCTGTGTGTACATTAATGAGGAAAAAAAATGAACTTAAATGATTTTAGCAAATGGCTGCAATATAACAAAGAGTGAAAAATTTAAGGGGGTCTGAATACTTTCCGTACCCACTGTATATATATATTAATGCTGTCAAACAATTAATCGTGATTGCATCCAAAATAAAAGTTTTTTTTTTTACATAATTTTGTTTACATAATGTGTGTGTACTGTGTATTTTTATTATGTATATCTATGTATATCTTATGTATATTAATTATATTATCTAACAATGTACTCATACATTTGTAAGTGTCTAAATACTTTTTTGGAGGCACTGAATTCACAAACAGCCACAAACCATATACTGAACCTCGAAAATAGCGCTTTAAAAGGATTTCAGGGAGTTATATCTTAAAACAAATCATCCTACCTACCTGGTTTGTGGCTGTCAGGAGGAGCTACACATTCTCTTACTGTAAGGAGAAAAAGCTTTGGTCTTTCTGTTTGTGCCCTGTGCCGGTCTGATTACTGCCCCCTCCTGGACAGTGTAACATTAGCGCCTCAGATTCTAGATGTGACTAATCTACTGATGATTGTACCTGCGGTGGTGCTGGTCACTCCACTGACAGTTCCCTCCACATCGGTCTCGTCCTCCGCGTAACTCATCATGAGGGCTCGCTGCCGGTCTGTCAACATCCTGGACAGAAGACATACAGATGGATCAGTTTAACCTTAAACGGCAGCAAAACAAGTCCTTATGCAGTGTTTGCCACAGACTTACACTATTTGTGGCAGGAGGCGCTTAGAGCGGGAGAAATAGAGGTTTCCCCGGTAACGCTGTACACAAAGCAGCGCTCCTCTCACAAACACTGCTTTATCAGACATTACATGCAAAATGAAATGAAAATGACATCCAAAATTTTCTGAAGACATTCGGTTTCCATCAGAAATACAGTGATATAAAAACACCCGCACCGGGTTTCGATTTTGAAACGTGCAGTGCTCATGTTTATTCAACGAAGTCAAAGCCTTTTGGAAAATCTATTTGTGGCGGTCAGTTTTGATATTGTGGCGGACCGCCACAAATAAATCAATGTATGGGAAACACTTATGTCATGTGTATAAACTTACTTTGGGATTTTGATCTTAACGTGGACGTAGTGGTCACCATAACCATAGCCACTGACCCGTGGAATACCTTTACCAGAGAGCCGGATCCTCTGGTCGGCCTGGATCCCAGATGGGATCTACAAAAACATTCACTGAGTGAATAACTGTTTTTATATGCAGAAGAATATCTAAAATTGAGGAGTAGTTCACTCAAAAATGAAAATTTGCTGAGTATGTACTCACTCTCAGGCCATCAAAGATGTAGATGAGTTTGATTTTACGTTTGACAGATTTGGAGAAATTTAGCATTTTATCACTTGCTCAGCAATGGATCCTCTGCAGTGAATGGGTGCCGTCCGAATGAGAGTCCAAACAGCTGATAAAAACATCACAATAATCCACAAGTAATCCACACCAGTCCAGTCCATCAGTTAATGTCTTGAGAAGCAAAAACTGTGTGCTTATAAGAAATAAATCCATCAAGACGTTTGAAATTTATACCATTGCTTTGGCCAAAATTTTTGTCTATAATCCATAATAATGTTTCTTCCAGTCAGTGAAAAAGTTCATCCATTGCTGTCCTCTCATAAGAATCCACCAACATATTTAACTGGTTTGGACTGTTTACATACACTTGTAAATAGTGCTCGATCTGTGTGTATTTCTCTCCTGATTCAGACAAGATGACTTTTTCACTGGAGAAAGCAATATTTTGAATAGAGGACTCATATTTTGTCCAGAAGCAACAGAAGTTTGTCCAGAAGTTTTTATCAGCTGTTTGGACTCTCATTCTGACGGCACCCATTCACTGCAGAGGATCCATTGCTGAACAAGTGATGAAATGCTAAATTTCTCTGAATCTGTTCCAATGAAGAAACAAACTCATCTACATCTTGGATGAGCTGAGGGCGAGTACATTTTCATAAATTAATTTTAGGTGAACTGCTTCTTTAATTTTACAATATGGTCATGTTAAATGTCCCACCGAGAGATTGACGGTCTCGTAGAGTCCTTGTGCTCTGACCGTGCCGCCCAGTATGGCCTGAGCCACGGAGATCATGACATCAGAGTGAATGTCAGCACCGTCTCTCCTGAAGATCGGACTCTTCTGGACCTGAGAGCATCAACACAGACAATCAGTGTCAAATATACAAGCAAACAAACAGCACAGAGGATGTGATCAGGGTTATACATGATCACAACGGCCAACAGCCCAGAATGTTCCTGCATAATCCAGTCCATTCACTACAAAGAGACGTCAGTCTTCAGACTGAGAGACTAATTAAGAACCAATAGTCCTTATATAGGGACAGAAAGCTCTGCAAAGGGCACACAGCAGATTACATAGACATGATATCTGAATTGTTAACAAATATTAGCTTAGTTTTCATTGTCAGCATCAGTCTAATTTTTGAGGAGCAAATAAAATAATTTCCCCAAATATTTCAAAGGTATATAAATTATAATTTATAAATGTTTGGAAAAATTTTACTGGTAGCAAATAAAATTGTAAATTGGAGCTATAGTCTGATTATTATTATTAACTATAAAGAAATAAATCTGTCAAAACAGTAAATTTTTAACACCAGTTATCAGCAAAGACAGAAAAAAATATTTATCAAAATGTATAAACACTATTGATAATTACTAATACATATAATTAAAAAATACATACATATTTTAAAATGTTAACAATGAAAATATGCATGTAAAACTTTGTAAAATAAAAATCTATTATAACACGTTACATATGTATTATATGTTAAAGAAATGTACTATAATACAATAATATTATAAAATAAATACCACATATATACACAAACACATTTTCAACATGGACTTTGACTTTTGAACACGACTGTACCTATATACACTCTTATCTACACCACAGGGCTGAAGAATTATTCATTCTGATTGGTTGACTTAACTGTAATCTCTACAACGCATGCTTCTGAAACCTGAAAACAGTGGTGATGTACTCACTCTGAATGTAATGAAGATCTCTTTCTTCCCCACAGGCATTCGGACCGTCTGCCCATCCTCGATTCCTGAACGTCACAGTAAACAAACCCTCAAAACTCAATCCATTCCCTGAAGCCAGTGTCTCTTTACTAAAGAGAAGCAGCTAACTCACCGGCAGGAACAGGCACCGTGACGGTCCTCCTCTGTTTGGTCTGTCCCGTCCCCCGGCACGCCGTACAGGGCGAGGTGATGACCGAGCCCCTCCCGCCACAGCGCCGGCAGGTGGAGCGCATCACGAAGGGCCCCGTGTTCACCGTCTCCTGCAGGGACGAACCACAGATGCAGAGTCATCAGACACGTCTAAATGAGCTGATGCGCTCGAGGGCGTCACTTACCATGCCCGTCCCGTTGCAGCTGCCGCAGTGCTGGACTTTGGATCCGGGCTCATGGCCTCTGCCGCCGCAGCGCTGACACATGTCCTCGATGTGGACCGTCATCTCCTTATTCACTCCTTTAGCAGCCTGAGCGAACGTGAGCTCCATCACATACTGTTAGCAAACAGAACAGAGGGTTCACTGAGCGTCTAGGGCTCTATGATTTCAATGATGCTGGAAATGCAGACAGAATTGTGGAACCCAGGCATAAAAATGGAATTTACTGTCATGGAAATTGACGCATTTTGAAATAAATGAAGCAAGGCTACACAATAAATCCCACTCAAAACCGTGAAAGAGCATCAGTAATTATTAAATTCTTGAATAGATAATATATAAATTATTAAAAAGGACTGCTATTAAAATGTGTTCATGTTCTGCGTGTCTCGGCACAGTTTTAAAGAGCATTTCACCACTGCAGTTGAATAAATCATACTGGGATGTCAAACACAGAAATTCAAAGGTTTTCATGACAATCAGCAAAAATAAAAGTCCAGTTCACTAGGAATTATTATAAAATGCTACTAATAATATATTGTGCATTAATTAATATATTACGAAATTTATTACTATTGTATTGTAAAACTTACTTCTCAAATAAATATTAATAAAACTAGCAATTGTTATTATAATTATTATTTGTAGTATATAATTATTTTATGGAACATAAAGAGATTTTAACATACAAGTTCTAATTTATACAGTAAAGTTCCAATGTGTAGAACTTTATTTGACACCTCCAAAAATAAATAAATAATGCAATTATCGTAAATTAATGGTTATATTTTAATTCAACGTCATTTTAAAGGATTGATTAATTTGTGAAGTTTTATGAATTCAATTAGACCTCTTTAATGTCTAAAATTGAATTAAACCATTAAAATGGAATCCAGAAAAGTAATAATAAAAAAAAGTATATAACATGGAATTTGGGAAAAAATAAAGTGGAGAAAATATAAAAAACTAAATGTTTTATTAAAAATAAACTAAGTTTGGGAAAAAGTAAAGCAAATTGGGGGGGGGGGGGCAAACTGAATTTGGGAAAAATAAAAATGGAATTTGGAGTTACATAAAACTGATTTCATAGAGCCCTTATTGTCCAGTGTATACTGAACACAAAAATATCAACAGCATGCTCCAATCTGACTGCTTGCTTTCACAATTCTATCAGAATCCTCTGGCTATCTCCAGAGGAGACCACCTCTGACCTCTTGTGGCTGATCGAAGATGGCGTTGAAATCCCCAAAGCCTCGAGCTCCAGAAAACTCGCCAAAGATCTTGCGGAAAAGCTCCTCGGGGTCGATGTTGCTCCCTCCGCTCCAGTACTGCTGATGTCCCGCGCCGGCCTGACCCGCGTCAAACCCGGCAGAGCCGTACGTATCATACTGTTTCCTCTTCCCCTCGTCACTGAGCACCTGAGGACAAAACAATCAGTCACTCATTATTCCACACCGATGCCAGAACAAGCTTTCACAGAGCAAACGCTTCAAACCTCATAGGCCTCAGCTAGCTGTGCAAACTTCTCCTTCGCTTGAGGGTCGTCTTTGTTAGTGTCGGGATGATACTTCTTTGCCATCTGAATGAGGGAACACAGAAACACAAACGGTCAAATGCCAAAAATTAGACTGGAAATAGTCATCACACTTTTTACTCCAGTGAACATTTCATCTAAATGTGGAAAATTCATCTAACACTAGAAATCTGCTGTTTATTATGTGAAGCTTTAGTCTGAATGCTGTAAAAAAAAAAAAAAAAAGGCCAAAATGTATATATTTATAATACCAGCAAGCACAGATTTAAAAAAAAAAAAAAAAAGTATAATAAAAAAAAAAAAGATTATTACAAATAGATTTAGTACTAATACACACAATTCAAATATATAAATTATATGAGCAATGAGCATAGTATATTATACATTAATACAACAGTATTCATGTTATATTTTAAATATTATATATTAATGTACTTCTTTTATACAATATATTATTATTAATCTATATTATAAAATAAACAGCAAACATTTAGGGGAACCTATATTTGCAAAACAATTTGTCATTTTTCTGAGCTGAAAAACGTACATAAATTTAAGATGACATTTAGTTTGTCCTTCATTTTCTTTGCAAATCTGCTGTTTATTAATGATTTGTGAAGAATATTCTTTTCTTATATTATAAACTACTATCTCAAGTACAGCAGTCATTGTAAGGTATTTTAGATAGTTTTTAATAACTATTTAAGAGCCACTTTTATCTGTTTATTGTTTTATTTATAAATAAATTAAAAAAAGAATTATAGCAACAAAACAATACAGCAAAAAAACAAAAACAAACTATGAAACCATTGTATATATTATTACAATAGAAAATGTATAAAACATGCATCACTGCTAGCATTTGTGTAATTATACATCTGACTCTAATCATAGTTAGTAAAATACAACCTTTTTGTGACAACTAGCCCCGGTCTCTATTCACAATAAGACGACAGACACACAGTAGTCAGGTGTCTAGTATTACCTGGTAATAAGCTTTCTTGATCTCCTTCTGTGTGGCTGTGCGTGGAACTGCTAGGATCTGGTAGAAATCCTGTTTTCTAGCAGGAGAGCTGGTGTGGAACCACATCTTACAGATGACATGAGAAGAAGGGCTCACCGCTGTGACACAATACTATCATTACAATTATGAACAGCATACTTACTGTTGTTTTAATACAGTAACATTAAGTGTAGCAACTACAGCAGTTTATAACAAATACCACAGACATTGTTCCCCCACATTAAACAAGCCAATAAATAGTGAAATACAATATTCAATGTAAAGCCAGTAAAAGTGCAGCTAAGAATATGCTTTAGAATTTTTTTTTGAAATATAACTGTTGAAGTCAGCCCCAATTTTAATTAATTAATTTATGAATTACAAATATATGGGTTATTTTTAAAGGAATAAATTACTATTATTATTGCTATTATTATTATTATTGTTGTTGTTGTGCTAATACTTTAAATTATTAAAGTATTAATTCATTACAAAATCAGTAGTTAAGGAATTAAATTACTAATATTATTATCGTCATAATTATACATTATATTATTTTTTAATATACTTAATTTTAAATTAATATACAATATATAACATTATAATATAAAAACTAAAAATAAAACATACCGTGTGTATAGGGGAAATATTAGCTAAACATTTTTGGTAACAAGTAAAACTTACATAAATTTGAAAATTTAATTTTAGCATGTCCCCCATTTACTTAATTCTATAATAATAAATAAATAATAATAAAAAAAGCTATGGATGAAATTTAAATGAAAATGTTGGCCAGAGAAGTTTCTAGAATCTGAGCCGAAGCAGGTGTGTGATTTCTCCTCAGATCCACAGTCTCTCTCTCTCTCTCTCTCTCTCACACACACACACACACACACACACACACACACACACACACGCGCGCGCTATTGATTAGGCTGCTCTTGATCAAAGTGATCACGTGTGCATGTGTTGATTTAGAGTTGAATGCAATAACTGTTTGTGTTTGCTTTCTGACCTAACGTTACAAGTGAGCGTTTAATGGCTTCATCATCATATGAAGCTGAATGTATATCAGCCCTGATTTATAAACGCATATGTTGAACTCAGAGTTAGCAGTGTGTGTGTGTTTGTGGTTTGATGCTCAGGCCTCTGTCTCTCACCTGTCATGCCTCTCAATGTCACCGCAGTCCCGGCTCCTCCGCCGCGCCGCGTCCACACCCGGCGGCCCGACAGCGTCGAGAGGCTCCGGTGCGCTCCATCCGCGCTGAACAGGAGAGGAGAGCAGGCCCGTCTGTGACCGGAGGACACCGCCGCCGCGATCCAGCGCGCAGAACTGCGAGCCGCGGAGCACGCCATCTTTGCCACACACCGACACGAGAGCGACTGCGCATGCGCGAGCGGCACACGCATGTGCACTACTGTTAAGAGTGAGATTCTTGGTTATTTTAGCCAATCCTATCCTAATGAACGCGTGTGAGCTGAAGTAGAGTGGTCGGGCTCGTGAAGATGAAGTTGAGGAATTTATTCCAGCATTAAGTCAAAGTAAACACAATTCTGCCATAGTACATACATACAGAAATAAATTGCCTCTCTTATCCCTGGTGCATACAATAACACTAAACACTAACAGCAAAAATACATATAAGCCAAATATACAAACCCGATATAATTAAAATGTGAATAAAAAAGGAATGCAATAATTTACAAATCTCATAAACTTATATTTTATTCACAATAGTTATACAATTGTTGAAAGTGAGACAAGATGCCAAATATCTCATTTTGTAATTCAAGTTGGGATAGCAATAAGAGGCCGGAAAAGTAATAATATAAGGAACCTGGAGGACCAATCATTTTGAATTGGCTATTTAATGAAAAGAAAAATAAACAGGAAATTGACTGAATAATATAAATAAATTACATAAAAAGAGAATACAATCTCTGTAAGGGTCAGGCCGGAAAACCATACTGCAGCACAGTTCAGGAATTTTTTTTTACTTCCAAAAACATGCACACAATCCACCGTGCCATTCGCCGTTGCCGGCTATTATTCAAAAAAGAAGCCATCACACAGAAGCGCAGGCGTTATCATTTAAAATGTTATATGTTCTGTGGTCAGACGAATAAAATTTGAAGTTCGATATATATAAAGAGGACAAGGACAACCCAAGTTTTTTTTACCATTTTTAGACATGGGCAGCTTTTGGAAAGGCGCCATTTGAAAGGTATATCTCCAAAAAGACGTCGTCTCTTTCAAGGTGATTGTCTTAACTGAAATAATAATAATAATAATAATGCAATTCCAGAAAATAGATGCAGATATAAAGAAGAGGGGATAACTAATGGCCTTGTCCCAACTTTTTTGATGTGTTGATTATATATTATATTATCTTACTTGAAATATGTTGTAATAAAATATTGAAATTTGAAACATTTTAACTGAAATTTTTTGGAAAATAAACATAAAAAGAAAGATAAGGACTTATTTTATTTCAGCTAGATAGAGTGCATTAAACACAATATAGTGAAAAACACTGCAAAGCCGATTTAGTTTAATGAAATAAAAATTAATCAAAATTAGAAAAAGAAAGAAAAGAAAGAACATAAAAAGAAAGGTATTGTCTTATAAAAATAATAATAATAATAATGCTAAATATAGATATAAAGTAACTAATAAATATTATATATTTATTTCTTACTTGAAATAAATACATTTTTATAAATAAACATAAAAAGCATTTTATTTCAGCAAACTTTTAAATGAAATAAAAATTAATCTAATATAATAAAAACTAAATATACATGCATTTTTATAAATGCAGCAAAAACTAATGAAAATGACAGACAAAATAAAATTACTAAAACTTTAACTAAAATTAAAATGAAAACAGAAAATATCAAAATATGAATAAAATATGAATACAAGCTAGAATAGTTTGTCAGCCATACTAAAATAGGCTAACACAGGTTCAGACTTTGTAGTCATGTTTATTTAATTATATATTTATTCATTTATTTATTTTTAGAAATATGTATTTTTTTCAGAAATACATATTTTTAGAAATATGTATTTATCCATCTATTCATAGACATATGTGTGTTGTTTTAAGAGAATTGCACTTTTAAAAGACCATGTTTGATTTCTGCTTATACTTAAAAAAGTAGCAAGGAACAAAACCTAGAGAACATTTATTTTGACCAAAATACCACAGTTACTATAAATACTGTTACTACTATTCATATTTATATATAAAAAAAGAAAAAAATTTAAAGTAGTATGGTATTTCAGTGTAAACAGGGTAAAAAATACTTTACTGCCAATTTAATTTCTTCTTTATATAGGGGTAGTGCAAGCCTGTATATAGCTATAGGCGGAAACTACGGATCCCGGCCGCGTTTTTATTTGGCAGACGCACACGATATATATCGACGGCGTGGTTTGCTGCAGCGCCTGCAGAGAGAGTCGATGGCTTGTAGATCTGCGCTCTGCGTCACAAGAAACGCACTCATTCAAACGCACGCGTCGCGATCATCACAACACCGAGACACCCGGAAGGTTCAAACGCGCGGCCAGCAGCTCAGCATGAATCGCTTCAAGACGTCCAAATATAAGAACACCACTCCCAAAATCCCCAAGAAAGATGTGAGTAGAGGCGCGGCGCGGGGACGCGTGCGATTGAGTGTCTGTCTGGTGTTTTGGGCTCCGAGCTGAAGGAGTGGTGCAGATGCACTGATCAACTCCAACTTCCTCCATCCTCAACTAAACATATGTGAAGCTTCATGCACTTTGATATGCACGATCACGAGGCATTAGATGCATATGAATGTGTGCGATATGAGCGGGGATCATGCTGAATATGTTATGAGGATGCATTCAATACAGTTGCATCGGGATTGTTTGAACTTGATATGGTTTCGCTCTGATCTGCTCCGTATTTTACATATTTGATTGGAAAAAGGTTAACAAAACGGCATAAATGCATAGAATAAATTCACATGACAAACAGGTCGTTAGGAAAATGTGGGAGAAATGCAAAAAAAAAAAATAAAAAAAAAACTGAAGATGTTTAACGTTGTGTATGTAATTTGGTGACCAGCTTCACTGCAATAACCAAGGACCAAAGACTTCAATATGAAATAATGAAATCAGTTAATAATTACTTAGACCAAAAGTTAAATATTCTAATTTATTTTATGAATAATTAAAATAATAAAATGAAATCAATAAATAATGAAATAAAGCAATTTGTTTCGCAAGACTGCATGAAAGCACATAGTGTACACATTAAAATATTAACACATTTAAAAAATAAATCGCTGCATTGTAATAATTTTCTTTGCATAATAAAATATAACTTTTGCCTGTTTTAATAATAAAATACCACAAATGTCAACACTGTAAAATGAACAACACTAAAAAAATCCACCTTCAACTTAAAAACTTGAGATAGCTTGTAATTTTTAGTATAAAATTCAAATTGCAGGTGCAAATCATTTTAACCTAAATTATATTTAAGTGACATTTAAAAAAAAATGATAGAAAATTAAAGAAATTATATATGCTTCCAAACCTTGATTTCTAAGAACTTTTTAAAATATTTATTTAAATTTAAATTTTAGTAATTTTTTTATGTGCTTTTGTCATTTTTACTTTTTAAAATATTTATATTTAGCCTTAATTTGTATTATTTCAAGTTTTTATAATATTGTTTTTAATACTTATTTCGCCTTAGTTTGTATTTATTTTAGCTTAAGTTTTGGTAATTTTATCTGCTTTTGTCATTTTATTTTTTTAAATTAATATTTAGCAATAATTCATTTTTTTTTTTTCAAAAATGCAACATTCCAAGACAAATTAGTGCATTTTAATGATTAATTTGTTTAATTATTTATTGTTTTATTTGTTTGATAGTAAATCAGAACATTTGACTTTTGGTTTATATAGGCTAATTATTCATTGATTTAACAGTTTAATTCGGAGCACATTGGTTTGTTATCTTGGCACTTTTTCACCTGACTGCATAGTTTTTGGGTGATAAAACTACAACTTTGCATATTCAAATCAGATGGAGTGCTCTGCAGTGACTCTGGTTTTTACAGGGACAAACAGGCTCAGATCTAGTTTCTTGTCGTCATGTGTGGTGTTGTTAAATAACAGCCTGAGGTTCACAGTGAATGCTTCACATGCCTGAGCTTTATATGATCAGTGTTTGTGTGCAATGTACACATACAACGGCCCTAAAGATACTGAAGCACATGTGGATGTGTGTGAATGCATTAGATATAGACCAAATATCTTTTTTTTTTTCTGATATAGGTGATTTATTATATATTTATAAGTCATGAAACACTGTGATTGTCATCGGGTTTTGCTTTATGACCCCAGAAGTAGCGACTCGGCACAGAGTGTCTAAACTGATTATGCTATCTCTTATGAGAAATGCAGTGTCCTTAAAGAGACAGTTCACCCAAAAATGAAAAATGTCATCATTTACTCACCATCCACTTGTTTCTTCTGCTAAACACAAAATACATTTTAAAGAATGTAGGTAAGCAAACAGTTGACGGTAGCCATTGATTTCCATAGTATTTTTTTCCACACTATGGAAGTCAATGGGTGCCGTCAACTGTTTGCTTACCTACATTCTTCAAAATATCTTTTTTTGTGTTTAGCAAACAAAAGAAACTCAGGATTTTAATTTCTGGGTGAACTGTCCCTTTAAGACTGAATGTTTGAATGGATTGATGTTACAGTGTTTGGTGGATTTGGACCTCACTGAGCATGAATAGCGTACAGTATAGTATTTTGTTGTTGTCATTGGTCTTCACCTGTACCGGATGTCTTCATTCTGTCTTGAAGAAACACCCTGTGTAAGTCACATGACACACTGTTAAAGATTGATCTGCGAGTTTCCACAGTACAAATCCAGCGGCATTAAACGTCAGTTTGTGGTGCAGAAGTTTAGCTGAGTGTCTGGATGCAAAACGCTGACCGATGCCGCTGTAAGCGTAATGTGAGATCAGGGCAGGAGGGAGAGTTTTTTTGCCAACATATTATATTTTCATTCAACAAGGATGCATTCAATTGATCAAAAGGGACTGTAAATACATTAATAATATTAAAAAAAGATTTCGGTTTCAAATAAATGCTGTTCTTTTGAATTTTGTTCATCAAACAAACCTGAAAGATAAACATATTTCAGTAGTTTCCACAAAAATTATAGACAGCACAACTGTTTTCTACATTAATAATAATAATAAATGTTTCTTGAGCTGCAAATCATCATATTAGCATGATTTCTGAAGGATCATGTGACACTGAAGACTGAAGTAAATTCAAATTTGGCTTTGATCACAGGAATAAACTACATTTTAACATACATTCAAACAGAAAATAGTTGAAATTGTAATAATGTTTCACAATATTACTGTTTTACGAGCCCGATCTCACGGCAATTCGTACATATTTTACGAGGTGGCTAATTCGTACGTCAATCGTACAAATTCATACGATTTTTGCCAAATCGTATATTTACGAGTTGCACAATTCGTATGAATTTGTACGAATGACCTACACCTAACCCCGCCCCTAAACCTACCCGTCACTGGGGTGTAGACAAATCATACTAAATCGTACGAGTGATGTCGTATGAATTAGCCACCTCGTAAAATACGTAAGAATTGGTCGTGAGATAGGATTGTTTTTACTGTATTTTTGATCAAATAAATGCAGCCTTGGTGAGCAGAAGAGACTTCTTACAAAATCATAAATAAAAATTAAATAATAATAAAAATAAAAATCTTAATTATGCAAAACATTTTTTTTGCAGTTTTGTCATTCGGCAGGTGAAAACTGCTTTGTTAGAACTGGTTTTGGATGGTTTGGGGCTGGATTTCAGGTTTAGGGTTTCAAATGCATATTCTCTGTGTTGTTTAAGAAAGCCAGAAGGCCTTATTTTCATCTTTTATTTGTATCTTGTCTCGTAATGCACTGGCTCGTCGCCTCTGGTGTAGGAGTGAGTGTGATTCTCTGTAATGCAGCACGAGCAGAAGAACTCAAACCAGAGCAGGCGTTTGTCTCGGACGCCTGAGTGCATGTTTTCTCACAGACTGTCTTCTCTCTGGTCCAGATTCTGTAGATTGTGATGGTTTTTCTACAGCGGTTGCTCAGACACGTCCATTCTCTGCGTGTTGTTTCTTGTTGACATTCTGGAAGGATTTGAAACCGTTCAGCTGCTCTTCTGCATTTCCTCAAGTGTGTGTGTGTGTGCACTGTTGGCGAGAGAAAGTGCTGCATTTCTATCCGTTTCCTCTTTCCTGTTTGTGATGAAGTCAGATGTTCAGTCGAGAGGCATCAGCTGGTTTGAATCAGTTGTAATCAGTGCCATCTTTTGTCAATATCTCAAGACTTTTGGTGTGTTTCAGTGTTATTTTAGTATAGTTTATAAACTAAAATAGAATTTAATTATGTTTTAAATAAGTATAGATAAATAAATAATTATTTATGCTTTTATATTTAGCATTAATCTATATTTATTTTAGTTTAAATTTTAGTAATTTTATTGTGTGTTTCAGCATTTTTATTAGGCTTTTTTGTTTAATTTTTCTATTTAGCTTTAATATATATATATATATATATATATATATGTGTATGTATATATTAGTAGTTTTAGAACTCAAACATTTCACATTTGTCTCAGTTAACTATTTTTAATAGTTTTAGTTAACAATAACAACGTTCTTTTGTTAGCAAAGAATTAGTTAAAATTATTTACTTTCATTTTACTTTATGCTTTAATTCTAGTGTTATATTTTAATTATTTTAATTTAAACAATTACTCATTTTAATTCTACATTTTTATATTTTTGATTTTTAGTAAGTTTTTATTGTAAAATTATTTAAATTTTACATTATGCTTTTTATTTTATTTGTGATATTTTCATTATTGTTTTAGTGACTTATTTTAGTTTTACATTAATTTTATTTTTGTAGGTTTTAATTTATTAACAGATTTTAATTGAACATTTTATGATTTAGATTGTTAGTAAGTTTATTTTAAAATAATTGTTTTGTTTTCATTTTTAAATTGATTTTTAATGTCCTTTTTTTGATTTTAATTATTAGCAAGTTTTTACTTTAAATTTTTTTTTTTAAAAATTGATGATTTCGATTTTTAATAAGTATATTGAAATTATAAAAATGTAAAAGTAAGGTAAATAATTTAAAAGTAAAGACATTAAATAAGTCATTTTAAAAATATGGCTTATTTTAAAATTATTTAATTTTTATCATTTTAATTTTAAAAAAATGTATTTTAAAGTGACTTAATTTGACATTGTTATGCTATTAATCTTCAGTGATTTTATTTTAAAATGATTTAACTGTTTTTTTTATTTAGTGAGATGTTTAGAGATGACACATATGTAGATTTGTCTGTGCTGTAATGAAGACGTGTTGAATATTTCTGATCATCTTCATGTTTACCTGCAGAGATTTGTCTTCATTATAAGATCCCACTGATTTACCGATACTCCTGTGTTTCTGCGCAGGGCTGGATTGCAAACGTGCGAGGAGGTTCCTTCTCTTCTCAGGGCAACCACATCAAGTCCAGCTGCAGCCTGGTGGCCTTCAACACAGATCAGGCTGGTATGAACATCTGAGCTCCTCTGACAGCATTCACACCTCAGAGAAGCAGTCTGTTTTGTGTTTGTAACCGTGTCTGTTGTGTCTCTGGAGGAGGTGGGATGGTCGGTCTGTCTTCTGTGAACGCAGCATCTGATGGGAAGTGGACCGTGACCCAGATTTCATGCCATGCTGGTGAGATATTAACAATTACAACTAACACACTTGGCTCATTCAGCTTCATTTGGAGCAAAAACTAGCAAAAAACCCGATTTGGAGCAAATAAAATCAGTGTCCCGCTACGTCAGGCCAATGTCACGGACTCACAGTTCACTAAAAATAAACCCGAATGCTTGCGACCCATATGAGTTTGTCCTAGTTCTCTTTCTCTTCCTGTCCCAGACCTCGTGACCGACCTGGACTTCTCACCGTTTGACGACTATCTGCTGGCGACCTGCTCGGCTGATGAGACGGTGAGTCACCATAAACCATGTGTGTGTATGTATGTATTTATTATGTATTTATTAAATGTAATTTATTTTTGTTTTATTTATTTATTTTAAATCTATTAAATCAAAATTTTAAATAGAAATAAAAAAAAAAAAAAAATAAAAATAAATAAATAAATACATTTAATTTAATATTTTTTACATTTATTTTAAATTTAATTTAATTTAATATATATTTTTTTCAAATAAAAAAAAATATTTTAAAGCAATTTATTTATAAGTCAATGTATTTATTATTAAATCAATATAATTTATTAGTTTAGTATTTTAATTTATTTTTAAAATTGTGTTTTAAAGAATTTTATATATTTATTGTTTAATTTATTTGTTTTTTGTTTTATGTATTTTAAATCAATTAAACCAATAGAATTTATTCATGCATTTATTTATTTTAAATCTATTTTATTTTTACATTTATTTCTTCATTTAAAATTTTTATTTGGTAAAATCCAATAAATTGATAGAATTAGGTTAATTATTTTTTAATTTAATATGTTAAAGATTTTTTACTTCTTTTAATTAATATTTAAATCGATTTATTTTAAATATTTAGTCCATTTATTTATTTATTTTTTAAGTTTTTTTATTTTAAGGCAATTTATTTATTATAAATCAATATATTTATTAAAACAATTAAATGTATTTTAAATCATTTTATATATTTATTGTTTTCATTTTTTGTGTATTTTAAATCAATTAAACCAATATTATTTATTTATTTTGCAGAATGAGAATAGATTTTTCTGAGGGAAGCATTTGTTTTGGGGTGGGGTGGGGTGGGGGGGGGGGTTACTCTTAACCCTCATCCAGAAGTGTATGTACAGATGCAAAGGTTTAGTTTGATTTTTAGGGCTTTTTAGCTTCAAATATTTTTTTCTTCCTTAAGAATTCATTCCTTAACAATGTGCATCGTTGGCCATTAGCAGTATGTTTATTATTGGCATCTGCTGATCTCTTCAGCTGTTTTGTCTGTTCAGTTTGACAACAAAACAGCAAACATACACACACACACACACGTTTAGGTTTGGTTCTATAAATAGTGTTTTTAGCAGCTGTATCAGGCTGTGCAGAGGTTGAGGAGGTCACTCTGGTCAGGGTTTGAAAGCTCAGAATGAAGAGGCAGACCGTCCTGACGAATCATATTCCAGCACATCTGGCATCTCCACCTGACATCTGCTCCAGCGTTTGTCTCACTCTGAGCTTGTCTTTAGCAGTCCACTCACACAGTGAGAGCCGCTCAGTTTGGGACGTTTCCCAGGGTAACCACGCTTTCTGACAAAATACCATGCTAACATTTATTGTTACTCCAGTTGAACTGCTGTATTATTGGTATCAGACACTTCTGACAGCAGAAAATACATTCAGATGACTGGAAAAATGAAAACTTCTTAAAGATCTAATGTTTCTTTCTTGCTCCTTCCTTCCTTTTTCTTTTATTTTCTCTCTTCCTCTTTTTTCTTCCTTTTCTTTTTCTTTCTTTTTTCTTTCTTTCTTTCTTTCTTTCTTTCTTTCTTTCTTTCTTTCTTTCTTTCTTTCTTTCTTTCACTTAACCTATTAAAATGTTAGTTTTTGCAATGTGATGTATTTCTGAATGAAACAATATGTAAAATATTTATTTATTTATTTATTCTTCAAATTTTGTAATGGGATATTTCTGAATGAAATAAGTAAAATCTATTAATTTATTTATTTATTCATACTTCAATTTTTGTAATGTAATGTATTTCTGAATGAAACAATATTAAGTGAAATCAAATCAAATGTAGGTGAGACTTGATTTTATTTTAACTGGATCTTAAAAAGTAGGCTGTAATATTATTATTTTATACATGTATAATATTATTTTAGCATGGCTTTGAATACGTCAGCAGAAGGAAAATTATTTTCTTTTTTTTTAAATTTTAAAATCACAAAAAAATTTCTTTTTATAAATTATTATATATATTTTTTTAATTAGTACACATTGATGAATTGAGCTCCATTAGACCAGGGACATTTTTTTAAACTGTAAATGGGGTGAATTTTGATGTCATGTTGTGTTTAGGTGTATACCAATGATTTAATGATTAGAAGATTTAGTGTATTTATTTAGGATCTGTCCCAGTGCAGTGTTCGGTCACGTCTCTCTATTGGTTCAGGCGAAGCTGTGGCGCGTGTGTGATCCGGATCAGGAGCAGCCCAGTAACGCCGAGGTGACTCTGAGCGCCGCAGACGGCCGTCTGGAGATCGTCCTCTTCCACCCCGCGGCCTCAGGGCTGCTCGCCGTGGCGTCTGCGAGGGGCGTCCAGGTGTGGGACGTCTCACGGGACGCTGCTCTGACAGGTAAACACACACCTGCATCATACCTACAGCCATCACTATCAGATTCAATCTCATCTTCAATTACTTTACTTTAAGTGTTCACTTAAGCCCTATTCAGACGCTAATTGTTTTTCATGAGTTAACTAACTGTTATGTGTTTGTTTGTTTTATTGTATTTTAAAAAGTACTTATTCATTTTTATTTATTTAAATTTTTCAAGTTTCTTTAATTTTATTTCTTAATTTTTCATCCTATCTATCTATCTATCTGTCTGTCTATCTGTCTCTCTCTCTCTCTTTTTCTTTAATTTAGCTGATTTTTTTTTTTTCTCCACACAAATAAGAGCCAAATTACTTGCTGTTTTTTAACAGGCAACAAGATTGTTTTTTGACTATTAATGAATATTTTGTTGATTGGAACTCTCAAGAAGAATGAGGAAATCAAGAGTCCAGGCGGGTTAATGTTGAAATGGTCTCGTCGTCTGAATCGATGAGTTGTAATTGGCGTCTGAATAAGGCAGTTCATGAGGGTTTTGTCTGCAGCATTTTTGTCTCTGCTGTGTGTTTTGTTTGTTTTGTCTCTGTGTTTTTCACTGTTTGGTTTGATCTGCGAGCCTCTGGTGGTTTCCAGGGCTGTGTTTGTTACGGTCCTCTGGGGTCTGGTGTGGAGCGGCTGAGGTAAATGTTTGAGCTCAGGAGCCCCTCAGAGCTTTGGGCCGCATGGCCCCGGGGCCCCACGATGGCTGCTGGCCTGCTCCAGCTCTCATCTCTCATCTCACATCACTGTCTGCCTTCATCTGCTCTCATGCGCTTGAGTCCCTGCTAGCCGTGGTTCATTCACTCTGTCTGTCATTGTACACCAGTCACCTCAAACAAAACCAATCCAGCACCATATAACTGGATCTCTGAGAACAGCAGAAATGTTGCATTGGCAATTGATTTAGCTCTTACTTTTTATATTTTCAGTTTTCTTTTATATTTTAGTTTGATATAGTAATTTTACGTGCTTTAAAAAAAATAAACAATTTCTTTCTATTTGGTTTTTGCTTTTACTTTGATTTTTAGTACTTATTTTATGTCAGTTAGTTGCCAAGGCAAGATTTGTAATGTAATTTTAAATGCCTAGTTTCTCCTCCGCGGCTCTCTGAGATGTGTTTGGTGCGTCACAGCAGCTTTTCCCAGTGCATTGTTTACACCAGCAGACTCTCCTGACAAACACACATGTGTGTTGTGCTCAGATTCCCAGCACTCTCATGCTTTTCTGTGTGTGTTCCTCACTGATATCACGTCTGAGAGTTTGTGAACTTGCATTGAATGTTGATCTTCTGGACGTGTGTGTGTGTCCTCACTGATATCATGTCTGAGAGTTTGTGAACTTGCATTAAATGTTGATCTTCTGGATGTGTGTGTGTGTGTTCAGTACTGGAGCAGCATGAGGATCAGCTGCAGGGTTTGGTCCTGGAAGGAAGACGGATCTCTGCTGGCTTCATCCTGCAAGGTAACAGCTCTCTACAGCACCGGCTCTTCTAGTTACTGTTTTAAAAATGGGTCACGCGTCTGTTCTGATGGCTCGTAGACAGCAGGAAAAATCAGTACCTGTATAAGCAAGTAGGCTTATTCACTTATAAATGGAGACGTTTCTGATGTCAAAAGTGGCCTGTTTTATAATGTTGTGAATATTTAGAATAGAAAGAATTTATTATTATAGTATTATTTTAGTGACATTGAGATGCTTTTATAGTTTACATGAATATTATTTATTGTTTACATATTACATATATAGTTTACAATTTTATTTGAAAGTTTTAGTAATTCTTTTTCTTTCTTTCTTTTTAAATACGTCTAGTTTTTAATGTTTTATTTAAATGAATGTGAGATGTTGCATTGGCAAATAAATAATAGATAAGATAAAAAAAAAATTCAGTTAATTTTTTTCATTTAAAAAATATTATTATTAATTTATTTTATTTTTGACTTTAGTTTTATTATTTCAGCTTATATTTATAGCTATAACAATCCTGGAATGTATTTATTTAAATTTTGGCCATTATTTGTACACTGTCATTATGTTTATTGATATTTTAAATTAACATATATTTATTTAATAATTTATTTATTCAGTGTATTTTAATTTTAGTTGTGAAGTTTTAGTAATTATGTGCTTTTTTGGATTTTTTTTAATATTTCTATTAAGTTTTTATTTAATTTTTAGTCATTGTGGTGATTTATTTGTTTTTGCAGTTAGTTGTTCAGGTGACATTTGTACTTTTATTTCAGCTTTTTTTACAAAATGAGAACATTTAACAGTTTTAGTTTAGTTAACAGTAACAACACTGATTCAGTTGCATTTTTTTAACAGTGCATTTGCATACAACATAAACCCAGATTACAATATACTTAACTGATTTAATGGTCGTGAACATCAGAGCTGTTTTCTGAAAGGGTTTTGCGGCCTCAGACAGCAGCACATTCTCACCAGTAGATGTCTCCAGAGCCTGTGTTTTTCCCGTCATGCGGATCATTACACTGATTGGTTTTATTAGAGAAACACACATTATCACGTCCACAGGGTCCTTCATCAGTCTGACAGGATGTCTGTCAGTACATCTAATCTGAGGATGTTGATTACATCTGGCTCCTGAAAATGCTTAATGTTAATTGCACATCAGCTGTTATTTCATCATGCAGGACAAACTCTTGCTGTAGCCAAACGTGTCAGTTTGACACACGTCTGTGACTCATCTGAAACGTTAAACCGCACGGCAGAAGAGTTTCTATATTTGGACACAAAGGTTTGTTTGGCAGGAGCAGTGTTTTGATTGAGTTTATGGAAGGAGCTTTGTTAAATCAACTGGAGGGAAACATACTGGACTCAGTTTAGTGATGGAAATGTAAATTTGATGACGTTATTTTCCACTTAAATACTGATACTGCAGTCATCTTATAAAAAGTATAATAAATTAATATATTTTAAAATGTATAATATAAATAAAAAAAATAATAATTAAGATTTTTATATTAATGTATTATATTAATTTAAATTATTTTAACTTATATTTACATATTTATAGAGTTAAACATAATTTACTAAATAATAAAGAATATTTTAAAATATTATAAATTGATGTAATATAAATAATTTTATACATTTTAATATTTTTATTGAAATTTATTAAATCGTTTTAACTTAATTCATATATTTTTAAAAGTAAAATATTTAAACATACATATATATATATATATATATATACACACAGTGCACAGCATAAATGAGTACACCCCCTCTGAATAAATATAAAATATGTATTTTCTTAATGATCACAAATATAATTCATGGAAAGATGGCAAAATTGAAATGTATTAAACATATACTTAATAAAAACTATTATTAACTATTAAAAACTTAATAAAGACAAAATATATGCCAACATTTTCTGTAAGATAAGTAAATTAGCCAATTTAGTTTAAATGAAGGACTGCAGAAATGAGTACACCCTAGATTTAATTCAGCAAATGTATAATATTCTAGTACTTAGTATGTCCTCCAGAACTTTAAGTATACTGCTCTGACCCTTCTTGGCACTGAGTGTACAAGTTCATGACAAATTTTCACATCTGTCCTGTTTAACTCCTGGAGGACGACCTCCTTAAATGCTCTGGTCTTTAATGGCAAGTTTTGCTCAGCTCGTCTCTACAGAATCCCCCACAGCTGCTCAAGAGCGTTAAGATTGAGTGAAATACATGTCCACTGAAGGATTTTCACCTTGTGGAGAATGAATATCTTCATTGTCATGCTGAAAAAATGCCCAATAATGCAGGGAATGAGGGGAGGGTAGCATCTTCTGTTTCAAGTTTTTGTATTCCATCACACAGTAGTGTGTGAATTCATGACAGCGTTGATAAAGCACAACTCCCTCATACCTTCAGCACTCATTCATCCCTCTATACAAGAGCTTTACTACCACTGAATGTCACTGTGGGTACCAAACACTTCTCACTGTACTCCTCCTCTAGCAACACCAGAACATTTTGGATGCTTTTGGATCAGAAATGATTGACTTGGTCTCTTGAGACCAGAGTATGGATTCCCAGAAGTCTCTATTTTGTAGATATGGGCCTTGGAAGAGGTTAAATGAGTTTATTTTGCTTTGGCTACAGTAGGTAATTCTAGTGGTGACAACAACCATGCATGTCACTTCTGCAGGCTGCGTCATACTCTGTGAGATAAAGTGTCACTCTTTTCATAGCTTTTGCCGGCTCTGAGACACTTGCATGTTATTTCTTTTTCTAGCAAAAATTCACTCATCACTAAATGAAAACTTAAAGTAAAGACCTGATTATTTCAGGAGCCTTGTCACAAGTCCATTGTTTTTGAATGTCTGTGCTACTTCTGCTATATTTTGACACTTAAAACAATAATTTGGTATTCCTCTTGTACCATTGTCATCTTTTATGCTAAGAAATAAGTCACCTAGTAGTTCTCTCCCAAGCGGTTCCACTGCTGCCAGCATTAAGTCCGAGTATGATTCAGAGGACTATGTAACACTTTTAACTGCCAGGAAATTGCTGGTCTTTAAAAGTTTTGGTTCAATATACTCACCTGTTGATCAAAAATAGCCTTAAACATTTTTTTTTAGTAACTTTCAGGAGGGTGTACTCATTTTTGCAACAACATTTTATCACTTTGATAAGAAAATCTTATTTTGATGAATAATTTTGACATACTTCTTTGGTAATTGATCAAGCAGGCTTGTTGGAACATATCTCCAAAGAACCCTAACGTGTCATCTAAGTAAAGAGTATTTGCTGAATTTGTTAAGTATTAGAGGGGGTGTACTCTTTTATGCTGTGCACTGTGTATATATATATATATATATATATATATACTGTGTATATATATATATATATATACTGTATATATATATACTTGTAAAATGTGTCAAATTGCTCCAGAATATCTTTTAAAAAGATCAGTTGATTGATAGATATTAAGATAAATTAAGACTGCCAAAGTTAACGTATAACTTTTGAGAAATAATTAATCTTGTTTTACATTATTACAGTTGTTTATACAACATAATCGCCACATCTACCTAATATGAAAAACGCACATCAGTCTGGTAGCCAGAGCTTCATTTAAATGGAGAAAAACTTTTTAATGACTAATTAATTTACAAATCTAATTCAAATGGACACTTAATAAAATACATTTTAATTGCTGTTTATTTTATTTACAGTAATTTTGTTTATTTTTCTGTTTATTCTATTTATTTATTACTTATTTAATTTAATGCATTTAAAATAATGTTGTTTGTTCTTTTTTTGATTATTCTTTTATAATTGTTTGTTTATTTGTTTATACATATTTGTTTCTTTTTTTATTTATACCTATTTTTTCTCATTATTTCTTTATTTCTTTATTTATTTATGAGTCTTGAGACCATTCACAGTTTGAACCCTCAAAACAAGGCAGGTTTTAGTATTTTGAAAAGCAAATGTCATAATGTCCTGTGATGTTTGCTGAGAGCTGAAAGCACAGAGATTTAGGTGTCATCTACAGCTAGACTTTGTTGTGTTTGAAGTATTGCAGAGAGAGGAGCGTTTGACCTGGCGCTAGACCCCCGGAGCAGTTGATTTAGCACCCTAAAACACAGAGTCTGACCCGGGTACAGAGAGTTACGCTCAGCTGCCCCGGTGGAGGATATGGGGAGCGATCATAAAGAAATAATAACAGAGCTGCAGAGCTTTTCCATCAGCCTGTTTAATGCTCTCAGAGGTGCAGAGCCAAAGGATGCTGGAGTTTATGGATCGTGACGGATTTTAGGATTACTTTATGAGGAAAAATGAGGCCGTTTGAGTTTGCACTGAATGCTTTGTGAATTGTATTTATTTTTCTCTCTCTCTCTCTCCCGCTGCTTCTAGGGTAGTCATTCCTGTATTAACACGTATCATTTATATTGTGCAAAATACTGGACATTTATATACATATTTTATATTTAGGTATTTTAAAAGTTTCTATATTATTTCTATTTAATTTCTTATATTTTAAAACAGTTTTATATTAAATTTATATATTTTAAAATGTATACATAATTTTATTAAATAACTTTTTACATTTGTATTTTATATTACTTTATTAAATATTGTAAACTTATAATCAAATACTTTATATTTATTTATTATTTTTTATTTGGATTTATGTATTAGATAATATTGTATTAAATTATTTTTACATTTATTTATATATATATATATATATATATATATATATTATATATATATATATTTATGCAATTTAAATTATACTTATTATTATATATTTATCATATTTATTTTTTTATTTTAATTTAATTTATTCAAATATTTTAAGCGTATTTATGTTTCAATTAAAATATTTGAATGTTAATTTATAAATGTTTTATTTGTATTTATGTATTTTAATTTTTTATATTCATTTAATTCGTTTATATTTTTATATTAATGTTTTAAATGATTTTTAATGTATTTTATTATTTTTATATTAAAGGGATAGTTCACCCAAAAATGAAAATTCTGTCATCATTTACTCATCCTCAAGTAGTTCCAAACCTGTATGAATATCTTGTTCTGCTGAACACAAAGGAAGATATTCTGAAGAATGTGGGAAACAGAGCAGTTCTGGGGCACCATTGACTTCCATAGTATTTTTTTTCCTACTATAGAAGTCAATGGTGCCCCAAAACAGCCTGGTTACAAACTTTCTTCAAAATATCTTCCTTTGTGTTCAGCAGAACAAAGATATTCATACAGGTTTGGAACTACTTGAGGATGAGTAAATGATGACAGAATTTTCATTTTTGGGTGAACTATCCCTTTAAGTCTTATTTATTTATTTTTGTATTAAACTGTTAAAAATAATAATGACAGTATAATAGTGGACCAGAATTCATCCTAAAATATCAAGAGAGAAAAACAAAAACAGGGCAAAGTGTGAAATGTGAGACCGGATCACAGACTGAGCTCAGAGGTTGTGGCCTCAGTCGAGTCGAGCTGTAATTTAAGTGAATAGACCCTTCAATCTCCCCTGATCCAGCTTATGAAAGCAAACCAGCAGCGCTGCCAACATGTGCGTTCAATTGCTGCTGTTTTCCCCCGTTAGGTGAAGAAGAGGAGAAGAGAGGAGAGCGCGGCTCGTGACAGGCCTCGTTTAGAGGCATGGACGCGCATATTTTACACCAAACACTCGCCACGTGAACGCAGACGCTTTCATCCACAGCGACTCGGTGGATGGTTGTGATTAAAACACGATCAAAGCATTAAAGCAGGTGTTGATTTATGGTCTTGTGACTGCGGGTATTGACTGATTGTGCTTTCATGTGTTTTTGAATGTACAGAAGCTTTTTTTTTTTGCTAATTTTTTCTGTTTATTTTCTTTGCAACTAGACACTTTCACTAGATCCCCACGTTTAAAACAGTCAGTTAGTGGCGTTTGCCAAGTTAAGCATCATTATTACTATTGCTAATATATAAGGTTAATTTATGAATAAACTTCTAAGTATTAACAAGCTGGAGAAGAAAAAAGTTATCTGAAAAAAAAAAAAAAAAATGTAACCGACGACGAATTTTAGGATTAGTTTGAGGAAAATGTATACATTTATTTATTTATATGTAGATGGAAACAGACTGTAAACGGAGTGTACAGTATATATAATACTAAGCTATATTCCACCCTAAAGCCTCTAAAGAATATAAGACCTCATGACCAGGACAGTGTAAGAAGAAAATGCCAGTTAATGAACAGTTTTAGTGAAGTTTCTAACATTTAAACAAACTGCTGGGATATTATCTTACTAATTCATTAAATTTTGAAGTTTTTTTAAAATTATTGAAGTACTATAGCAACAAGGGTTGCCGTTCACAGTTTGTTGGCAGCAAAGAGGATTGTGGGATGTTTACTTGAGCAGGAATGAAGCTCATTTAAATGAATGTGAGCTGAAACGACACACACTGATTAAACAGCTGTTGGCTCCGTGCGCACACACACACAGATTGAGTGTGTGTGTGTTTGATTGCGTTGGGTCTCTCTGTGATGGGCGTCAGGGGTCAGACGTGTAATAAAAGCCTCCTCTCTGTTTAAAGCCGCACAGACTCTGCTGTGTGTTCACACTGACTGTGATCTCAGCCGCTGCTCTGGGATCAGTGCGGTCTGCTCGGAGTGCTCAGGGGTGAGTCTGACCCCTCTCTCTCGGGACTGCAGGGCATTGTGGGTGGGCTGAGCAGCGTCAACCTATAAACAGCATATCTGCACAGTGCATGACATGACAGATAATTTCAATAACAGACTCTATAAAGTGAGGGAAGCTGCTAGTCGCTGCTGGATTCACAATACGGGTTTGATCAGAATCAGAATCAGCTTTATTCGCCAAGTGTGTGCAAACACACGAGGAATTTGTTGTGGTTTTTAAGAAGCTCTTGGTACATACAGTACATGCATGCATACATACATACATATAAACATACATATCTGACATGAGAACAGAACATTTAAATAAGCCTTAACAATAATAATAATAATAATAATGTGTCTGAATCTGGAACAGAAGATTTATGTACAGATTTGTGCCTTATTTACTCTATATATACAGCTATATAGAAAATTATGCATACATATTTACATCGTACTAGCGGGGCTCGCGAGAGAGTAAATTTGTGGCTCGCAATTAATACGGAGATGGGGATATTAATAAAAACATTAAAAACAAGCATATAACATAACCCATTAAAAAAACTAACCGAATTACAGGCATGAATTACAGAACACAGGTAATAATTCCTGTGTTAGTTGTTTAGGCTGGAGATGGCATAGGGGAAAAAACTTACAACACTTATTCACATGTTTTTATGCCTAGATGTTCTAGTGCACAGAGATCTGTAGCGTCTGCCTGAAGGCAATTATACCTTTTAATGAGAAGTGCAAACAGGTTATTTTATTTATTTTATTTTATTATCCTCTCTTCTTTTAATATACCTTATGTGTCCAGGGTGAGAGGGGTCTGTGATGATGTTACCTGCGGAGAGGAAATTGTTGGCCGTTTCTTCACTCGGCACGGCGCGACACGATGGAGTAGTACAAATCCTGAAGGCTGGGCAGGTGGTCTGGTGTACATCAATAATCCTTTCTGCTGTCCTAACAGTCCGCTGCAGTCTTCTTATATCTGATTTGCTGGCTGACCCAAACCAGACAGTTATAGAAGAGCACAGAACCGACTCAATAACAGCAGAGTAAAAAAAAAATAGTGAGGACTGTGTAAATAATTAGAGATGGGGGATGAATTACATGTGCGCCTGTGGCAGGTTGAACTTTTTCAGGGAGAAGCGCAAACAGGTTGACGAAGACCTGCCCGTTTCTTCAAGTACATTCTCTGCTGGGCCTTTTTCACGATGGAGTCGATGTGAGTGTCCCACTTCTCTGCTGGGCCTTTTTCAGGTCGATGTGAGTGTCTGAGAGATGGTGGTTCCTAGGAACCTGAATGACTCCACTGCATTCACAGAGCTGTTCATGATAGTGAGTGGGGGAGAGCTGGGGGGTTTCTCCTGAAGTCCACGATCATCTCCACAGTTTTAAGCGTGTTGAGCTCCAGGTTGTTTAGACCGCACCAGACAGTTAGCTCCTTAACCTCCTGTCTGTAAGCAGACTCGTCACCGTCCTGGATGAGGCCGATGAGTGTGGTATCGTCTGCAAACTTCAGGAGTTTGACAGAGGGGTCTTTAGAGGTGCAGTCGTTGGTGTAGTGCGAGAATAGCAGTGGGGAGAGAACACAACCCTGAGGAGCTCCAGTGCTGATGGTGCAGGTGTTGGATGAGAATTTTCCCAGCCTCACTAGCTGCTGCCTGTCTGTCAGGAAGCTGGTGATCCACTGACAGATGGAGGTGGGGACGGAGAGCTGTGTCAGTTTATTCTGAAGGGTGTCCGGGATGATGGTGTTGAAAGCGGAGCTGAAGTCCACAAACAGGATCCTTGCATAAGTCCCTGGTTTGTCTAGATGTTGGAGGATGTAGTGCAATCCCATGTTGACTGCATCATCCACAGACCTGTTTGCTCGGTAAGCAAACTGCAGGGGGTCCAGCAAGGGTCCAGTAATGTCCTTCAGGTGAGCCAACACAAGCCTCTCAAATGACTTCATCACCACAGACGTTAAAGCAACAGGTCTGTAGTCATTAAGTCCTGTGATTTTTGGTTTCTTGGGTACAGGGATGATGGTGGAGCGTTTGAAGCAGGAGGGGACTTCACACAGCTCCAGTGATCTATTGAAGATCAATGTGAAGATGGATGATAGCTGAACAGCACAGGCTTTGAGGCAGGCTGGAGAGACACCGTCTGGGCCTTTGGCTTTCCTTATCTTCTGTCTCCTGAAGACTTTGCTTACATCTTCTTCACAGATCTTGTAGAGAAACAGTAGGGGGGAGGGAGGGGGAGGGTGAGGGTGTTGATGGCTGTGTTGTGGGATGGTCAGAGTGGGTGTGGGGTGTCAGACCAGGCTTTTGTTTCTGAAACCTACAGTAAAAACTGTTCAGGTCTTCAGTCAGATGAAGGCCACTATTACCCCCTTTCCACCAGCAGGAACCAGGTGCTAGTTCAGAGCCAGTGCTACTGCCAGTTCTTAGTTGGTTCGACTGGCGAGCCCTTTAAGAACCGGTTGCTTTTCCACAGGCTAGAGAGCCAATACAGAGCCAGGACTTACGTCACTGAATACGTTTCATGTTTCGTTTCACTAGCGCGGCTGCGCCAAACACAACAGACTTGTTCGAGGTGCATCGCGCCACGCAGATCGATCGGCACACAACACACTAAAGCACCGCGAGAGTGATCCAAAAGCATAAAGAGCCGTCAGCTTTCCAGTCGCTCCCGCAGCACCCCGATGCCTCGCACCGAACGGTCCGCGTAGCGCCGATCCATCCCGAACAAGCCTAAACAATACTATGTTGTGTTGTTATTGACCATGGCTTTAATGGCATCCAAACACGTAAATAAAATATGGTTCCAAAGTTTCTGTTCGTCTTGTTGTTCACGGTAACCCCAGCCCCTGCGCAGTTTTCCTTCTAGTGTTTTGTTACTTAACCGCTTTTGCTGGTTCGGAGCTGGTGCTTTGGGTGTCGAACAAAGAACCGGTTTTGGTCTGGCTCTGAACCAGCACTGGAACTGCCTTGGTGGATATATGTAGACGAGAATGGGACTCATGAGCACACTCAATACACAGTCATATTTTTATTTTTTATTTTTGAAATACTACTGACTGTGTTCAATTACTACAGTTGATGTAAATAAGGTTTTAAATGCATAATATTACAACTCATAATTAAGAGTGTTAATTTACATAATTATTAAAAAATTAATAATTATTAAAAAGAATGTCATTATTATTATTATTATTATTATTATTATTATTATTAATAATAATAATAATAATAATTGTATTATTATTAGTAGTTGTAGTCGTAGTATTATTATTATTAATAATAATAATAATACAAAGTTAATTAAAAATGTCTTAACAATTATAATAATCATAATCATTGATTTTTGTTATTTATTTATTTATTATTATTTACAAAACTACCAAAACTTGTTTTTTTTTACTTTGAACCAAATAATAACAAAACAATATAATAATAATAATTTTATTAAAAATGTTTTTACATGAATTTTTTATAATAATAAATTATTATTATTATTATTATTATTATTATTATCATTACAAAATGATCTAAACATTTATTCTACGTTAAACCAAAAAATAAAAGCTATATTTAATATTTTATCAGTATCAATAATAATAAGTCAAGTAGTATAGTATGTGTAGTATAGTAATGTAGTATGGTAGTATCCTGTTCTAAGTAACGTTAGTTTTCACTTTATAAAACTCTCAAATCCATTATTACTCATTTCACATGTAAAGTCCTTAGCCAGTTATAACAGAGGTCTTCACAGAAGAGATGTGAAATAATGACCATTAACCTTGACTAAGATCAGAAGAAGAGTACAGTAGTGTTTGAAAACCTCTCTGTCATTGGTGCTGCTTGTGCTCTTTTATTTGCTGCTGTTCAGCAGCGAGTCGCAGTGAAACTGTGTGGCTCTGTGTGTGAGCCCAGCGGCTGCTGTTTGTGTTTACGCTGTTGTCTTAGTTTGGATGACTTGTGTCTGGAGAGGAGCTGCTAGTGGTTACTGACGATGTCTTATGGGTGCATTATGGGTAAAAAGCATTATTCCCAATGTCTGTCTCTCAGCACTGAAACCACACTAGTGAAATTTAAAAAGCATTCTAAGCTAAAAATACACTTATTTATTGTGTTAAAAGAAAAGCATGCCACCGAAATACTAAAAATATATTAACAATAAGCAATATATAACAATATATTAACAATAATAGTATTAAACTCATTGTCTGTGTATTTTCTGGCTCTTATCTGTATTGATGCGGTGTGTGAAGGCTCTGCTCTTCATTAAAGATCTGTTGTGTCGCAGCCTGTTCCCATTAGCGCTCGTTTCCTCTCGCTGATCCCGCTCTCTGTCCTGATTGGCTGTGTTTGAGAGTGACGGGGTCGTCTGATGGTCACTGATTGACTGAACTGATTTTGACAGCGAGTTCAGTCTGCAGCAGGATTTACGCTGCCAGTTCTGTTGACAGACTCTTAACAAATACCACATGAAGCCATTTCTACCATATCATCATAATCCAGGCACAGGCACTTAGTCAGCGCACTGAAACAAACACTTAAAGAGTCACATTACAGTCATTAAAAAAGGGTTATAATAAGATTTGATGCAACAGTATCGCGAGTGTGGGACAATGTGGCATGGTGTTGATGTTAGAGGGCAGTCTTGTTTGTAAATGTAGATGCATGATATAATTCAGTTTATGTATATGTATATATACATACATGTGTATATATACATATACATATACACAGTATCTCACAGAATATATATATATATTAATAATAGAAGAAACACGTTTTTTTCTTTAATAGGCAAATATTAAACAAATATTTAAAAACTTATTAGAACCCCCCCCATTATTCCTCTCTAATGTTGCCTTAACTGTATTATTAATAATATAAAAGTATTTCTATGTGCTTCTGTTTCTCATGCTATTATAATATTGTTCTGTTTTAACCTCAGTGTTTTTGTTTCCTCAGGACAAGAAGCTGCGTCTCTTCGACCCTCGGGCCCAGCCGTCAGCGGTTCAGGTAACGTTCAGACATCTGTTAAACTCTCACCTGCTTCTGCTTTAACACTCAGAAACAAGATGATTATTGTTTTTATTCCCATATTATCTGCTATACTGCTGTTTACAGGTGAAACATCAGCACAAACACTGGTTAGGGATCTTGATCTTGATGACCGTGTCTGACATCTGTTTATTTTTGTATATCATTTTGTTTCTAACTACTGCGTTTCATTTAGGTTAGTTTCTTTTTTTGCTATACTTGCATGAAAATGTTTTATATCAAAAGTTACTTTTGTCTTTAAGTTAAGTTTTCTACCACTGTGTGGAGAGCTGAAAAAAGTTCCCAAACCTTTTGACCGGTGAATTTCCATGTATTTTTCAACTTTTTCTGTCGTGCTGGATTTTTAAAAATCATTTTATTGAAATAGGACTTACAATAAGTGGTTTCTAGTGGTTGTTACTTTATATTATTATATTCCGAGCTGAACATAACTAGGAAAAAATATATAAATATTGACTTCGGAGAATGTGAATAAGTGTACAGCACCTTTGAAAAGTTTGGTACGATTTTTTTTTAAATGTTTTTGAAAGAAGTCTCTTCTGCTCACTAAGGCTGCAGTTATTTGATCAAAAATACAGTAATATTGTGAAACATTATTGCAATTTAAAATAACGTTTTCTATTTGAATATATTTTAAACTGTAAATTATTGCTGTGATGCAAAGCGATTGCTGTGAATTTTCTTCAGTGTCACATGATCCTTCAGAAATCATTCTTATATACTGATTTGCTGCTCAAGAAACATTTATTATTATCAATGTTGAAAACAGTTGTGCTGCATCATATTTTTTGTGGAAACTGTTATACATCTTTGTTCAAGATTTGATTAATAGAAAGAACAGCACTGATTTGAAATAGAAATCTCTTGTAACATTATAAATGTCTTTACTGTCATTTTTGATCAATTTAATGCATCCTTGCTGAATAAAAGTGTTAATTTATTAAAACAAACAAACACGTTCGAACAGTGTAACTCCATAAGTGACACTCTATTCACCCCTCAGGTTTCATATTCTATCTTTAGCCAATCAGATCAGGCTGTTGCTCCAGCAGCTCATTCTGATTGGTTGATTGATTGATTCATTCACTCTGTTGTTTCTCACGAGCTGGTGGGAAACCGCTGAACCCTGAGAAACAATACAGTACGATGCCCGTGTGAACGTGACTGTGATTTTGACTGTCGAAACCTGTCCAGCGTCTGTTTGAGAGCCCATCAATCCCAGCCATTTCAGCAGGAACGAGGACGTTGGGGTCAGATCAGACCAAACATTCCCACAGTCCTCAGCGGAGGTTTCTCTGTGTGTTTGTGCTCATGCTGGATTAGATATTACCCACGCTGCTCTCTGAGCAAACAGCGGCAGCTCTGGCGTGATCTCTGACACACACTCGTGTGATCTGCTGCTGGATGTTTCTCAGTCTTTACTGTCGGGCTCTTCTCAGGTGTGTTGTCAGATTTGAGTTTCTGATGCTTGTCTGTTCAGAGTGTTTCCTCTACACCTGCTGTCTTCTCATGTCATTGATCTCAAGCTCAGTTGGTTTGGATGAGCGTAGTGTGTATGATTTGTGTTGAGGCATTTTAATGGTAGTAAAGCCTGGAAGTCTTGTTCGTGGACTTCCCAAAAGGTTAGGATGCATTAAAGACAATGCAGCTATAGCAGAAGTTGCAAGACTTTGTACTTTTACACGTTGTAGGCATCTGTTGACCAAAGACGACTTTAGATGAACTGTTGGAAATCCAACCCACTTTATGCATTTTTGAATAACTTTAAATGTGTTTTGATTGCTGGATCACTACATGCATTTATACTTTGTAAATAATTCAAAACTTTTTCAAATAATTTTAAAACATCATTTATTCATTCATTTGTTCAGCAAAAATCACATTTCTTTGATTCATTCATTCATTTTATTTAAATAATTAATCAAGTAAAAATCACAATTATTTATTTTATTTTTATCATTTTTTTACATTTTCATGAAGAAAATTGATTTTTAAGATACTGCATACAATGATGACAGAATTTTAATTTTTCCTTTAATTCCCTATTCATTCATTCTTTCTTTCTTTTTCTTTCTTTCTTTCTTTCTTTCTTTCTTTCTTTCTTTCTTTCTTTCTTTTTCTTTCTTTCTTTCTTTCTTTTTCTTTCTTTCTTTCTTTCTTTCTCTTTCTTTCTTTCTTTCTTCCTTTTTCTTTCTTTCTTTCTTTCCTTCTTTCTTTCTTTCTTTCTTTCTTTTTTCTTTCTTTCTTTCTTTCTTTCTTTCTTTCTTTCTTTCTTTTTTCTTTCTTTCTTTCTTTCTTTCTTTCTTTCTTTCTTTCTTTCTTTCTTTTTTCTTTCTTTCTTTCTTTCTTTCTTCGTTCTTTCTTTCTTTCTTTCTTTTTTCTTTCTTTCTTTCTTTCTTTCTTTCTTTCTTTCATTAATTATTTTTCTTTCTTTCATTCTAAATAATTAATCAAACAAACATCACAGTTATTTTATTATTTGTTATTGATTTTATTTAATTTTTTTCACATTTTCTTGAATAATTTGTTTTTAAAGATATTGTTCTTTCAGGATTTTTCTTTAATTTTTCGAAAATCATTTTGTTTCGAGCATAAACCTCACAACATTTTGTTAGATTTATGATTAAAACAAAATAAAGATATTCTCTAAAGGGGTAAGAGAAAATAAATAAATTAAAATCAGTAAAATAAAGTTAATTCAAGAACTTTTAAAACAAGTTCTAATGTCCTACACTCAAAAAAACAACAAACTATTTTAGCTTCTTGTTCTTAAACCAGAAAAGTATATGTACTTATTCACTTCGTTAATTTTAAGTGAATTTTACTTGGAAAATGTGCAAATATTGGGGGGAAAAAAGTAAAAAAAGAAAAAGTAAATTGCAGGTACTTTTTTGCTTTGCAAGCGAATTTATCTTGTAAAAAAGACAAAATACTTGTCTTTTTTTATTCTTGTTTTCCTCTGCACTTTCAGAAAAAAGGTACAACTGTTGTGGTACCTTTTCAAAAGGTATGTCTTTGTACATCATTTACCTCTAAATGTAGGGTACTGCTAGTGATAGCTTTTGTACTTTTTTTTTTTTTTTGAGTGATGGATTCTGGGTTAAAAAACAAAAAACAAACTCAGGAATCTGAAACTTTGCAAATACATGAGATGAGAAGTCTGGCTTAGTCTCTCTCTCTCTCTCTCTCTCTCTCTCTGTCTGTCTGTCTCTGTCTGTCTGTCTGTCTGTCTGTCTCGACCCCTCTAGCCTCTCATACTGAGTCTGATTCCTGACAGAGCGGCTTGTTTTCTGACCACATCCAGCTGGCACCGCAAGCGCGGCGTGTGCTCCACCGCCCCCATTAGCATCACATTCACTCCAGCGCCTTTAATGAGCCGGCACGGGCCAACCCTAACAAAACACACAGCCTGACGGGCCTCTGTTTACTCACAAAACTGTGAAACGCCACAGCCACGCTCCTTTACTGACAGCTCCACAGCGATGATGCACGGGCCACAATGTAAACAGAGATGCGTCTGAACGCTGCCGTGTTGTTTCTAGACTCCAGCTCAAGCCCAAAGCAGCCGTTTGTCATCGCAGAGCCCCTAAAACAATGCTTTCATGCGCCGGGTGATGAAAACCGTCTGTTTATGGAGCGACCGCCGTTCTTCGACAGATCGTCTGATTTAGACAGGTGGGGTAAAAATAGAGGCTAATTGTACGTGGTATTTAGGAAACTGTGTAATTTGTGCTTTTGGACGGCACAAGTGCGATCTGTAATCAGCGCTCGCGCACGCTCAAGCACACGGCTGTATTTAGGTGGCTGGCACGAGCGACTGTGCTCCAAACTGTGGTTTCTAGAGCCGCTCGCTTTGAGATTTCCTGCTGCGTCTTGATTTTTAGATGATAAATGCATATTTAGGGCCTCACTCACACCAAACCGCTCCAAGCTCAGACTAGTTTTTGTTTTTAGACTCTGGCTTGTGGTTTGGTGCATCCCTAACCTCCTCATCACCGTGAGATGCAACTATCCATTTTTAGTTATGTTTTAGATTTAATACAAGGTATAATAAACAAGATGCAAACTATGTCAACAGCATATCTGACATTATTTCTAGAGAAAATAATATTGATATTATTCTTTATAGTAGGCCCCTATGTTTTCAAAATATTTATTGTGTGTTTGTTTGTTTGTTTAAATAATGCCATATATTTTTTATTTTATATAATATTCATTTTTCAAAATATTCATTTATTCATTTGAAAAAAATTGTCAAGTTAATATTACAATTTATTATTATTTTTTATTTAAATTTATTTATATTTTAGATTTAAACAATTAATAAAGGTGTAATCATAAGTATTTACATATTTATTTAATTGTATTTATTTTATTTAAATATTCATAAGTAGACATTTATTTATATTTTATTTTATGAATTTTATTTATTAATTTTATTAATATATTTGTCAAATTAATATCAGAATATAGCTCAATTGAACAAAATCACAGTTTAATTTAATTTAATTTAATTTTTATTTTAGATTTAATTTAAGTATAAATAAACATTTTTTTATTTTTTTTATTTTATTCATTAATTTTATTAATATATTTGTCAGAGACCACAATATAGCACAATATTTCAAAATCAATGTTTAATTTTATTTAATTTAAATTTTAATGTTTTATATTTTAGATTTATGCGAGATGTAATATAATTTTATTAATATATTTGTCAAATTAATATCAGAATATAGCACAATTGATCAAAATCACAATGTTTAATTTAATTTAATTTATTTTTTATTTTAGATTTAATTTAAGTATAAATAAACATTTTATTATTTTTTAAATTTTATTCATTCATTTTATTAATATATTTTTCAGAGACCACAATATAGCACAATATTTCAAAATCAAATTTAACATTAAATTTTAATGTTTTATATTTTAGATTTATGCGAGATGTAATTTAATTAAATAATTCATAATAATAAGTAGCCTTTATTTATTTATTTATTTATTTATCCATTTATTAATACATTTGTTAAATAAGTCACTATGTATTTACTTTTTAATTTAATTTATTTTATTTTATTGTATTTTTAATTAAAACTATTATTCAAGTGAAAATCATAATTATTTACTTGTTTTTTTAATAAATTTTTACATAGTAAATAAGTAAAAAAAAATTTTTTTTATTAATTTTATTTAATATATCTAAAATCACAATGACAGTTATGTACATAGAGTGGGTAAAACTACACTCTAGATTGCACTTATAGCCATAACAGCAAAGTTACATAGAGTTTTTAACTTCATGACTCCTAATAACCTGATAATTTTCCCTCAAGGATTCCAGCAAGGGACGTGACAAAACTGTCCGTACAGCATCTGTTTTCACCATTCAGCTCTGCAATTATGTCAGCAGTTCATCCATCTAATCAGTCCCACCGCTAAAAGAGCGATTTAGACACTTCACAGCTACGAATAATAAACAGTCGTTTACTGAATGATTCATGTAAGCGCTTGAACAGAAATACAAGCCTCGTGGTTCTGTTTTTAAACCCTGGCAGCTTGTCTTTCTTTGTACGTGCATTACTGTTTATTTGAGAGATGAATCGAAATTTTCTGTGGTAATCCATATTAAACATCAACTGCTATCATCAGAGCTAGAATCTGGAACATAATTCATAACCTCTGAAGGGTCACCGGGTTTGATGGAGTTTCATTCCCAGCATGCTTTGCTGTCACGTTCTACGGGTCTTTTGCGGTTTGCATTCATTAGGAAAGTCATGGTGTCGCGCAGGTCTTTAGGAGACGCGTGTTTTCTTGATGCATGTGTCTCTGTGTGTGTGTGTGTGTGTGTGTGTCTCAAATTACAGAGCTGAAAATACTCCTCATAGTTTCAGGCCGCGCTGGCGCGGTGCGGTCCCTGGCAGCGGGAGGAAACAGGAAAGGGAATATTTTCTGGACACAGGGGCCAGATTTCTCGATTTCTGCTTCTGCTGCTTTTTGTGAAATCAGAGAGGCTTTGGAATGGAGAGGGCAAAAAACACAGACTGAGCGACTGCAGGGGTTTGTGGGAGACGCACACAGACGCTTCACAGAAGAAGGAACGAGTACGCTGGGTATATATTAGTCCCGCGGGTTACACTTCCACCAGAATACACTGAAAACAAGCAGTGTATGCTTCAGCAGGAGAATGGAAGAAGTCCATAATTCACAGCAGATAATAGAAGAAGCGTCATTAAATCCAGATAAAGTATAACGGAACGTTCTTTCATCTTGTTTAACATGCTAATTCTTATCATTTGAGACCGTCCCAATGAGACCTTTTGATATGAGCGTCTCAAGAGAAGATGTTGGATGACTGCATTTTGTGATTAAAGACAAAGCAGGCTTGTGGTGTGCCATGGAGCGTTTGCTATGGGTTTATTTCCATATGTAATGTTGAGCGTTATTAATATATATAAAGATGAAAGCTTTTTATTGTTTCTGAAAGAAGTCTGGCTGAATTAATTTAATGTCACAATGTAAAATAAGTCAAATTAAAAAAACTTTACAATTTACAGTAAATTATTTTCTGTGAGTTAAGCTTTTTCAGCATCATTACTGCAGTCTTACATGATCCTTCAGAAATCATCTTATTCTGATTTAATCAAGAAAGATTATGCTCATGTGTTGTAAGCTGTGCTGCTTCATATTTTTGAGGAAACTGTGATACATTTAAAAGTTTGAGGTAAGTATGAGTTAAAAAAACACTTTTATACATTAAATTAGTCAAAAGTGACAGTAAAGGCATTGGAATGTAAAACAAACAAATCAGCAATTAGAAGCTGACAGGATCATGTGATGCATGAAGACTGGATGTAATGATGCAGACAATTCAGCTTAACAAACACAGACTTTGAACTGTTTAAACACTCAAATACGTATCTTCACTATCAGTTTTTACTGTATTTGTGATCAAATAAATGCAGGCTTGGAGAGCAGAAGATCTATGGAAACATGAGTAGATTTTAGATTACTTTAATGCAAGATGCACTCTGTATTTGTATTTTTGTAAACTTTACTATGATGCTGAAATATAATCATGCGGTCATATTTGAAGGTTAGCAGCAGCGAGGGCTCGTGTTCTTGAAGTCCTGCATCTTTTCTGATTTTAAATGATGAGTAGCTGTTGAAGTGAGCAGCTGGATCTTAAGGCAGCAACAGTTCCAGCGTCTCTGGCTTCTAAACGTCTTTCTGTTGAAGTTTGGAATGAAAACAAATGTGAAACGCTCACAGCTCGAGTCATTCTCACTGAACCTGGCTGTGCAATTTCCATATGGAGGAAAAAAGTGTTTACTGTTAGGGGACGTGTAATACAAACATTACGTTCTATAGTATCAACATTTGTAAATATGATATGCAACATTTATTGTTTTGCTCCAGGAAAATTTGACAGCATTGTGCAAAAATGTGACGTTGATTTATGTGGAAGGGGATGTTTGCTGGTAATGGTTTATCAACTATTAAATATATCCCATTTACCCAATCCAGGATTATTTGTTTCACTTTAAAGACAGTTTTTGCTGTAATAACCGTTTCAGAAAGACGTACTGTACACCATCATCTCTGTGCTGAATAGTGTTCATAGCATTGCTCTGTTACTGTAAACACTTCAGAGTGATGTTCACGGTATGAATGCAGGACATAGAAAAAATATGTATTTATAATATTATCATTTTTTATATTAATTGATTGATTAATTAATGCTATGTATTTATTTATTTGTACTTTTTATGCATGTATTTATACTTTTTTACATTTATTTACTTTTATTTGTTTGTATGTTTTTATTTTTAAATGTTTCATTTATTTATTCAATAATTTCACTTATTTAATTACTTATTTTGTTTATATTTATTTACCTATTTGTATTATTTATTTATACATTTATGTATTAATTTATTCAGTATTCTGTATTTATTTTAAAAATATAAACAAAATTTGTATGAGTAAAATATATTTGTTTTACATATTTAGTTTTATTATAGTCCATTTATACTTATTTTGTGTTTACATGTATTTAGTTTTAATTATTTTTTTTCATTATTTATTAATTTTTTATTTATGCATTCAATAATTTCACTTATTTAATTGCTTATTTTGTTTATATTAACCTATTTTAATTAATTAATTTGTTTATTTATATATTTATTCATTCATTGATTTTAATTAATTAATATATAATTCTTATATATACATTTATTTTGTATTCTTTACCTGTTTGTTTTTCTAAGGAAAAATGTAGTTGTTGTTTACATATTTATTATGTATTTATTTATTTTTACGTTTTTATTTAATTATGGATTTAGGTATACTTTTTTGTTTTTACATTTAATCACTTATGTTTTTAATTGACATTTAATTTTTACTTTTTCATTTATTAATTATTTATTTGTACTTTTTGTTTATAATTATTTACTTTTAATTATTTGTATTTATTTATATATTTATAATTTATGAATTTATTTTTATTAATTAATTTATTTATACTTATTTTGTTTATTTAGTTTTATTTTTTATTAATTCTATTTCCACTCAACTCACTCACTAACTTTCCTTGAGTCCAGTATCCATATCGTGTTATGTCTATGTATATTGATCCTGTGACAAAAGAATCAGCCGTAGGCCTGTTATCAGTGTTTAACAGTATAATGGCATGAATCTAGCTGGAGATATATTTCTCTGTAGTGATGCAGAGTTCATGACTTACTCTTTAACATCTGTCATTGTTCTTGCAGATGAAGCAGGCAGTTTTCATAAATACTCGACTGCCAGGCAAATATGTGATAAGTGGATAATTGTTTTACCAGCACTTTCTAACCACTGACCGTCTGTGCCGTCCAAATCGCCGTCTCAGCCGTAGTTACACACAAGCATGTAAATATTGATTCTGGATCAGCGTGATGTTTTTCTCATCAGGTCTGTTTGAAACGGCTCCTCTGGCTCTGTTCAGGTGTTCAGCGTCACCTGCCTGCTGATCTTCATCTGCTGTTTTCTGCGGTCGTGTGCTGTGTTTTGGGCTCTCTCAGGCCGCTGTGTTTGCTGTGTTAGTGTTGGCCGTCAGGTACAGACCCGTGGCTGACCGCCAGTATGACACACATGAAAAACTTCTCATTCGTCTAATGATTTCCGGCAGTTATTTTCTCTAAAGCGCATGTAACACATTGTGATATCTGAGATCTGTCTTGTGTAATTTTGGACACCAATGCAATGCTTTTTTTTTTACACACAAGCAGCAGATTGGATAGATGGGTATTTAGATTTATTTACTTTATACCATTATGTAGTATTTCATTTGACATTTTACAATAGAATAGATACATATAATGTTTATATTTATATTTATATATAATATATATTTATAACATATTAACAGTTTATATGAATTTTGTTTTTCTTTGTATTTGTAAATATATAAATTATATATAGAAATTGTAATTTTATATAATTACTCATGATATATACATTGCATACATGATATTCAATCTATAATATAGATTATTTGAAAAAATTATGCATATTTTAATTATATAATATTCTATTATATTATAAAGTAATAAATACATATTAGATTTTATTAAATGTATAAAATATTAAAACTAAATTTTAATATATAAAATTATATAATATTTTATATAATTATATATGTAGAAAAGAATGTACTATACACAGTGATTTACATGGTATGCATAATATACCATCTATGATATAGATTATTTAAAAATCAATAATACAGTTTGTAATATTTATTAAATATTTATTATTTAATATTGCAATATAATAAATACATATATATTTTTTATATAATAAAATTGAATTCTGAATAAATGAAAAAGCATACATTATGTATACAATATACATGGTATACATGATATATCTTTCTATGATATAGTTTTGTTTAAAAATAAATCAAACATTTTGTAATATTTTATATACTATATTAAAATAGACGTCCGAATAATAAAGAAAAAGCAAACATTTATTTCATTTAAAATATTATCTAAATATTATATTTACTATAGTTTCACATATATTATTCGTAATGTTATTTAATAAAAGAAAGAAAGAATGCACTGTACACAATAATTTAATTTGTATGATAATTTACTTGTACATCAAAGCAATTCTAAAGATAGAAGGACTGAATTATGTTTTGGTCCTTTAGAAATGTGGTTTAATTAGTTTTTTGAACTTCATAGACTCGTTTGGCTCTGTATGTTTCTCTCTAATGTTTTGTGGTTACTAGTTTTAGTGCATTTCCTCTTTTTTTCACTGAGAACATGAGCTAACTGGTCAAATTGCTAGCTACTGTATAAACAAGCATATGACAGTATCTGCATTCACGCCCATCATTTACAAAATTATGCACATTCACTTCATAAATCTGTTTGATTTATTTAAATTTGAATTCAAATCTCAACATTCCGATCCATTCTGCAGAGTTCCACAGATTTTCCCGCCAAAATCAATATAGAAAATTCTTTATGAATCTGTAGGTTCTGTACGGGATTGAAGCAGCTGAAGGAGTCTGGAGATCTTTGCTATGGTGGTGCTAATGAAGAGGCTCTGTGAAGTCTGTGAGCTGTGTGTTTTTGGGCCAGCTGGCAGCGACGTGTGTTTTTCAGTGCCGAGGCCTCATTAGCAGAGACGTTCCTCGTCTAGCTAATTATCCCAGTGCACACATGTGTCCGACACCTGGAGCCAAGATGGAGGCTGTGCGGCGGAGCTCTGGGAGGGAATCCTCCTCATCCCACGCCACGCCGCACGTCCCGAGGACTCTCAATCTTCCGCTGGGGCCTGAAGATGACACCCTGAATCCCTAGGGAACCGGAGGAGAAGAGCAGACCAGATCAAGACCTGTGGTCCGTGTGAACTCCAGCTCTTCCCAAGCCTCTCATCTCCTGATCTCAGTGGTGTTGGACAGAAGAACTTTCCCATTGGAGTTGAGATTTTGAGAGGTTTTGTGACTCGGGGGCACGGCCTGAATGTTTGGGACACTGTTTGCAGTCGGTCAAACTTCTGTGATGCATTACCAGAGGAAATCATATCCTTGTTTTGCTCTGACAACACATTCTACTGTTCACCATCATCTCTGTGCTGAATAGTATTCATAGCATTGCTCTGTTACTGTAAACACTTCAAAGTAGAGACACTGTAAGAATACAGGACACACAGGGAAGAAAAAAAGAGATTTAAAATATTATAGAAGTTTCTATATATTTATTTATACATACTTTTTTACTTATTTTTTTAGTTTCTTTACATTTGTTAATTCTTTCTTTATTTATATTTAGTTATGGATTTATTTATATTTATTTTACATATTTATTAACTCTTATGTTATTTTACAATTTAACTTTTATTTATTATTTAACTTCGTTATTTATTGATTTATTTTGTACTTTTTGTTTACATATGGATATATTTATATTTATTTACTGTTACTTGTACTTATTTATTTTGCTTATTTTATTTTTTTTGTTTATTCATTTTTATGTATTTATTTATATTACTTATTTTTATTTATTGGTTATGTATGGATATTTATATTTTTTACTGTTACTTCTACTTATTTATTTTACTTACTTTTTTTTATTCATTATGTATTTATTTATTTATATTTACTTATTTTTATTTATGAATTTACAGTTATGCTGTTTACTTTTACTTGTACTTATTTTACTTAATTTTTTTCTTATTTTTATTAATGATTTTTACTTTTATTTATTCATGCTTATGTATTTATTTACTTTTATTTACTTTATGTATGAGTTTATATATACTTATTTTTGTATGTATTTACTATTTTATTTGTACTTATTTAATTTTACTTAATTATTTGCTTATTTTATTCATTTCTACTTACATAAATATAACTAAACATATAACTAAATTATAAATTTAAATATAAAGTATAAATAAATGAATGAAAACATGCAAAAATATCTATATTTATGAATTTTTTTATACTTGCGTATTTATTTGCTTTTACCTACTTTTATTTATCTATAGTGTTTATCTTTTCCTGTTTTTTTTTTTTTTGTATCTCTATAGTGTTATGTCTATGTATGTTTGAGATCATATGGCCGTTATCACAGTGTTTAATAGTATAACAGTGTGAGTCTGCTGCTGGAGTTGTATTGCTGTCTCGGTTGGGATGCAGAGCTCATGATCAGCACTGATGGCCTGAAGGATTCGGACGCTGTTTTCAGTCTGTCCTCTGCGTACGCCCCTCTTCTGTGACTCATTAGCAGAGTAAACTAGAGAGCGAGCGGGAAAGCTGTTGATGGCCGTATCCATCATGAAGAGGGAGGTTCTGCTCGATCTCCGTAGCCTCGTGTCACTGCGCTAACGAGTCTTTTCCTCAGCGGTTTGTTTGTGACGTGTTTTCACAGGCTGCTCACACTGATTACAGCTGATGCTGAGGTTTCAGCAGGACTTTGTGTCTCAGACGTCTTGTGAAAAGTCAAGAAATATGTTACGCTTTCATCTAGAGTGATGAAGTCTGAGACGTTACGCTGCACACAAATCTGATTTGGTTTTCAAATCCAATTTTCAGGATTGGCGTTTCAGTATGCAGATGAAATCTGATCCTTTTACACAGTGTTGTCAAGATCAGATGTATCTCCAGGTGTAGTTTCGTCAGTAATCACTGCAAAAATGACACTTTAAAGGTTTTTTTTTAGTTTTTTTTTTTTTTACTTATTTTCCATTTAATTGGATTTATTTTAAATATAAGTGTGTTTTGTATTTTTAGAATTAAACCAAGTGAAGCAAGCTGTCAAAATACACTTATAACACACTTTCTAACAATATTCAAAGGTCCTCTATGTAGTGGCCAGTTTTGGAGGTAACGCAAGTTATGTAATCAGATTACTTTTTTCAAGTAACTAGTACAGCAACACATTACTTTGAAAATTTACAATGAAATATCTGTTACTTTTCAAATAAGTAGCGCAAGTTACTTTGTTTTCTCATTTGTTGACTGACAGCTCTCCTGCAGAGGCACTTCCTTCAGCCGGAGGCCTATTCAGTTCACTTTTGGGACCTTACAGTTGCCAAAAATATAACTTTTGTGTTTTTTGTTATTAAAAACAAATAAACAAGCCCATCCCAGGTGACAAAAAGTAACGCAAAAGTAACATAATGCATTACTTTCCATAAAAAGTCTCTAAGTGACACAATTAGTTACTTTTTCATGGAGTAACACAATATTGTAATGCATTACTTTTAAAAGTAACTTTCCCCAAAACTGATAGTGGGCCCTTTGTTTGAGTCTTCACAGCCACATAAAGCACTACTGCAGATGAAACCAATATTCTCTTCCAGTTCTGGTTTTGGATAGGAAAGCGTCTGCTAATATGACAGATTTTCCGTTGGCGGTGGCGAGGCCATCTGCAGATGAAATTCAAGCCCATCGGAGCTCATTTGGAGGCGCTGGTCACCTGACGCACCGCAGAACTGCTGAACTTCAGTTAATAAAGCGCTGGCTGGGGCATCTGTGCTCTGCTGTTGAGCAGGAGTGTGAGGCGGTGGTCAGACGCTTACTCGCTCCCCTGCAGGAGTCACATGGTCGTCAGGTGTGCGGCCCACAGCCGAAAACAGTGATGATGATGATGTTCAGCTAGAATTAGCAGGTTAGCGTCACCTACTGGGGAGTGAGCTTATTTAAATGTCCATTAAGTTCTATTGCCAACATTGCTTGTTTGCATATCTATTCATTTCTATATAAAAATACATATTTTCGATTATAATCATATAATATTTAATATATATTGCATGATTTTTTTTTATTTTAAAATGTTTTACTTAAAATATTTTAAAAAATGCATTAAATTGTTGTTTTAAGTAATTTAGTGATTTATTTTTGTATTTATGTATTTATTCTAATCTTGATCTCAAAAGGATATTTTTTCTTAAAGTAAAATATATATATATATAGGCCTACTGTATATATATACAGTATATATATATATATGTATGTATGTATGTATGTGTATATATATATGTATGTATGTATGTGTATATATATATGTGTGTGTGTATATATATATATATATATATATACATACACATTACATTTAATGAATTTAATTGTCAGTTCTTTTAGCTAAAAATTTATTTCTTTTTTTATATTTATAGATCGTAAAAACACTACGGCTCTATACACATGGTGTTTTATTAATTATTTGGGCAGGTTTTGTGTTGACCACATTTAAACTACAATTTAAATCTATAATATTTTTGTTATAATATCCAAATTAATCACCATATTAAAACTAATGCACTTATTTTAAACCGGTAAATGCACCATCCATTCATTTATTCATGCATTCATTCAAAATTAAGTGAAATAAAATAAATAATGAAATAAAATGACACAAAAACATATATTTAGTGACATTTAATTGTTTTTGGTCTTTTAGTAAATACTAGTACTAGTACTTTTAGTACATATATCCATATAATGCTGAATGGGCATCTGTGGTTTAATGGTTTGTTTGTAGTTCTGTATGTTTAAAGGAAGAGTAAAAAGTGAAGTGCAGGGATTGAATGGCATGATTATATATCTGAAGCATGAAGAGCTTCGCCTCCAGCATCTCTAAGTGTTTGTGGTGAGAAAGCGATGAACAGAGCAGTGATTCAGATTCAGTCTAGAGCCCTGTGACAAAGACACAAAGTACTGCTGAGTCTGTCTGTGATTTGGCTGCTGATTTCTGCAGGTCTTGCACATGTGTGAAGCTCTGAGGCTGGATCTGAGTTTGCACATTGTGCTTTGAAGACTGAGCACTTTAAATGTGGCTGTGAGGAAATGAAAGCCAGTAAAGCGATCTGTAAACGCTGCTCAGGCCGGATTCCCTCTAATTACATCTCCAGATTTCTGCTGTCCAGCCACTTCATTTACAAAGTGTGCGAGATCAGATTAATGGATGAGCATGTTTTTCTCTTTGCATTTCACAGTTTGGATCATACGTTGTAGTCACTAGTTAACATGAAATTAACACTAACCTTGTTCAAAATATATTCTTGGTGCACTGTAAAAAAAGATTTGGGCAAACTTAACATTTTAAGGCAACCAGCTTCAGCAGATTTTTGAGTTTTCTCAACTTCTTGTTTTAAGTTTATACAACAAAAAGTTGAGAAATTTCCTAAAAAATAAGTTGAGAAAACTCAAAAATCTGCTGAAGCTGGTTGCCTTAAAATTGTAAGTTTGCCCAACTTTTTTTTACAGTGTGTTACTGTGCACAATTTAAAACTTTTCAAATATTAAACTTTTATTAATTTATTATATTAAAAATATTAAATATTAATAAATAATTTTATGTAATTTTAATGTCATGTATTTACAGTTTAATGGTGTACAGTTTAATGTTGACTTTTTATATTTTAAATTGAACTGTTCAAATATTAAACGTTTATTAGTAAACTTTAATATTAAGAATGATATTACTTTTAATATTTATATCACCAGTATTAATCTTAAATTAGAATTCTGCAGTACAAATATTAAAATTAATGTTTGGATTTCAAAATATTAATATAATATTAATTTATTTTTGATTATTTTATATTTAGTTGATTATTTTTATTAATTGATATTCATTTATAGATAATGTGATTGATATTGGTGTTGATATTGATATTAATGCTAACACAATTTTTACTATTAAAATAATATGTAGTGTTTGGGTTTTAGAATATGAATTTAATATTAATTTATTTTTATTGAATAATTTATATTATAATTGTTCATAAATATTTATATTTAATGTAATTGATGTTGGTGTTGATATTGCTAACAATACTAACATAATTATTAATATTAAATTAGTATATAGTCTTTGGATTTTAGGACATTAATTGAATATTCATTTTATGATTAATTTTATGTTTAACTTATTATTGTTAATTGATATTTATTTATATTTAATTAATGTTGCAATAAATGCATTTACCATATGTAAAGTATAAAAGTTAATAAAACAATATATAAAACTTTTTTCCCCAAAAGTTTAATATTTTAGTTATCCATTTTCCAAAAGAGAAATGTGTTACTTTTTTTTGGTCCACATAAAGGAGTCTGAATATGTTTTTAAAAAGAGGACTTAAGACTAAAAACCTCAGAAGATTCTATCTTCTTCACTACATAACTGCTGCACTGTTCTTGTGTTGTTATGTGGATGAGGTTTGTCACACTGTCCTTCTCAGTGTAATCTGAAGTGTTCCCTCTGGGCCCCTGCGTCCCGTCTGAGACGGCTGGTAGTGCCAGGTTCTCTCTCCACATGTGGCCAATCCGCCGTCCCCCGTCCTGAGGTCGACCGCAGTCTGGCAGACACTTCCTCAGAGCGATTCAGGACAATTAGTGTCGTGGCAAAATAACGAGAGGCTTTTCTTCCACTTCTGTGCTGTTTGATTTTACACTGATCCGTTCGGTTTCACACAATTAAAGCCTTAAACTGAACAGCTCAGGACAAAGATCACTAATGCATGATTCTTCAGTTAGGGAAGCTTTCCTGTCAGCTAGGTTTGTTTTGAAGGATAGATTATCATTTTGTCTGTTTAATCATTTTTTTCTATTTTATCTAAATCAGTTTTTTGCATTCCATTTTTATTTGTATATTTAATACTTAATTACTGAAAAAAAAAATCATTTTTTCTTTTCTTTTATTAATTGTTTTCCTTTCAATTTCTATTATTATGATTATTATTAATATTTCTGTCAAATTACAGATCTAATACATTTATTTTAGATTTTATTTGATAGTTTTTACAAATGACAAACAACTCGTTTATTCTTAGAAGTTATACTTCGAAGTTGACAGTCAGTCTCTTGTTTGAATTAGTTTAAATGAGGAATTCCCCAAATCTTCTGTGTTGTGATCTGCTGTTTCTGCAACCTGTCCTGATCTGGGAAACATGTTATTGGCTCTTCATGTTCATTGGTACGCGATGTGTTGTTTAAATCCAGACTAGTTATCAGTTTGTTTTGTCAGTTTTACCGTTTTCATCCCCCTCGAGCGGCTGCTTGAGAGTTATATGAGAAAGTTGTGTTTTTATTTTCCCTTTTTAAAGCTGTTATTAGCCTTTTATATGGCCTTAACAGATGCCGTTGAGCAATGTGTCCTCAATGAAAATTAATGCTGCAGCCGCTGGTGGTTTTTCATGACTCGATATGACTTTCAACGACTTGGCGTTTGCAATTGCTAATGCTTTTTGCACCGTGACGTTTTTCCCAGCAATCACAGGACCTGGATTGAGTTACTTTCCCCCTCCATTTGCGTCAGGCCCCGCTGCCCTGGACACCCTGACCTCCTCTTGGCAAAGTGCTCGTCCGTCCATCGTGATTCGATGCTTGTTCCGGAAACACGGCTTTTAAATAAAACCAGGACTACCTTTAACAGGTTGATGCTGAAATCCTCAGGTTACTTGTTCTGTTTAAGGGTAGCACTTGTGACGTGTTAGCTGTGTGTGTGTTTGTGTGTTATCTTAGCACAAATCCTGTGATGGTACTATTTCTGAAAATCCTGCATCAGCCTACATGCGAACGGCACACGTCTGTGCTAACAGAGTACGACTTTCCCACCGGTGTTGGTTATCAGAGAAGTTTCGTGAATGCTAATCTGTATCTTCCACTTTATAGGTAATTTAAAAGATGCTGACAAAGTATATCTGTGATTATGTTCATCGGACATGTTTACATTATATCTAAACTGTATTGGTTGTGGACCTTGCTGCTGGATGATGAGGTACAGAGATTTTCAGGAAGTGAGCGAGGCCGCAGGAGTTGTTTGGACGTCGAGTGCCAGGCTCTGTAAGTCAACACCGGTGAGAAAGCATCTCAGAGAGTGAACGTCTGTTCAACCTCCGTCTTTCTCTCTGTATTTTTAGCCTCCCTCGCAGGAGACATGGAGCTAGTTAAACGGCAAACCTTCTGCCTGCTGATCTCACGTCTGACCCCTTGACCGATAGATGGAGTAGGTAGGAAGATAGATGGATAAATAGATAGGCTGATAGGTAGATAAATGTGTTTATGGCAGTGGTTCTCAACCTTTTTTTTGCACCGGGCCGCACTATGGTCCAAGTGCAATTCTCACGAGCCGCACGCATGTCATTTACATATTACGTCATCAATACAAACCAACCAGATTTATAATATTATTTATAACCTAAATATTATGATATCTAAATGATTAAATTTATTGAAATAAATAAATAATTCTACTCACCATTAATAAAACACCTGATGCTGTCGGGAGCTGACCAATTTTGTGAAATTCTGCTCGAAAGGAGTAACAGCACAATGAAGTTGCGATTGTAAGTAGCAGTTTATAAGACGCGCATGGAATCGTGACTTGACGTGCGACATTGCAGAAAGTGTGCGTTCACAAATGTAGCCTATGTTGATCCAAATATGGAAAGCATTTTCAAATGTAATAATCTGAGGTTCTCTCCAGAGATGTTTTGCCACATTTCTGTAATTAAGGATGATTGCTGCGTAGTAGCCTATGGGTGTTTCTTTTTACCTGAACATCTTCAAGTGAGTGGCGGGGGGCAAACCGAAAGTCCAGCACTCTCTTCACTGCTGATGCTGTAACGATCTTGTTTGAATGCGTTCCTTCGCTGGCATTTTCCTCATTTCGTTTTCTCCCTTAACAAATTTGTCCATTCTGATGCTCAATTTCACAGAACTAATGACTGCTGATGACTATTTGAGTTGAATTCTTCCAAAGTGCGCGCTTGTAAGTGTTCGTTAAATGCGTAACATTAATTACTTGAGTACATAGGTCTGCTCATGTCTGAAAATAATATATGAAAACAAAATTATTTTACATAACAAAAACATTATAGCTTATATTTCTTTAGTACATTTTTAAATTAATGTAAAACCTAAAATTAATTGTAAAACTGAAATTTATTTTTTAATTGTGTTCAGACTGTAACATTCAGCATGGTGGGCCGCATTTGGATTCGTGACGGGCATTGGTTGGGAACCACTGGTTTATGGGAAGGTAGATATTTGGGTAGGTATATAGGTTGATTATTAATAGATGGATAAGTAGATATTTAGGTAGATAGATATATGGGTTGACAAGTCAATAGATGGGTAGATTGATGGATGGGTTGAAGGTTAGATATATTGGTTGATTGGTAGATGAGTGGATGGATGGATGAATGGATAGGTTAATGGGTAGATAATGAATGTTTTTGAAACCCTTGGACCTAAAATTCAGGAAATCATAAATAGTAGTATTGCCTCAGGAGTTGTACCTCTAAATTTTAAACATGCAATAGTGGAACCATTGATTAAGACGTCAAATTTGGATACCTCGATTCATGATAATTTTAGGCCTATCTCAAAACTTCCGTTCCTTTCTAAAATATTAGAGAAGGTTGTTTTTATACAATTGCAATCATTTTCAAGTCAACATGGTTTGCAGGAAGTGTTTCAGTCTGGCTTTAAATCACTCCATAGCACAGAAACAGCCCTGTTGAACGTTTTTAATCACCTATTATTAGTCACTGACTCAGGTGATTATGCTGTCCTCGTGCTCCTAGATCTTACGGCTGCATTTAACACTGTAGACCATAACATCCTGATTTCTCGGTTGGAGCATTGCATTGGAGTTAGGGGAAATGCATTGGAGTGGTTTAGATCTTATTTGTCTGACAGAAGTTTGTCAGTCCGCCTTGGGGATTTTGTGTCATCTTCAGCATCTTTCTCGTGTGGTGTCCCTCAGGGTTCCATTCTTGGACCTATTTTATTTTCATTGTCTACTTCCGTTCATTTTTGGTCATGGTCATGCCTTAACTTTGCAAATTCTATTATTGCATTAGTATTGCATCCATCTCATGGGCATTTAATAATTTTTAACTTTTAGTCTGAGTTCAATCTCTTTTTTGGGTCATTTTATCTGTAAAAGAAAACCTCCCTAATAATTCTGCACACCTGAATATAAGGAGTTTTTGACTTCCAGCCGTCATGGACAATTATATATCACTTATAAATGATTAAATACAAAATCAATAGCAGTTATTAAGATTGATGTGGTTTGGAATTGGTAAAATGTTCTTGGAAAAAAAAAATGACCAGAATATCAACTTGCCTAATAATTCTGCACGCGGTGTAGATAGATATATGCAGAGGTGTCAAGTAACGAAGTACAAATACTTCGTTACCTTACTTAAGCAGAAATTTTGGGTATCTATACTTTACTGGAGTAATTATTTTTCAGCCGACTTTTTACTTCTACTCCTTACATTTTCACGCAATTATCTGTACTTTCTACTCCTTACATCTTAAAAATAGCCTCGTTACTCCTATTTCATTTCGGCTTGTTTTCATTCCGGCTCGTCATCATTAAAAAAAAAAAAAAAAAACCTATCCAGATAAATCGCGCCATCCGGATAGAGTGAATTTGATTGTGGTTGGATGAGAAGTAAAACATATACCATTCTGACACCCTATTGGTTTGTACGCGATCCATCGCACCTGCACATGACACAAATCACGTCACACTCCAGCAAGGACAAAGCCAGTGTTGGGGTCGTTACTCAAAAAAGATTATTTCTTAAAAGTTATTATTTCTCCAATACTGGCTCATTTATCAAACGGGTGCTTTCTCTTCGTCCTCCGCAAATTAAGCTACAGTAGTTCAGTAGAGAGACGTTTGAATAAATTAGCGTTTGCGATTGACAACGCGATTGACAATGTTGTGATAAATAGGCTATACTAACTTTGTAACTCGTTACCCCCAACACTGGACATAGCAGACCTATGTAGCCAAGTATGAAGATGTCCGTAGCAGAGACTCAATAAGAGAACTCGAGCGAAATGTCCCAACCAAGCACCAGCGAGGAGGTTTGTAGCCAGGATCATCTTCCGCTCCATGAAACACGTTAATGCTCAGTAGTACATATATGTTTTTTTAATGTATTTGCATTGTACTAAAATGCGTTCATTTTCAATGGGCATATATGCGGCTGAAACAGGTAGCCTAGTGCATCCCAAATTTTTCAACATTAACATTTTAATATAACATTATAGTCATTATGGCCTTCAGAAAAATGTTTTTTTTTTGAGGAGGTGGGGTAGGGCACAATAGGCCTCTGTGGTGCGGCCTAAGCTTTTGTCCTTAATGGCATTTTTTCCCTTACATTACTTTTACTTTTATACTTTAAGTAGTTTTGAAACCAGTACTTTTACACTTTTACTTGAGTAAAAAGCTTGAGTTGATACTTCAACTTCTACAGAAGTCTTTTTAAACCCTAGTATCTATACTTCTACCTGAGTAATGAATGTGAATATTTTTGACACCAGTGGATATATGGGTAGGTAGAGATATTGGTAGGTAGTTGGATGGGTAGATATATGGATAGATACTGTAGGTAGTTAGATGTATGGCTACCAGTGTTGGGCTAGTTACTCAAATAATGTAATATATTACTCATTACTAGTTACTAGTCAAAAGTAATAGTGTTACTTTACTTATTACTTTCTGGCAACAGTAATTAGTTACACTACTAGTTACATTACTTTTTCTTCCCGCCCCACAGAATTGTAACTGTGTATCTTCCACATAAATGTTACTAACAACATATTTCTGCCTCATTATTTGACCAAAATCCACATCGGATCGCAGTTATTACAAACACTCAATAATTAATAGTGACATTCAAGTAGAAGTGTTGTATTAATCTCATTAATTGTCATGTGTAGCTTGAAGCTAATTGTAATTGCTCCGTTATCCATACACGTTTATATTTCATTATGTATTTTATCAAATTACATAAGTTTGTAAGAAACTGTTTAATTTAAAGATTTTTAATTCTAGTAATATAATGTACCACATGCTGATCAGAGGGATGTAATGCCAGAGTAAAGTAAAGCCACAACTTACACAACAGTGCTCAGATCATCTTTTTCCCTGACAAAAACAATATAATGCAATATTTCTATCTGCTGAATGTAATCTTTTCCATATTCCAAGCTTGCCTGCTGCACTGGGGACATCACATGCATGTGCGAGTCGTGAAAATTATGAAAATAAATCTAGAAATTATTTGATTGTTGGATTTTAAATCAGCGGGGTTGAGCATCAAAAGTAACTAAGTAACTAAGCTGTTTTATGGATGGTAACTGAATATTATTACTGAAATCGTATTAGTAACTAGTTACACTACTAGTTACTGCAAAAAGTAATATTATTACAGTAACTAAGTTACAGTAACTAGTTACTGCCCAACACTGATGGCTACGTTGGTAGGTAGGAAGATATATAGTTGGTAGCTGGATGATAGATAGGTAGATATATACATCGATTGGTAGATAAGTAATTTGGTAGGTATGTCGATAGTTTTATGGATGGAGGGATAGGTTGGGAGATATAGAAATGGATATATACTGTAGGTAGATGGATAGACAGAGTTGACAGTAGATTGGTAAGTAGGGACAGTGGGTTGGTAGATCAGTAGTTCTGGAAAATAAATGTGTAAATCATAGCTCTGGTTAGGCCTCTTTCTGGTTCTGCTATTGATTTGATTCCCATAACTCTATCTGCACCTCATAGTCAAACTTTTTCCGTTTCCTTATAGTCTTCCTCTTCTGTCTTTTCTAAAGCGCTCATTTGATCGGTTTTTCCCTTCTTTTTGATTTTTCCATCTGGCAGTTTGAGCCCGATGCCAATATTTGTCTTTCTTTCCGACAGCAGGCAGTGACGTCTGTGTGGTGAGCGGTTATACGCCGATCAATCTCAAAGGAAGAGCAGAGTTTAGAAATTGAGCCCTGTGTCAGTCAAAGAGCACAGACCTTTAATCCACACAAGATGCCTTTTCAAAATAGTCCACAAGCGGCTCCTGCTGTAGGTGTGTCTGTGCTTCTGCATCAACACATGTGAAGAGCCATTACATCTCAACAATTATTAGTTGTTTCCAACTAAGATCAGCAATGTTGTAGAGGTGGCTGGTATTTATTTATGGACTGTTTCTTCAGCTGTGGACTGTTTTGATCATGTGGACGTTCAGAGATTAAACACTTCTTGTGCTATAAAAAGTGATTTTTGTAAGTTGTAAGTAAGATGATTGGAGTACTTTTACAAAAAAATACTATTTTTACTATTTCTACAATTGCGTGACAAACTTGCATTTGCGAGTTAAGTCAGAATTGTTGGGGATAAACTCACAATTGCGAGAAATAAAGTCAAAATAGCAAAATATAAACTGTGAAAATTGCGAGACTTTTTTTACTTACAATTCTGTTATTTTTTCTTGCAATTGCAAGTTTCTTGCATTTCTGACTTTATAACTTGTAATTGTGAGTTTATATCAAACAGTTCTGAGAAAAAAAAAATCAGAATTGCGAGATAAAAATTTGCAATTAACGCAATTAATTTTTTTATTCAATAGTGGAAACAGGCTTCCATAGTTGCTTGTCATTTGTTTGTAATTGTAAAATTTACTAGCAATTTCTGAGTCAAACTGTTTTGCACCACCTTTTAAAAAAAAATGTTTTTAGTAATTTTTAATTTTACCATGTTTTATCCATTCCCCCCATCATCATCACATGATAATGAATGAAATTAAAATGTAACACTTTTTTATATATAAAATGATCAGCTTATTTGTCTTGCCAAGGCTAATTTCATAGTTGGTAATCTATGTATTTTATTTTATTACTTAAGTTCTCTACTGTTGTTCCCTCGGTAAATGTGATGTAACTTTGGAAAATCATTATTTTGAGCAAAATAATTAATAAATCATTTTGATGGCTTTGTTTGTTTTCCCTCATATTTTAGGTCATGGTTTTGAAAATGCCACTATGTTTTATGATTTTAATATTTTAACATTGAAGTATTTGGTCTGGAACATGGATAAATCAAACCTAAACATAAAAGGCATTTGAAAAGTAGCAAAAATAAATGATGAAGGCATGGTAGAAAAAGCTTCCAAAACCGTTTTAATATGACCTTTATTTAACAATCTGTTGTTTATAATAAACATCATAAAAGTGCCTGTAGTTGAAGAAACACCAATAATCAAAATGCAAACTCATGGGAAATTCAGTCATCCAAGAGCAGCAGGGTGGGAAACTTTATTTATTTATTTAATAATTTGAATATATAAAACAGCTCTCCATTTATATGAATGTGAACAAATGCGCTGAGGTTCATTTCACGAACTGTTGAAGCACATCTTAAATGAGTTTCATGACAGTTAAGTTGATGGCAAGTGCATTTCTCCATCGCATTTGTTACTCCACTGAAATATTCCTGGCTGGTGCAGTTTATGAAAATATATGCTAGTGATACATGCACATCTGCACTATTGCGCACACTGAGTTCATATGAAAATATGAGTTTCTGATTTCTGCAGTATTCATTTTCCTAGCCGACATAAATCAACAAAATAATGTATTTTCATAATGTGCATCTTCATCTCCAGGAGATCCAATTTAGTGTTTAAATGGACTCGTTTGGCTGCTCCATCTGTCTAGCTGTCTAGTGGGTTTGGCGTCCTGGGACTCTCCGTTGATCTCTCTGGGATGATGGTTATCCCAAAGTCTTTCCTTTTGGGTTTCTCTTTACCGCTGTCCCATCTTTATTTTCCGTCTCTCGTACTGTATGTTTATTCTTTCGGTCCTAATTCTAGGTTTATTCATATTATAATCAGTGTCAGTCCTTCTTTCCTGATGAGAATCATAAAGAATCATTAAATGAAATCATGTTATATTCCTTAAGTACTATGGAGAAGGTATCAGTGCTATATACTGCTATAAGTAAAAGATAAAAATAGCTTCTGGTAACATTTCAATGTGTTGTTTTTTTTTTGCCATATGAACAATCAGTCAGTAATTTTACTGATTTAAGTGCACATAATTCAGTTCAAATTCAACGCTTGCTGATTTTGAATTTCATATGAGGACATTAAAGGGATAGTTCACTTTGAAATTAAAATTTGGTATCTATCAGCTTACCCCAAGGGCATCCAAGATGTAGGTGTTTTTTTTTTTTTTTCAGTTCTAGTCTGTCAGTCATATAATGGCAGGTATAGGTCACTGTCTCTATAAGAGGGAAAAAGAACATGCACAGAGAAATTCAAATTAAACAATTCCCCATCGTAACTACACATTGATGGCCTAAGACACGAAACGAGCGGTTTGTGTGAGAAAACGAACAGTATTTCTATCGTTTTTTACCTCTTGTACACAACCATGTCCAAGTGATCTGAGTGCGCACACACATCCGGTGTGTGACGTGTGTGTGCGCGCGCTCTGGCTCACGCTGCATTCACACGGGGCGTCGGCGTCAACGCTTGACGGAGGGCGTGTCTGAAGCGTGGTGCTGACGCGCCGTCATAGTTACAACAACCAATCACATACTTCTCTGGTGTTGCATGAACGGGATTGGGTATTTGCATGAGGCGATCTGATTGGCTGACGCCTCCGTTGGCGCTTGAAAAGTTGCGTCAGCACCACGCTTCAGACACGCCCTCCGTCAAGCGTTGACGCCGACAAAGTCCTTCAAAAATGGTTATAAGACATTAAATGTCATTCACTAATTGGATTTAAAATTTTTGGTATATTAAATTAAATATAAACAAATAAACATTTATTTATTTAGTGCTATTAAATGATTTAATATTTATGCTATATTTATTTTTTGTCTGTATTCAGAAGTTTTTTTAGTTCTTGTTCTAAATTTAATATAAATTAATATTTATTTATTTATTTAAATATTAAATACCATCGAATTATTACATTTTTGTTTAGAATAAATCAATACATTATTTATTTATTAACTTTTTTCTATATATATTTTTTGCTATATTCAGAAGGAAGAGCAGTTATTGTGTTAAATGAAATATAAAATATAAACAAATATATATTTACTTATTATAATATAATATTACATGCTGTTAAATTATTTATTTATTTTTTAATAAATCAATAAATATATTATTTATGAATTAATTATTATTTTTGTCTGTATTCAGGAGGGGGGATCATGTTTTATTCAGTCCTTGTATTCTAAATAAATTCTAAATAAATATCTATTTATTATAAAATATTTAAAAACAAACAAGTAACTAAATGTAATTGTTATATTAATATTTATTTATTATTTGTAATTGTTCTCTGTATTCAGAAGGGAGTGTGTGTTTCGCGTGCTTACTAAACAAATAGGGGTTGCATTTTATTTTACGGTAGTGTACTTACATGTACTTACACTCTACTTACAGTGTACTTACCTAAGAAAGTACTGGTAATATAAGGTAACTACATGGGGTAGGGGTAGGTTCAGGGTTAGTACTTAGTTATTACCTAGTTATTGTAATTACTATAATAAGTACATAGTATGTACATGAGGAACAGAACTGTAAAATAAAGTGCTACCCAAATAGGTCAAGAGTTTCTGCCACAGGCGCTCGATCTCAGAGAAAGCTGTCTCTGTTACAGTACAAAGCATGATCAGCTCAGATCCTGACCCTGCTGCGTTTGTGTGAGTGTATGTATGTGTCCCGAGCACACAAACGCATGCCTTGAGCCAAAATCACATGTTGGCATGACCTGCCATATACTGTATAGATGCCTCCAACAACTAGATGCTTTCACAGCTGTTTGCTGTAGTTTCTGATGCTCCTGGCTTTCTGAATTTTCCATCTGTGCCATCTTTCTTGACAATGTAGTTTTGGTTGGGGAAAAATAGCAGCGGACAGCAGGAAGATGGTTTTAATCATCAGGGAAAGTAGCAGTAGACTGTACAGGAAATGAAGGAATTAAATGGATGGTTTGCGTTTTGTCCGTTCCCCTCGAATTCGGTTTTCTTCATTCCGTCCGTGTTACGCCAACTGAACATTTACAGAGGGAAGGGGTCGCCATTACTGCAAATAGAGCTTGAGAACAGCTTTATCCTAATTAAACAACAAACGCTGAAGAAAACATCAAGGACGTCTGATTAGAAGAAAGAAAGAGAGGCCGATGGTTACAGCGAAATAAGGCGCAGGTTGAAAGGGAAGGACAATCCCAGATGCAGTACGAGTGACGTACACCAGACACGCCGTCCAAATCACTCCGGGACAGGAAACAGAGTCTCTTTAATCAGGACGTGGATCAGGTGAATAAATCCCGCTCTGCTCATTAACCCTGTCAAAGCACAAGCTCATGTTACAGTCCCAACAATAATCACATTTTCTGGGGAACGCAAGAGGAGACATTAGGCAAAATATGTCCATGCAATAAAAGTGAACGAGGATGGATGCCATCAAGCTCCAAAACATACAAAAACAACACTTGTCTGCTGTTTTGCAAGTCTTATAAAGCAATGTACTGCAAAACAGGGCTATTTAATGAGCTATTAATTCATGTTTTTGTCATTTTCCTGTAAAAATGTCTAAAAATCCATAAAACAAGATTTATATCTGCTGTATAAGAATATAAATATAAGTGTATTCTGTCTTACTGCTTTGATCGTTTTTTTTATTGTTTATACTTAAAACAAGTTTAAAAAATCCCATAAACTCATTTATTTTGATATACAACCTCTGAAAACAAATGTTCTCCTGAAGTAAGTTTCCAAAGTTTTTTTTTTTTTAAAGAAGTCTTTTTTGCTCACCAAACCTGCATTTATTTAATAAAAAAAAGTTTTTTTCTATTTTAATATATTTAAAGATTTAATTTATACCTGTTACAAAAATATTTTTTAGCCTCATTACTTAAGAAACTTTTTTTATGATTATCAATGTTTCTAAAAAAAAAAAAAAAATTGATGTGCTGCTTCATATTTTTGTGGAAATATTTTTTTTCAGGAATGAAAATTTCAAAAGAACAGCATTTATAGTAAATAGAAATCTATTGCAACATTGTTTTTATAACTTCTGACCAAGAATAAAAATCTTTAAAAAAAATATATATATATATATATATATCTTACAGACCCCATATTTTAAAATAAAATATTTAGTCGTTTTTAATATTTTTATTATTTATTTAGAGTTTTTTTGTTTTAGTATATGAAGAACAGAACAGTCGATATCCTGCTTTGTCACGTCAGAAATTGATAAACTGGGTTGTGATCAGTAAGGTATTACATTTCAGTAAGGGATTAATAAAAAAGTATTTTCTTTTCAATAACATGCACTGAGAAATTGCAATAGGACCAGAAACATGTATAAAGACAGTCAATAGGGTCAGTTTTGTTTTCATCTTGACTTCAGGGTTCAAAAACACTGGGCTATTTAGCAGCAAAAATAGCTGTACTACTGTTACATGTCAAACAACCCCATTATGCTGGCATTTAGCAGCATTTTTCTAAAGCAGACCAGCAGAAAGGAGTTGTTTGGAAACCTCATGCTGAATCACTTTGATGGAGTTCAGCAGAAGCAGCAGCAGCATCAATGACAGATGCGATACACGACTGGAAAAGCAATGAAAGGAGCGAGATGGTTATACAGAGGGGAAAATATGAAGTCGCACTAAATTTCTGAGGCCTGCTGCTCACTGATCTCTCTGCCACAAGCGTATGAAGTGCGGGAGAAGAAGAGAAGTCGAAATTGCTCCCACATGTGCTGGAGGACACCTGATAGTCCTCTCACTGGGTGGATCGACATTCTCTGTCAGTGACACAGCTGCGTTCTCCGTCTGTTTAACCTCGCCGTGCAAAAAAAGCCCTTCAGTGGGCCTTCAGGTTGTTTTGGTTGGGAGCGCAGCTCTACATAAATCCCCGCTCGACCAGGAGCTGACTTTGAGCTTCGGCTTTCTCCCGGTGTTCAGGTGTTTTTCCCTGTTATTTTTATCATCTCGGGTTCTCCTGTGTGTTTTCTCAAACGCTCTCTGAAGGGTTTCTGCGTGGATTTTATTTGATCTCGGCTCGTTTAGCGTGAAGCTGAATTCTGGATGCTGTGCTTTGTTCCTCGGCTAAAGAAAACACGGCGCTCTCAGGCCGCTTCGCTCACGTGTGTGTGTTTCTGAAGGACCACGTTATTGAAGATGAATCTCAGGAACTCATTGGACGTGTCAGAGTAGTTTGTAATTGAGTAGTGAGTTGAAGACACATCAGGGCATCTTGGCAGCACCTCGTCAGCTGTTCTCTAGTCTTGTGATGGGATGTGCGATATTTAGGCTATTGTCTGCGATAATATTGTAATTTTTGTTTTAACGATGTGCAAGCTGATATTATCAAGTATGTCAAGTCCAAAAGCATTCACTGCATTCTAAACCTATTAGAATGCAGTTAAAATGCACCTATAAATTCAACTTATGAAAGCAAAAAATGTTTTTTTATTATTTATTTATGATATAGTAAGTAATATCACACAAGCAAGAGTGTCGTTTTCTCAAATATCAGCACGGATGTGAGCTCGATCGCTAATGTGATTATTTTATGAAACTGTCTAACAAACAAGAAGTTAAATATTGAGTGAGTTACATTTTAAGGCCTTTCCACACTGAGCGTGAAAAAGCGAAATGAATGTTGAACGCGATGACGCGTTGGAATAAAACAACAGCTTCCTATGGATGCTTCCACATAGACTGCGAACATTCGCGCACCGAAAATGCAATTATTATTTTTTTTAACCAGTCTGACGAATCTTTTCAGTTTCGCAAAGCGAAAACACGGGCCGTCCAATAAGATTTGAGCATTACATCACATGCCCGGAGCAGCTGCTGTTGCACAAAAGGCAGAGAGTGGTGGCGCTGTTTCGAAAACCAGTGTAAACAAACAACAAAGAAGAGAAGAGTATCCCGCAAGAGAGAAGAGTGGATGCTGAGTTCTTGTTATCTTTGGTATCTGAGAATAGAATTATTCTCACATGTTCTTAATATCATTTCTATTAATTCTCCACTGAATCATGTGATCTGAAGAGCACTGTTCGTTTTCTTCCACGTGCGCGAGTGTTATGAGTCAGAGCGCGTTCACTCTCTAGATCTTCCGTATAAAAAAACAAGTGAAACATATTTCTACACATGAAATATTAAAGCAAATAGACATATGATTATAATATTTTCTGTATGTTTTGTATCCAGCTCATTGTATTTTTTCTAACAATAAAGGATGATTATGACGATGTTAAATCGATATACGAGATACATATCTGAGGAAAAATGCATTGTTGGTTGGCGCCACCTAGCTTGCAGGCGTGAATTAGCAGAAGGTGAACAATCGTTTCGCGCTCGGTGTGAAAGCACCGTTTGTCCGCGATTCGCCTCGCTTTTTCGCATCGCGCTCAGGCCTTTAGACCGTTTTTTCACCAACAAAAATAGTTCTAAACAAAGCTGGAGAAGATTATTTGTGCATGTCAGAGCAACACTGCGGTGTTTCGTTCCTAAATGAATCTCGTTTTGAATAAATCATTTCAGTTAATGATTCATTGAATTGTTTCTAAATGAATTAATCGTTTGAATGAACGATTCAATGAATCACTCATTAAGACGGGCTTACTGCCACCTACTGGCAGTTTTAGTGTTGTACTTATTTATTTACTTGTGACAGCACAAAAATACACTCAGCAGAATAATGTATTATCGACAAAAAATAATAATTGTCATTAAAAAAAAAAAAAGTAGGCAACTCCTACTTGCATGTACATCACCAGTAAAAACTTTCAAATTAAGTTTTTGTTTTATGTTTTTAAAAATGGTCTCACCACTTTTAGTTTCAATAACATCATTGGTCAGATTTGTTAATTGTTGTTCTAGGATCTTTGAGTATTGATCACCCCAGTGGAGTTTACTATTTTTGTAGCGTCTTTATTTTGTAGTATTTGATATGTATACTTTTTATACTAAATTGATAAGCATACTTTTTATACTAGTTTACTTATTCACTTTGATAATTACCACTAACACAACGGCTCAATCCCAAATGACACACTTGAAATGAACTGCCAGCCTTGTGGCCTTTGCTCACATTCGTAAGCTTCATAAGATCGCAGGGTTGATTGTAGATTTAGATTTCAGAAGGGCTGCTGTGTGTTCTTGTTTCACTTTTTAGTGTACTGTTCAGTGAGCTTTGACGAGTATGAGGTGCTGTGCATGTAAAGGCTGATATGTACACTTTTTGCAAGTCTCTTTGGTAAGAACTCCTGAACTTGAACAGAAATATGACTGAACGTCTTAGGATGAGTTACTGCGGATACAGTATCATGATTGATTGATTCCTGTGACGTTATTGACGGCATGTCTGTAAAGCACATGTGAAGGAACTAATAGTTTAACACACGCACACGCACACACACACACACACACACACACACACACACACACACACACACACACACACTCTTGAGGTCCAGATGTCTCCAGCTGAGGTGTCATACAGCACAGGTCTCACACCCTTCACGTCAACCACTGTTTATTTGGTGCATAAAGCCAAACGGGATGATACATGGCTCTTTCTCTTCCTGAGCGCAGCTGCAGAAACACTCGCCATGATGTCATCCTCCAAAGTCTTCATCTGCTAAACATCTTATGGGTGTATTTATGCTTGTATTCTTAGCAGGTACATTCTTATGCATCTTACAGTGAAGTACTCAGGATAAGACTGTGACCTCAACTTCATGTGCCGCTGTGTAATACAAAAAATAAAAACAAAAAATAACGCTTGCATGAGCATTTCTAAACTAATGCAACAGGCTGGCATCAATTATTCACTTCTTACCACAAGATGAACATGTGCATGTGGTAACAAAGATATTTTTCAGGTTTTCTTCTCCAAGTATGAATGCATAATTGTAAGGAAGTACTTTAAAGCAGCCTAAGCTGGCATTAATACACTAGAAAAAAGAAAAAAAAACTTGATAAATGAAAACAAGAAGCAACACTGCATAAGATATTAAGACTTGTTTTCATAGACTGTATTTTGAATACTTTAGTGTATTGTTAGTAGTATTGTTAGTATTAAAGAAATTTAAGAACTTTAAGTGTCTGAATGTAAAACTTGTGGAACTGCGCAACTGAGAAAAAAAAAAAAAAAGTGAACTAAATAGAAAAAAAAAAAAAGTTACTCGAAATAAAATAAACTTTAACCAAAATAAAATATAAACAAAATTGAAGCTTATTTAAAATGTAAAATTATTTATTTATTATTTAAAAAACTATTTTCATTTAGTTTACCTTACTGTACTAAAATAACTAAGAACTAAAATGAATTAATGCAAATTAATAAATAAAAAAGATCATGTTAAAAAACTAAAAGTAATGAAAATGAGATGAAATGATATAAAAATGATTACTTCAACTAAAAAGAAAAAATATATATTTTTGGAATATTAAAATAATTTCAAAATATTAATACAAACTATAATTATATTAAATTATATATATATAAAAATACAAATATCCAAAATAGATTTTTAAAATAATATTTAAATATAAAAATACAAAATTAAGTTTTTAAATTATAGTATTATAATAATAATAAACTAATAGTATTTCTGTGATACTAAAAATAACACTGAAGTGCATGCACAATATACAGTGTATATGTAATTAAATAAAAATATTTAAATAATATCTATATTCACTTGCAGCTTTTAAAATTATTGATTTTAATTTTATTATTAATTTATTATTGGAGTGCCAGTCAGCCAGTCAGAATCAATAATTCCACAGTGTTGTGTTGTAAGATGAATGCATAATGTTAGAATCATGATCAGAAATGATCAGACTTGCTGTTATAGTCACAAAAAAGTTTGTCCGGCTGTTTGAACAGCAGTATTGAAAACAGAAACTTAATCAGACACGGAACAAATCTCTGAAAGGTAAACACATTTGATGATGCCTGGGGAATGATCCGCTGTTATCAGTCACCTCGGTGTGTTTTCGTTTCTAATCACGGGTTCATTCGTACTGTGGTTTGGTTTGGCAGGACGGTGATGGATGTGAAGCGTGAGTCAGCTCAATCTCCAGTTTTCCTGAACGCTGCAGTCAGACTCAGTGCCAGCAGTCTCTCTCAGGACGAGTCCTGCCAGTGTTTGTTCAAAGCGTTGCGAACACATTGTTGCAGGTCGTTTGGAGGCCTGGCCAAAGCGGTTCACAGAGGGAGGACGAAAAGGACAAAAGGGAAGGGAGGGGGAGCGGAGAGAAAGAGAGGTTGAGAGTTCACACAGACTGATGAATGTGTGTGTTCTCAGCCATCGATCTGCAGACAACACACTCAAACAACAGACCAGGGACTCCTGCCACGTCTGCTGTCTTCATCTATTCTTCCTTCTCACTTTCTTCTAACTGTGATTTGTTGCTCTTTGGGGTTCAGACTCTTATTCTCAACAGGGATACACTGGTTTTATAGTTCTACCTAAAAAATTCTAAATGAAAAATAGCAGACTTCAAAAAAAAAAAAAAATTCAGTTAGTGTCTAATTTCTTTATATATATATATATACAGTATATATATATATATATATATATATATATATATATAATGAAGAGTCTATTTGCAAAAACAGATAACTCCATTTTTTTTTTAATTTTCAAAAATCATGTTTTTTTTTATTATGTTCAGTTTTTATTGTGCTTCTTTGTGTTAGTTAGCTGTATTGTTTAGTTATTTTTTAACCTAATCAAAATAAACCAACTGCAGTTTGATTGAGATTAATTGGAATGCATAATGAAAAAACCCGATTTTTGAAAATTGATAAAAACGATTTGCAAATGAACAAATTTTTTGTCTGTTTTTGCAAATGAACTCTCCATATATATATATATATATATATATATAAACAAACGTTTTTCACACTGTATGTATTTAATGTCGTGATGCCTAAATTCACTTGGCGCATTTAAAAGGACAGATTTTTGTTTTAGTGTTTTATTTTGTTTTTTTACACAATTAATTGTGCACAAAATAATAACATAAATAAACAATGCGCAAAGTGCATCTTATGTATCAAGCTTAAAAAAAAAAACATCCTCTCATTACTTTGTTTATTGCGAGCGATTCCAGATCGGAGCCATGTTCTGTGATTATCTCCTTGCACATCCTCGACCCTGAGACTGAAGATGTTTGGGCCTCATCCAGCAACCATATTTCTTCCTGGATGTGAACCAAAGACCTCCATACCTTCCAGATGAGGTCCGATGGAGCACGATATGGCCCGAGAGCTACGTCCCCCCTGAGGGACATATATTGAGAGTGGTTTTATGTGCTGGGCGTGTGCGCGGCTGATAGATGCCTGTGAACTCCAGACTGCATCCATGAGGACCAGAGATTCAGGGCGTTTCACACCAGAGCTCTTGCCTCTTTGACGTCAGCGCTTTGATTGTTTGGTTGGCGTGAACGCTTGTTTTGTGAAGTCTGGTGCTCGAGGAACAAACCTGAGTCTGTCTGAAAATTAATCTAGGGCACAGGATCATTTTAGCCTAATTTGCTGAAGTTAACCGTTATTGACCGTTAACATGGGTGTAGCAATATATCAAGTCACAATTTATTAATAACATTTTTTTTGATGAAATTTGATAAATAACAAGACGCAACTTGAGAAGCAACACTGTGTAAAATATTAAGAGTTGTTTTCATAGATTTGAATAAGTATATTGTTGGTGTTTTTATAGTTGCATCTTGCTAAGAAATGGCAAGTTATTATAGTTAACCAAATCAATAAAAACTTTGCTTATAAAATGAATAAACTAATAAAGTGAAAAAAAAAACAAGTAATAGACATGACACAAATGCACAACAAAATTACTAAAACTTCAACTAAATTTAAAATGAAAACAGAAAATATGAAAATAAAAACTGATTCAGATTATTTTTAATATAAACTAATAATATCTCAAATGATTATATATATATATATATATATATATATATATATATAAACCATTAAATACAAGAACATAAAAAAACTTAACATTTATTTTATTCAAGTAGTGAAAATGCATATTTTACTTTTAGTTTCAGCTTTAGTTAAATATAATAACCTTGGTAATAAAAAAATAATAAAATACAAAAATGTGAACTTTACTATTTTAACTGTTTTGTTTTTGTTGTAAGAATCATGAGAGTATCAAATGTCAAACCAAATCATGTCATGAGTGTATTTTTTAAACCCCTAATAATGAATAAGTTACTAATATTATAATTTAATATATTACACTGCATTTCATAAATCAGCCTCTGCAAGAGCCTTTTTTTTCTTAGAATGAAGAATATTTTAAAAATCCAAACAACCTTTTTCTACTTTAAAGAATCTTTTGTGCATTTGAAAGGCTCCATGGATGTTAAAGGTTCTTCATGGAACCATCAATGCCAATAAAGAACCTTCATTTTTAGGAGTATAGGAGCAATCAGATGTGGGTTTGGGCCAAGCAGACAAATGGATCTTGTCTTTTAAAGTATAACATAACTGAGTTTTTTGTCCAGTTCAGATTTCCAGAGTCAGATTTAGTGATTCAGGTCAGGGTGACTAAAGCTACAGGAAATGATTCTTATTCATGTGAATGTGTGTGGTTTGACTCCTCCTGAACTAATGAGAGTGGAGATAAGATTCCATTCGGATGAAATCAATAAGTGCTCACTTCCAAACTCGGATGTTCACCTCCACACCCAAACTCACACTAACCCTGCTCTGACACTTCTTCCTCTTCTGTTACTCTTCAACCCGTCCGATCAATACTCCAGCTTCAGTGCTTTCAGAGACATCAGTCAGTGGTCATCTGACTTTATCAGGCTGTTTTTCTGAGCTACAGTGTGTTTGAAGATGTTTCATTGAGGAAAAATCCTGTGTAGTGCAGTGATAAATCCGGAAATAGATGTTAAATGGATAAATACAAGTTAAGATCCCCTTGAACTCTTGTTCATTTTTTTTAACAAGAATAAAAAAAAAAAAACGTTTTTTGTAGTCATGCCATTGAAGAACCATTTTGGGTTTCTCAAAGAACCTTTGTTCTTTGAAGAACCTTTTTTTTTCCCTTGGTCTGAAGAACATTTTAATAATGCATAGAACTTTTTTTCCACTGTAAAGAACCTTTTGTGCTTTTGAAAAGCTCCATGGATGTTCATGGAACAATCAATGACAATAAAGAAATGAGAATGTAAGGTAAAGCTTTCGAATGGTCTTTACAAAAAAAGAATTCAGAACATTCTTTCACACGCTCTATCAATCTCTTTGTTTTCTTTCAAACTTTCTTCCACTTTGTGTTACTTGTGTCAGATCTCTCTTGCGGTCTGTTGTAGTCGTGGTAATGTGTGTTTATGTATGTTAGAGTGTGTAAACAGTCTCTGTCAGTGCTGTTTGTCAGGAAGTTTTTCTCTGTTCTGTTGGTGCAGGATCGTCCTACTCTGAGTGTCTCTGATCATATTCCACACAGACATCTCAACACACACCTGTACAAAACACTGACTGACTTGTGTGGCGATGTCTGAGATGATGAATCACCAGCTGACGGTCAAACATCTGATCGAGCAGCACAATGGCAAATCAATGTGATTTTTGTGTCTCTTTGTTCTCTGTTGTTATTTTCTATATTTGATCCTGGTAAACATTTATGTTCTTTGGGATACAGTTATTTCCCAGCATTCAGTTGACACTTAATGAAACCTTGCCATTTGTGCAGTGTTGTTCTTCCATAAATTCACAGATATGCAGTCTTGACGTGGGTCGTTTGCATGAAAACATTACTGTAGTCTGCTGTAAAGAGACTCTATACAGACAAAAAACACGTTTTTAATATGTTAAATGTAGAAAAAAAACCCAGACAAAGTAGATCAGGAAAACTTATATTAAAAGTCTATTTATTTTGATGCATTTTGAACTCTTTTTTTTATTTTAGAATATGTATTTTATAATTATTTTCCTGAATTTTTTGCTTGCTTATTTATTTATTTTAGTTCTGTCAAGCGCGATTAATCGCATCCACAATAAAAGTTTTTGTTTACATAATATATGTGTGTATACTGTGTACATTTATGTATATATTTAAGAAAAATATATTATGTTTATATATTCAATATATTTATAATATAAAAGAATATGAATATATTGTACATGTAAATATTTTCAAAATATATACTGTATGTGTGTATTTATATATACAGTACATAATAAATATACACAGCACACATACATATATAATGTAAACAAAAACTTTTATTTTGGATGCGATTAATCGTTTGACAGCACTAATTTATTTAAAATTTCTAACTTGCAATTTTGAGTTGGATAAACACGTAAATGGTTTTTACTAGCGATGCAACGGTACCGTTTTTTCAGATCCGATCCGATCCAGAAAATTCAGAGTATTGGCCAATTCCGATCCGATACCAGTGCAGGTTTTTTTTTTACTCAACGTAGAGTTTCTATACTTCTGTGTCACTCTTTTGTGTGTTAAACACAATCTTACTAGACAAATTCATTTTATTAATGAAAAATAACGTGAAAAAAATATATAGGGGTTGTTTACATCTGGTCACTTCATGCGTTTTGTAATATAAATCCGATCGCTCAAAACACTTCAGGAGGAGGTCTGGGCCGCATTCCAGACGAACTGGACATGTGTAAATGCATCTGGTTGTTGAAACCACGTATGTGAATTTTACTCCTCACAAAATGTTAAAATAATAAACGTGTGAGACCGTGTTATAGGCTATATGGCATGTTATAGTCAGATATGACTGTGCTAATGCAACACGCATCGCCACGGACGAGTAGCTGAGCATCGCAGACGCGCAAACTACCGTGAATGAAACTGAAAGTAAAGACGCAGACGCTCAACACAATCATCTTCATTAAAAGTAGTAAGACAAACATATCTTTCCAGTGCTGATGCCGCGCGCTCTCCTATTGTGGTCTTTGATCTTGAAATGAGCTGATAATTAATAAAATGCAGCGCATATCTATTGATTTCGTTGACGTGAACTTCGTTAAATTTAAATATAGTGCGGGAATTGAAGATCGGATTTATATCCGTTTTGCGACTATGTGGCCAAGTGTAAATGGAAACGTTTTAACAAATCAGCGAAATGACCAGATGTAAATGGGCCCATTCATAATATATGGCAAAAAATACTATTATAAACTAGGTTAGTGGATAATTTAGCAGCAAAAGTTATTCTAGAAAAATCATGAGTGCACAATTTATAAAATCTAAACATTTAGTGAAATAACATTATTTAGTGGGGAACAAATAAAAGTGAATATGTGAAGGACTAAATCTGGTAAAATGTTACACGTTGCTCTTTGCATTGTTGTAAAATACATTAATGAAAACAAGTAAATGTATTTATTTATAAATATAAACTACAAAATTAAAAGACATTTCTTTCAAAGGTATAGTAATGAAGGCAGCAACATATGATAGAAGAGTCCTGCCTCCATTACTGTGCTATACATTTGATTATTAATAGCCTTGATAGGACAGTACAAGAAACGCTATCAATAATATTTAATTGCGCAAAAGCATTATAATGCGAAAAGCTCCAATAGAGAGCGGCACAAAGCTCTTATGCGTTTCCCGTGCGCAGAATGATGCTCTTGAAGCAGCACAGAGTCACAGCGCGCAGCTCCACAGAAGTTCAAAGCACAGAGGAAAGAGAGATTGATGCTTAGCTTATTAAATCTGCGCGTTAGTTTATTGAGCCTTTTCTTTTAACGGTTTTAAATCTCAGTTATTGAGCGCTCTTGAAGAGAGTTTCATTGTTTTGACTGTAGTAAACGAACGCAACACGCAGTTTGAACGCTGAACGGAGGATGACAGACAGACGCAGCAGAGAGAAGAGTTTACCTGAACTTGAATTTAACGACTTAAATATTTATTTGTATCTCACATTAAACTATGGAACGGCTTCAGAACACTTGGACTTGGACTTTATGGTGCTTTATAATGTTTTTGTGCTTTTGTGGGGCTTAACAATAACACAGAACAGTATACACACAATATCAGATTTGGATCGGTCTCATCTCTCCGATACCCGATCCACAGAAAATGACCGGATCGGAGCCGATACCGATCCTGAGTATCGGATCGATGCATCCCTAGATTTTACAGCTTATGACTGTCTCAATCCTCCATCTAGACTGGCAGAGTTTGACCTTTGACCTTTCAGAGTGAATGTCATAGCAGTGCCTTTAGAAATCTCTGTATCAAATACAGACAGACATCTTTTCCCAGCGTCTCAGCTGTGTTGTTTTGCTGGTAGTGATTATGGCAGCATTGTTTCAGAAGTGCCGTTATGATGTCAGAGTGATTTAGTCGTCTGTCATTCACATCACAGAAAGGCCCTGATCTACCCGCCATCACACACTGTCAACTTTAAAGGACAGGAAGAGGAGGTATTTTTAGATGTTAATCGTTCAGTCATCAGGGTTCAATACAGACTGCTGTCAGACATCTGCTTTCAACACAAGCCATTCATCTCTATGCATCTCTCTGTTCTATCTCTATATAAGAAAACAGCTTAAAAGCATTTTCATTTTTTAAATAAAAAAGATCATGTGTTTCTCTGTGTCTCCACAGTGTGTCCAGGGTCATCAGGGTAATAGAGACTCACGCATCCTTTGGGTCAAAGATGACAACTTACTCACTACTGGCTTTAACCAGGTAATTCTGAAGTTTTCTACATGCTTAAACATACAGTTAAAGGAAGAATAAAAACATGATTATGTTTGATGTAAATGTAATAATTCACTAATTTATAATGCGTCTGTGTTTGCAGATGAGGCAGCAGGAAGTGAGACTCTGGGACAGCAGGAAGTTGAGCTCATCTCTTAGCTCGCTGTCTTTGGCCACCTCCAATGCGTAAGTCAAACACAGCAAACCGATTCATGCGCTTTACATGTGACAGGATTTGATGGATTTTCTGTGGTTTGTGAAGGCAAAAGTGTTGCAGTCTGCAGGTGTGTGAATGTGTGTGCTGGACAGAACAGAAGCCTTGTCTTTGAGAGCATCAATGACCATGTTTACATGCATATAGTTCATTAATACTTTATTCTGAAAAAAAAAAACATTTTTGGATTGTTAGTAACTTAATCAATGCATTAATTCTTTAAAACAACATGCAAGAGTGCAAGAAATGGAAAAAATGCATGCCATTTTATGATGCTTACTCCTGTATGCATATTGACTAATGGTCATTTATTTTAATATTTAGTTTGGAGTCATTGTAAATATATATGTGTATTTTTTTTTTTAAAGAAATCAATACTTTTATAAATCGATGATAAAAGTGACCATAAAGACATTCATAAAGTTACACACTATTTCTACTTTAAATAAATGCTATTCATTTGAACTTTATATTTATCAAAGTATCCTGAAAGAATATATATATATTTCAGTTTAAACAAATATATGTACAAGCACACCTGTTTTCAACATTGATAATTATCAGAAATGTTTCTTGCGCAGCAAATCACATATTAGAATGATTTCTCAAGGATCATGTGACACTGAAGTAATGATGCTGAAAATTCAGCTTTACAACACAAAAATAAATGACTTTTTAAAATATTCACACAGAACATGGTTATTTTAAATTTAAAAAATGTTGCATTATTACAGTTTTTACTGTATTTTTAATCAAATAAATGCATCCTTGATGAGCATAAGAGACTTCTTTCAAAAACACAAAACAACAATCTTCCTGGCAACTTTATGATGAATTCAAAATCTGAATATGTAGTTAAAATATAATGTAACCAAGTACAATTTCCTACTGATTCAGGAATATGCTTGTGCATGTGAATGTGGTTGTTGATGGAGCTGGTTGTGTGTGAGCTCTTGAGGAAACAGAAGTCTTTCTCCAGCTTCTGCGTTCTGGAGTTTATTTGTGAAGCGTGGCTGTACGCTCTGATTGTGATGACGGAGATTCAGGTGGGCAGCACTCATGTGAGGGATCCCGTGTGCCTCGGCGCTCCTGCAGCCGTGTTTACAGTAGAAACCCTGCAGCGGTGGCCCAGTGTTCACACGGCTCTGTTGTGGCAGCGCTATAGCAGCACCTCTGGACAGCGGTCCGGCGCGCCGCTCAGCCGTAGAGGTGTGTATGGGGCGAGCCGAGAGGTGATTTTCCAACAGGAACACACAGAAGTGATTCTCTAAGAATAATGCATTTTACACAGTAGGGTTTTATACACACAGCTCTCTGGGTCTGGCCTTGGCCTTGTTTCCTCTGGTCAGGCGGATAACAGACCCTCTGTGTGGAGACAAAATCCCCCTCATAAAGAAACTGCTTATACTACACTCTAAAAATATAGGGGCGTTTGCAGCAATGCCATAGAAAAACAATTCTTCCCAGAAAAGGACCTTTTATTGATCAGTTCTTAAAAGTATGTACTTAGTATGAATAACATCTAATGTCCTAAATAACTTTAAAGAACCTTTTGTGGAATGGAAAGATTCCAAAATCTTAAAAATAAAGGTTCCAAATTTTTTTGTTTTTGCAGTGATGCCCTTGGGGTGCTTTCACACCTGCCTCATTTAGTTCGGTTGAATCGCACTAGAGTTCGTTGTCCCTCTTGGTGCGGTTCATTTGGGCAGGTGAGAATGCAGCAATCACACTCGGGTGCGCACCAAAAGCGGACCAAACAAGCGTACCGAGACCTCCCTGAAGAGGTGGTCTCGGCTCGATTGCAAACGGACTCTGGAGCGGTTCGCTCATGGTGAGAAAGCAATCCGACCCAACGGACCAACGAACCAAGCGGTATCATAATTCATAACGGGAGTTTGGTACGAAAATGCAACAATGTAACAAATGAATCCCTGTTTCGGAACAAAGCAAACGATCTACAGGTCTGAAAGCACCCTTAAGAACTTTTCATTGAAAGGCTCATTGGGAACCAAAAATGGTTCTTAATTTTCGGTCCCCCAATGAACCTTTCAATGAAAGGTTCTTAAAATAATATTTTTTTCTTAGTATAAAGAACATTTCAATACTCTAAAGAAACTTTTCCCACTATAAAGAACCTTTTAAACAATGGAAAGGTTCCATGGATGTTAAAGGTTCTTCATGGAACTATCTATGCCACTAAAGAATTATTATTTTTATGTTTGATGCTTCATTGTAGGAGATTGTTTTAAAAACCAGATTGTGACTTTATTCGACTGCTTGGACTAAAAGATATAAGACAATCGAGCTGCTGCCCATCTGTGAATCTTTTCTTGACTGGTTGGAGGAGGGATGAAGTATTTGCCATTGTTGTGTTATTGGTTGACAGAGCAGAGACAGATCATCTGGTGTCAAGCTGTCCAGCATTCTTCCATTTTCCTTATGTCAACACCAGCATAGACAGCAGTTAACGCTTCAGTTCACTCCTAAAAATATAGCTTCCAGTGACTACTTTTCCTTCAAAATGGTGCCAGTGAAGCTGAAAGCTTAAAACTTGTGTGATTTTTCTATTGTATCAGTCTATCCAGTGGGTCGTCGTTCTGATTCTTGTGTTATGGTTTTGTCACATTGTTTTGTTTTCAAATAAGCAGAAACATGTAACTAGACTGATTATTTTTAGTGAATCAGTTCACTCGGATGGGTCATGCATTTACAGTTAGAGTACAGTCGTTCTTGACATTTTAAATCATCTTTTTTTCAGCAAAATACAGTGGTTGCCAAAATTATTACAACATTAGTATTTTCAGCAGCTAAAAAATGGTTTTAAGTCAGTTATTTCTATATTTGCTGTAGTATGTCAGTAGGAAATATCAGTTTATATTTCTAAACATTGATTTTGTCATTAATTGTAATAATCCAGTGAGATTTTTGTTCTCCACACAGAGATCTGATCTGATCATCATCCAGTCTGTCTGGAATGACATGAAGAAACAGAACAAACTGAGACAGACTCAATCCAGAAGAACTGTGACAACATCTCCAAGATGCTTCAAGAAAGCTCCCTGCAAAACTGTATGCACAAGTGCCCCGAGGGCAAAAGCTGCTTTAAGCGCAAAGGATGCTCACACCAAATGTTGATTTAATTTAGTTAATAGAAGTTAATTGATAAAGAAAATCTATTTATGACATTATTTTTGACAGCATCCTCATTTTACAGAATTTTTACACAAGTGCCTGAAGCATCTTGGAGATGTTGTCACAGTTCTTCTGGATTGAGTCTGTCTCAGTTTGTTCTGTTTCTTCATGTCATTCCAGACAGACTGAATGATGATGAGATCAGATCTCTGTGTGGAGCACTGACTGTTGTCAAACAAAAATCTCACTGGATTATTACAATTAATGGCAAAAGGAATGTTTGGAAATGTAAACTGATATTTCCTACTGACACACTACAGCAAAAGATAGAAATAACTGACTTAAAACCATTTTTTAGCTGCTGAAAATACTAGTGTTCTAATCATTTTGGCCACCACTGTATGTATTAGTTGTAAAATATTATTAGTTGTATTTAATGTAGAGTTATGCATTCAAGTGTATTGTAACTCTAAATGTGATTTAATGAGTTTCTTCACATATTCACATATAGGTTCACATATTTTGTTTTTGTTATTTTATTTTTTTATATTTAACAATATAAATAAATAGTATTACTAATAATTATTATACTATTTTATACTTTTTTATTTTTATTTTCGGTAACACTTTAGAATAGGGAACACTTATTCACTATTAACTACGATTTTTTCCCCTCAATAAATTCCTAATTCGCTGCTTATTAATAGTTAGTAAGGTAGTTGTTAGTTTAGGTATTGGGTAAGATTAGGGATGTAGAATAAGGTCATGCAGAATAAGGCATTAATATGTACTTAATTACTACTAATAAAATGGCTAATATTCTAGTAATATTCATGCTAATAAGCAACTAGTAAAGAGACCCTAAAATAAAGTATTGCCGAAATGTCAATCTTTTTTTTTTTTTTTTTAGATTAATTTTAATATATTTTTCTATTTGATAGTTAATAATAGACATTTTATTTTAACTATATCATTTTTTATATTGTTTTATGTGTAGCTTGAAGTGTTGCTACTGTAATTACACATTCAAATAGCAGCTTGACAGCTTGTCAGGCTAAAGTTTCAAAGTAGTTTCAGCCTCCCTGAAATGTCTTTGTTTAATTTCTTGGCCCATTTTGTAAAGTGAGCTTTGGCATAATCCTCATGTCTCCTGACTTTTTGATGTGCATACTGTGTATGGCTATTTCAGAGACACTTTTCATGTGCTTCTGTTCAGCTGAATTGACTCCAACTGATGGTGATTATAGTGGAGGGTCAGTTGTCTTTAAAAATCTGATACACGAGGCCAGCAGATGTGAGCGAGGACTTTATTTTCACCTGTCCGAAGTCTTTCCCTGTTGCATTTCCCTCAATCTAGTCCTTTTCAGCCGTACGTCAGATCTTGGCGCTGTGTTCCTCTTAAAACTCGCCTGCTGTTTCATAATCTGCTCATATCAGAGCGGATGGAGTGAAAGCCGATCCTCCATCAACTCTATTACTCTTGATTTCCTGAGTTTTATTCTCCAGAGCTGAGTTTCACTGTGCTTAATTGCGCAACTGGTCGCAGTCCAGGACAAATTGGAATCAAGAAGTAAATTGGGGAGAAAATGCAATCACCACTTCCCCTCACTAGCAAAAAACAGGAGGTCAGCTGTTGTCCACTATCTAAAAATATGTAGCGTAACGAGCCAGGAGAGATACTGCTAGATCCTAATCTCGGTGTCTGGCACTGGCTGCGACGCAAACTGATGTCTCACCGCATTACCGCTGAAATACCAGCCAGATAATCACTGCTTTACCATGATCACGCTGCTCTTGTGCTTTATTCAGACTCCAGGAAACCTCCTTTAAAGTCGCTGGACTTTCACTGAACTGATGATCCATGTACTGGCTTTAACAGTCCTGTTTGCTCACTTGTTGATAAAGCAATTGGATGTGGATTTTAGCAATAATGTGCTGTAAACATTGAGTCGGTTGAGGCAAGATCATGCTGCTGAACCTCTTTGTGTTTATAAATGAAAATAGCCACAAGTAACTACCCTCCTGTGGCTCCTGAAGATGAATTACCCTTTTGTTTGCTTTGTTTAATAACGATTTTATGGTTCTTGCCTGTTTTGAGTTGTGATTTACATTGCAGCCAAACATTGTGGTGCGATTGATCTTTCGTTACGAGCGGTTTCTCAGAAACGGATGGAAAGAAGGCTGATTATGCGTGTTTGTAGTGCTGCAATAGCTCTGGATAAATTGGTGTTTGCATAAATAGTCATATTAAGTCCTGGACTGAAAAATATGAGACTAAAAAGGTACCTTTTCTATATTTTTTTAAAATAACAAATAATAAATAAATAAATAAAAATAAATAAATAATACAATCATTTTTGGACATAGTGCCATGGTAATTTCAAGGTTTTTGGACATGTACCATGGTAATATTTATTTTGTACCTTGGAGTACTATCCAAATACCATGGTACATGAATATGGTATAATATATAATTTGGCTTTTGCATTCAATTTATATTTTTATATTTGATAATTAATTATAAAAATGTCCATTATTTTTTTTTATTTAATATTTATATTCAATAATTACTAATAGACATTTCTAATAATTTATTATTATAATTTTTTATATAATTTTATTATTTTATCTATCAAGTGCTGCTCGTTTCTTACATACACACGCACCCTTTTTTCATATAGTGACTTTATCCTGATACTGTATTTTTTTTTTTTTTCTCTGTAATGAACACATTGCAGTCTGCATATTCCATATGTCGGGCTGAAGTTGGACTTGTGGGTAAATGGATGGGTGTTTTAATTGGTATGGAGTATAACAGTCCTCATGCTTGTTTTCCATATTGAACTGATTTTAATCTCAATTGGAGCTTGTTGTGTCCACACCCCCACCTCATAAACATAATTATAATGACTTTAATTGGACCTTCTGGCCCGGTTGCAATCAGTGAACTTTACAATTTCACTCAATTGCAACCAGCTTTTTGAGTAAACATTGGCAGTGTAGTTCACGATCCCAGGCAGGCTCTCTGGAGACTCACTTCCTCCAGGACACAAACTCAGGTGGACAATCACAGGCAGTTGATCATGGATATGGGGTTTAGTGGCTGTTTGTTTCTTTATAGTTGGTCTTGCTGTGGGGAATGGAGGACTGTCTGTTACAGATGTAGCTCAAAAACCGTAAACTCTGCAGGAGGCTTGAGTTTCGCTTGCTAATTGTCCACAGTTGTTGCAAACATCCACAAATATATGCATCCATGTGTACTGCTATCATGCAATCGCATGTTTTAGATGTTTAAGTGTTTCTCGCCGTGCTCTGATTTAACACAGTCTACAGTCTGGAAAATGAAGGTTCTTTATTGGCATCAATGATTCCATGAAGAATCTTTAACATCCATGGAACCTTTCCATTCCACAAAAGATTATTTAAAGTGGAAAAATTTATTTAGATTGTTAACATGTTCTTTATTCGAAGAAAAAAAAGGTTATTTTAAGAACTGTTCACTGAAAGGATCTTTGGGGAGCCAAAAATGGTTCTTCTATGGCCTCATGTGAAAAACCCACATGAACATCCATGGAATCTTTCTATTTCACAAAAGATTCTTTATAGTGGAAAAAGGTTCTTTAGAATGCTCTTCACACTAAGGGAAAAAAAAAAATGATGTTGAGAACTGATCACTGAAAGGCTCTTTGGGGAACCAAAACGCATCACAGTGAGATCCCCCTTTATTTGTAAGAGTGTAGAGGACTGAAATCCTGTAGCTTTTTCTCCGCTGAGGACGTGTTGTAGCTGTTGACGGCGAACAAAATCGTCAAGTCCTGGATCTCCACGGGTCTTTTGTGTTTAACAGGGTCTCAGGGGCTTGGGTGGGGTTGGTTTATTTGACTTGTCTATTCATTCTGTTCCTGCTCCGGCCACGGCACGCTCAGGCATCTGCTGTAATCCATCCAAACTGGCTTTAATCATCCGGATTGAGGAGCCTGGCTAATAAAGGCCCCCTCCTCCTCCTCCTCCCCTCTTCTCAAATCAAACCCAGATGAAGCCGGCAGGCCTGGGTTACCGGCAGCTGTACTCTGAGTACCAGCTCTGCAGAAAGAGGGGGAACGCTGTGTTTACGTTTGGCGTGTGTTGGGCCGACCGTACAGTAGTTTCATTTTCCTCCCTCGGCGCTCTTTTCTGCTGTCAGTTCCTTTTCTTTTGAGCTACTTTGTGTGGATGGATCCAGAGCTGCGGTCGCACTCCGATCTGGACGCGAAGGTCACGTCAGGATTCAGAGTCCAGGTGTTGAGGTGAAATGGCCCAGTTTTGAGGTCAATGGAAGCTGTTAGTCATTTCAGGGGCTTTAGTTTGGAGAAATAAAGAGTTTGGGAGCAATGGGGGGTGATGGGAAGACGTTTTGAGGTGGAAAAAATGGGCCGCCAAATACGGTCCAGTACAGTACCGCAGCTCAATCTTTTCTCCAGAGCTTGCGTAAGCTGTCAAAAACTCACCGCTTTTCCCCCACATCTGCGCTTTTTACCTGGTGACCTCCAACTCAAACGCAATGGGATTCCAATTAAACGGCGCATGCCGAGGACTAATAAAGAGCTCTCGAAAGATGGATGTGGAAATATTTGATAGCTGGCGGTTGAAATCCCCCATAAATCCCCGCCGTCTTTGTATCCGTCCCACAGGTATTTTCAAAGTGTCTGTGGAATAAGTCCCTTTTTGTGCCTTTCGAAAAAGAATAACAAAGTAAAAGAAGAAAAATGCTCCCTTTTCCACCTTTTTTCCCTCCACAAATATGGTTTTAATTAGGAATTTTGTTCTTCTTCCATCTGCTGGGCTGCTGTTATTCTTATGCAGCGTTTTAAACTGTACTGCCGCTGGTTTTGTTTGGTACAGGGAATTATTTTGTATTGTTTTATTGGTGTTTTGGCTGTCAGTTAAACGGGTTGATTATATATTGGCTGTCTTGTTTGTAGTCGCATGTTGGAGAGTCTGGCAGTGTAAATGTGTAAGAGCATCTCCCTGCTGCATACATCTGTTGAATACATCTGCTCATGATCACATTCAACCATTTACTGTACTGCGTATAGTTGATTATATATATATATATATATATATATATATATATATTTAATATTTAATTATTATTTTCAAAACCATAGAAACATTTATGGGTTCATTTGTAAATTGAAAAATTAGGAATAAAATTACATTTATTTAATAAAAGTACATTGAAGCTGATTTTTTTTTCTATTTTTACATTATTATTTTATATGGAATTGGAAATGAATGCAGTGTACAATTTCTTTACATATTCTTTATATTTTATTTATTTTAATATTTTATTAGTTAATTTTAATATTGTGTTTTTATGGAAATTGATAAAAGCACATTTAATGTTTTTAAATAAATTTAAAGTTTTCATTGTGTTTTATGTTTTTCATAAAATGTTATGTTTTATATGTATATGTTTATATATATATATATATGTTTTATATATATATACATATTCAATATTTAATTTTATTTAACAAAATCATATAGAAAAACATGGAAATATCTATGATTTTTAATATTGTGGTTTTATTCTGTATATAAGTGCTCTGTATATATTGAGCTATAGGAGAGCCAGTATTTCTCTTTCCTCTCACTGTGCCCTATATATCCCTCTCTTTCTTTGTATGTCTTTTTCCAAAGTGTCTGTGGGTTGGTTGTAAATGGATTGGAGCTGTGTCCTCCGCACACGGACACAGAGCGAGCGTGTGTTTCACATTAGTCCATGCTTTCCTGCACTGCTTGCACTACACTGGCCAATAACTGCTGCCAACACTGCTGCCACTTTAACAGGCCAAACTCACACACTGACTCCCGTTAATATAGGCCTAAAGTTAAGTTAATCAAGTTTGGAAAGTTTGCAATATGGAAAAATGCTACATTGAAGCAAGTATTAAATCAGCTGAAATGATTTTAATGTAACTTGGCATTTCAAACTATTCAAGAGCTCAAAGAAAAGCGTTTAACACAGACCCAAAAGTGTTTTCCATGTGAAAGTAAACAACAATATTTCTAAAAAAATATTATATGAAAAGAATATTACAAAATAATACCTAAAAAAAAAAAGTATATATAATAAAATAAAATAAAAATGAATTATTATGATAGTTTGAATGGAAAAAAAATATTTTTAGAGTTTCATACTCTATCATGTTAACCCTCACTGCTCTGATTTTAAAGTGGTTTAAGTTTTATTTTCTTTTACCTTAGTTTTGTTCATGGTTTTTGATGATACAAACACTAGTTTATTTTTTACGTAATTCAACAACAAAAAGATTATTCAGCATCTTTTTAAACTTATAAGCCTATTTATTTAGCTATATATAACTATGCATTATTATATGGTTAATAGCATTGTATTATTTGCATTTAGCATTGATTTATTCTACCGTATCCGTCAGAACAGACGGCGACCCATTTTTTGGTTCATGACGCACCAGTCGAAAACCACTGATCTGGAAGTAATGATCTAGATTTTCTCTCTAATAAATCGCCAAAACTAATGCCATAAAATTATCCGGCTACCTTTTAATTTTCATCTGTTATTGGTCTCCGTAACGTCAAACACAATCACACGCAGCTGCCTGTTCTGGAGCCGCAGCGGCTGACGGGAGTCTTTCAGATTCATGCGTCCAGGACTGTTACCAGCATGTCAGCGTTTGTGTTATTAGCAAACGTGTTGCATTTAGCTCCTGACAAGAAGGTAAAGTGTGCGACGCTGTGATCTGATGCCGGTTATTTGTCAGAAGAATAACAGAAATGCATTAGTGTCAGTTGAACAGCCGCTCAATTACTCTAGCGATCTGATGGCCGTTTAGCCCGAGCGTTTGTGGACACACCTGCCCATCATGCTCTGTTTTCACCAGTCATTAGATCAGAAATGTGCAGAAGTTTTCCTCGGCTGATTGTGGGTCGGTGTAGACGGGTGGACTCGTCTTTGTCTGTCAGGTCCTCAAGATGTTATGACAGCATAAGTCATTCACCTGCTTGTGTGGAGGGCGAGCGGAAGAAATTAGGACTTTAATGAGATTCCCAACTTCATCCAAGTGGGACGTGGGTGGGAAACGAAAGAATTTCCTCATGCTGGGAGAAGGAGAATGAAAAGAAAAGGTGGAGAGGCTTTTGAAAGAACAGCAGCGGTCATTCATGATGAGTTTTCCTCTCTGTGTTTTGTTCGTTGTGCTTAAAATGTATTTTAGGGCTTCAATGTGAAGTTTAAGCATTATTTTATTCTAATATGTGGACCTGTTTAATGTGTTGTGCATTTTGACTGAAGTTTTGACGTGGTTTTATGTAGCTGGTTCAGATTAGAGTAGGCATGTGTTGATAACGCTGAGAGCCAGTTTTCATCAAGCTGGCTTATAAAGTAGGTGCTATAAAACAGATGTATATAAAACATATGGATGGAAATATACGTACATGCAATATACCACTCACAGACTAACACAAATCACAGCGTCACATCCACATTCCTGTATGATTATAGTTTTCACTCCTGTTTAATCACCCGAAGTCATATTGCCAAGTGTGTTTTTTGTCTTTGCAGTCATTTTTATTTCACTCAGGCTGTAGGCAGCGTTGATTGAGGAAGACTTTGAATCTGAATCAGCTCTTTATTATGACATCCAGACTCATTTTATAGATGATCAGCACTTAATTAAGACATCAGAACACTGCAGAAATTATGTTTCTGTCATGACAACAGAGTTTTAGCATGTAATGTACATTAATATGTTTGGTAGATCTGCTACACTGCTGCTGCGACAGTGCAAGTACACAACATGCTGCTGTGAGTATGTAAGAAATACTGCTGCTGCACATATAACATATATGAAATTACTAGAGGTAGACCGATTAATCGGTTTTGCCGATTAATCGGCACCGATAGTTGATTTGCGGAACTATCGGTTATCGGCAAAAATCCATGCCGATAGTTTTCCGTGTTGCATCTGTTGCTGGAGTGGTTGAGAATGGTCTGCTGTCATTATACAGTACGAGAGCAGCCTCTAGAGGCGGAAATCACTGACAGCACGTGTTGTTTGTTTTGGCATGTGACACTGCGCTGCTGCACAGAGAGGGAAACTCCAGACTCACATTTAAATACAGCCGACAGAAAATCCTGCCGCGGAACAGAGCGCCGTTCACATAGTTTTCTATTAAATTCCATTATGTACATTAACAATGATTTGGGACAAATATAATGACTTCACCCTAGGCGATAAATTATGTATTGTGCATTTTTCAGCAAAACGTTTGTCTTTCTGTGACTCTAATACAGTCTGTATGCTTCATATAGAGAGCTGTAATACAGATCGCGCTTTCTCTTTCCGTTTGCTCTGTTTTTTTTAAACACCGAACTTCAAACTCATTTATGCCACATAGTTCATTCTTGAAGCAAACTTATGTCCGTTTGGTGATTAAATAAACCGTTTTGGACCGTTGCTTGAATTGAACGTAACGCGTCCGGTGTGTGTGTGATACCAGTGACTTCTCCAAGACGCTGCGCTTTTGCACAGTGTGTCACTTGCATTTATTTTATATTTTGATTAGATAATAATGCAGTGTTCTAAAATAGCAGCAAATAAAATGTGAGAGTACACATACAATATCAATAACCTGTGCATGTAATTTTAATATGGCCTTGTGTAGGTATTTCAAGATGGCCATCTTTAAGCATGACTGTTGAAATGAAATGGTAATACTTAACAATAAGAGCATCTAACAAGATGTTCCTTGTTAGAGTGTTCATTTCATCTCAACATTTACTATTACTAATAGGCTTCATTTTTAAATTTTAAAGTTTCTTCTTTTAACATTAGTAAACTATGAAATAACTTTAATGATCAATATAATAATTAATATTAATACTAAATTTGTATTCATTTACAAAATATGGTTCAGTACTGTTACTGCTTTTTTAAAAATAGCAAAGCTCTATTTTAGTTTTCGTTCAGTATCCATTTTAAAAACTATCGGTTGATTAATCGGTATCGGCCAGTGTGGTCCAACCTAGCTATCGGTATCGGTAAAATCCAATATCGGTCGACCTCTAGAAATTACCCAGTAGCAGATCTATACAGGTGGAGCTGGGGAAGGTGGAGGGTTTCTGAAGTGTGCTGCAACTGCTACAAGTATATTTGAATGTTGAGCAGCGAGCTCATTGGCTGCTGATATAAAAAGAACCAATCAGCTGCGCCATGTGAATAGTCATGTGATTGAGTTAGAATCTATCGGCCTGCGCCATCTACAGTTTCATGACAGAAATTTGTATTCTTAAGTATTTTGTTTTCAGTAAAATGTATATAAAAACTTAAAACAAGATAAATTTACATGAGATAACTGCTTTTTTTTTTGGATTTCAATTAGGTAAAAACTGTTTGAAAATCAATGGAATAAATGTGCTATTGCAGTAAAACACTTTTAATCAAGATATGAAACTGTTTGAAAACATGTCTTAATGTTGTTAATTCATACTGTTTAATGATTTTTAGATATTTTATCTAATTATTTCAATTATTCTTAAAGAGGATCAGCAAAAGAATAATCAGAATACTGAAAAAAATCCTTTTAAAAAAAGAATTTTGTCTTATTTACCATAAATATATAAAAATTAAACAACAAAAACGATCAAGTTAAAAACACTGATTTTAATGAACAAATTTTACTTTTTTGTATATATTTTTATTACATTTTCTCAGAGTCGGAGATGATGTTCTCCGTTTGTTCCGTTTGTTCAACCAAAGTTGTAAATTCTCTCTTTTTTTAAAATAATTAATGAAATTATTTATTTAAAAATTAAGTTAAAATTATTAAATAAAATTTTCAATTTAATGTCATTCCACAACCTGTATGATTTTCTTTCTATGGAACATAAGAGTTTTTTTTTTTTTGTCCATACAACAGAAATCAATGAGCTCCAGTGTTGTTTGGACACCAGTGTTCTTCAAAATATGTTCTTGTGTGTTCTGCAGAAAAAAGAAAAGGTGATAATGTTGGACTATAAATACTAGCATTGGTGGTCAGTCACTCTATCACACTCTTTCAGTTTTGCTGGTGTGAGTGTTCCCCGTCACTAGGTGAGGAAGATGACTGACTGCATGGGGTTTGGAGAGTGTTTGACCTCTTAGTGTGTGTCACTTCACTAGCTCTGTGTGCTCCTGCGTCACACATGAGCTCTTTACACACGCTCAGATAAAGACTCCAGAAATCAACAAACCACTTTTGTGTTGTACTGGATTCTGTTGTGTTTTGTTCGAAGTCCATCATCCCGCAAGTGCACATTATGTCTGAGCTTTCTCCTCACTCCTGTTCAGCAGGTTTCAGTCATGCTTTGGGTCTCTCAGAACATCTCATGCATCTTTACTGTCTTTGAATTTATTCTTCAAACCAGTTTTGTTATAGGTTGGTTGGTTAGTTAGTTTTGTTTCGACAGTTTAGTGATATTTCTATCTAGCGGCATTTTCATGTTTAATTAATTTGTGTCCGTTTATAATAAATAGTTATTTATTATTTTAATATGATTGTTTTCATTTTTATTTATGTATTATTATTAATTTATATATTAAACATTTATTATTTATATATATAATTGTATTTTATTTATGTATTATTAATTTAATTATAATTGTTCATTACATATAAATTAAATTAAAAATAGATATTTGTTTGAGTATGTGTCTGTTGTTTTGTTTTGTTGTATTTTGGATATGTTGTGTTGTGTGTGAAAAAAAAAAAAATTATTGATAACAAAAAAAAAAAAATAGATATTTGTTATTTAATGTTATTCCAATGTACTGTACTGTATGTTTCAGTTTGCTCCAGTAATGTTAGATTTTATTTTAGTTTCAGCAGGTTTTTGTTAGTGACGAGTCATTTGTCTGGCTGTACTTTCTGAGAAACCAAAGGTTTTTTTGACAGTATAGTTTGACGTGTTGTTCTGTCTGTTATTTTTTGTTTTCCAGCAGCAGCGATTTGCTGAGATTGGCGTTCATCGGCGTCTATTTCGCTCTGACGCTCCTTTACCTCGTTTGTGAATGTTGGTCTTCTTCTGGGACTTTTCCCCGTACATAACGCTCTTCTTGTGTGCGAGCAGGCGGTGAAACCACAGCATCCTGAAGCCCACCGGAGCAAAACTGCCCCTCGATTTGAGCGCGATGGAAAACATAAGAGCCTAAAAAAGAAAGGCTGCTTTTTAAAGCGGCAGAGAAACCGCGCACACGCACCAACACAACACGTATCTCAACCCGTACTTCACAAACCACCTTTCTGGAAGCGACCCCGAATAAATAGACACCTATCCATGCGAGCGAGGACGGGAAATGAAAAAAGCTGGCTGCAGGAGCTGGCAGCGGCCGCTCCAGTGTTGACCTTTCTGCGGTTCATTTTAAATTACATCTCTTCAGAGGTAAAAATGCTGTGGCGAGGAGCAGAGTTTCCCCAGCCCTCCTCTCTCTCTCAGGAGATGGATTTAGAAGCTGTTGTGGTCGAGCGTCCGTGAGCCCGTGAGACGAGGGGCATTAGGGCTGATCTGCATTTTCCACTGGGGAGTGGATCGGCGTCAGGCTGCGAGTGGACACTGGTATTTGTGTAGCGCAGCGCTGCGTTTGGTGGGTTTATTACAGAGAGAGCAGACGCTCTGAACCGCACACTCATGAGCCAGGCCGTGCTGTGGGCTGGTGGAGCGCACGGCCTTGAGCTCGTGAACAAAAACCCTCTTAACGCTGGATAGTGGTTGCCATTTTTGGCCGTTTTGCCATGTTTAGAGATGGAGATGTTCGAGAGAGGACTGCTCAGTGTGTGCTGGACGCAAGGACGCACTGCAGAAATGAGTTTTAATTAGACATAATATACATTTGCTGGAGAAGCAACAGTGCATTAGATATCAAGATTTGTTTTCATAGATTGTATCTTGAATTTTAATGGATTTTAACTTATTGCAGATTGTTTTTCTCTTGTTATTTTTGCTTGATTTCCAAAATAATTGTTAGTTACGGCCCTAGATTAGATGAAGCATTTCAAAATACAACTGCATTGTTTTACTTTTTGTGATTAAAATAAATATTTTGTAATTGGAAATTTCTTAAAAATAGTATTAAAAACTGTCTTGTTCTAGTGAACCAAGTATCTGTATTTTGTCACATCTCATGAGCTAAGTGTATTGTCACATTCCTAGTGTCAATAAGCGGTGAAATAGCTCATAATTTTCCAAGTGTATGATATAGCTTTCGTTCTTGAGGTCAATCATATATTCATTAAAAAAGTAAATCAGTTTGAATAAGGAAAGCGATAACTTTGCCATAGTATCCTTTCAAATGTTAAAGTTGCCGCAGACATTGCATGCTTTGCATGTGCTGCACTTTATTTATACCATTTTGTTTTATTAGTTTATTTATTACAATTTGAAAGATAATGATATTGTTTGTTGATTGGTGGTGGATGAGGAGATACCCCCTGACAATGTAAAATGTAAAAATTCCTAAAAAAGCGCTATATAAATGTAATGAATTATTGTTATTATTATTATTATAAGTGAGATCTCTGATTTCAGTCCTTGAAAACCAAAATAGTGCTTGAAAAGTCCTTGAAAGTCCTGGAATTTCATTTTGCAGTAGCTGTACGAACCCTGATACATAAATTCATATACAGTATATATATATACACATTACACACATACATACACACGTGTGTGTGTGTGTGTGTGTGTAATGAATATAAGTATAAAGTAACTAAATTATATAAAATATTATACAAAAATAATTCAAAAAATATTATTATTATTATTTGATGACCAAAATGTATCATCTTTATACAGTAAATAAAGCAGAGTATGAATTCTTTCATTATTTTGTTGCCCTTATTTCATTCTAAAGCCGTTTGTTTCTCCATTTAACACAAAAGACATTTTAAAGAAACAAATGACTATTTTGTGTGTAACTGTAGTGACTGTAGCTATCAAGCGCTTTAAAAGCATCATATAAGTAGTCCATATGACTCATGTGCTACAGTAGAGTCAGAAGTCACATGATAGCTCCGCGTGAGGAAACTAAAACATAAGTTCACTCACTATATTATTTATACATTGACAGTCTTCCTAAACTGTCACAGCTCATTCACAATTGTGTACTGTACAAATAAAAAAATGGCCGGTTTTTAGGCAATTGATGCCAAAACTGCATTGGTTTTCTCATGTGCTGTAAGCAAACACAACGTGTCAGTTCAGATTTGCAGATGGAGAATGAGATTTGAGCACAGACAATTCATCTGCTCCTCACACAAAGCTATCGTATGACCTCAGAAGACTTAAAATATATCGTTGTGTGGAAATGAGCTTTGTAAAGATTATTCCTTTTGTGCTTCATGGAAAAAATATCCACATACGGGTTTGGAACGACACGAGGATTAGTAAAACGTCCATTTTGAGTGCACTTTAACTTAATTTAGTTCATTTTTGCCTAATTTTGTAGCGTTTGTTTTCTTCTTTCTCCTCCTTTTCCCCATCAGTGTCATTCTTGTGCTCATGTTTGACGGTTCTGCTGGTTTAAACTGCTTCTTAATTGCCCTGACAACATCTCATAAAGCTTATGTGCTTCCTGAGCTGCCATTCAGGCTCTCAGTGTGAATCAGACTCGGACAGCATGTCAATGTCCAGACTCTTCCTGCAATTAAAGTCCAGCTCATGCGTCTCTGAATAACTACCTGCTCTGTGACTGCATGTGAGCGTCTGTTTGTTGAAGCGCTCGCCGAGGTCACGCCGGTCAGAGGTCACGTCTCCTCCTGGCTCGTGGTATATAAGACTCTTTATGAGCAGTTCAGCGTGGGAGGGCCGTGCGTTTGTTGAGTTTGGGATTTAACTAAATTTGATGTTACGGCCCACCCAAGCATGTGTTAGTGGAGTTAGATCGACTTCATTTCGCTCGAAATGAGCAAATCTTAGAAGATCCTTTTAACTGTTATGCAGAATTGTGTGCTTCAGAAGAAATATGGGCGATACTTAAATGGTCACTGATACTGAACATCTGTCGTCTGATTCCTGAACAAATGACTCTTATGAACAGGTTCTGTTTAGTGAATCAAAACACGCTCTAGGACTTTTTAGTGACTTTTTTTTCAGGCATAAATTTAAATCCAATAAATTGGCCTTGGCCATATATTAAACACTTTTGTTTTACCAAATAACACATTTCATTGTTTTTTTGTTTTTTTTATAAAATCCTATACTGACAAAACTCTGGACTCTGTCATATGAACAGCCAGTGAGTAGCTACACTGATTTAAATTTGTAAGCTGGATGTGTTTGGTTCACTAAAAAGGAAATCAAAGAAAATAAATGCTTATAAGTGTCATTTGTTTGAAAGTCAGGCTTCGCACTATGTTTTTGATTCTTTAAAACGAATCAGCTCATTAGAGTTGTTTAAGAATTTAACTATACTGTTTGATTCATTAAAAAAAAACTGTTGGTTTTGAGGAGAGACCCCCCCCCCCCCCCCCACATGATTGTAGAGCACTTTGGGTGTACAGCAATACACAAAGCACTATATAAATGCATCATTCATTCATTCATTCATTCATTCATTCAGAGTCATTTGTCAGGGAATTTGACTGCACTTAAGATTCATTCATCTGGGAACTGGTCTGCACTGTTTATTCTGCATGTTTTTGATTCACTGAAAAAGAACAAGTTCATAAGCGTCATCTGTTTGAGAGTCAGACTATACATTATGTTTTGACTCATTAAAAAGAACCAGTTCATAAGAATCATTCTTCCAGGAATTGAACTACACAGGTTGTGCTATAGTTTTTGAATCATTAAAAAGAACCAGATCATAAGAGTCATTTGTTCTAGAGTCGGTCTACTCTGATTGAGGTTTACATGTTTGATTCCCTAAAAAGAACAATTAGACTCATTAGTTTGGGAATCAGACTACACTGTTTGTGCTGCATGGTCTTGATCCACTTAAAAGAATCAGCTCATAGTCACTTGTTCAGGAATTAAACTTCACTAGTTGCACAGTACAGTATGTTTTTGATTCAATAAAAAGAACCAGTTCTTAAAGGAACACTCCACTTTTTTTGGAAATAGGCTCATTTTACACCTCCCCTAGAGTTAAAAAGTTGAGATTTACCGTTTTTGAATCCATTCAGCCGATCTCCGGTTCTGGCGGTAGCACTTTTAGCTTAGCTTAGCATAGTTCATTGAATCGGATTAGACCGTACCATGGGTGCAGCAGGTGCAGTGATATGACGCAGCACCTGAAAGTAGTCCCTAGCTATATCATAGGCTACTGAGCTGGGGACTACTTTCAGGCGCTGCGTAATATCACTGCACCTGTTGCACTCATGGTACGGCAGCAAAGTTCCTTGATTATTACGCCGGAATGAGAGTATAGTTCCTAACGGTAAATCTCAACTTTCTGAATCTACTGAACTAAACTGTTTGCACAGTCTGTTTTTGATTCAGTGAAAGGAACCGGCTCATAAAAATCATTTGTTTGGGAAACGGGCTATTCTGGTTGTGCTGCATAGTCTTGATCCTCTAAAAAGAACCAGCTCACAAGAGCCATTTGTTCAGGACTTGAACCTCACTGGTTGCATGGTTCAGTATGTTTTTGATTCACTAAAAAGAACCAGTTCATAAGACTCATTCACTTCTGAATCTACTTTACTAATTGTTTGACTACACTACACATCTTTTTGTGTTCGGTTCCGGTTCTAGTATTGTTTTTAAGAATGGGACTGGTTCTGAATAAGACCTGGTTCTCAGTTCTCAACCCTGATGATTTCACAAGCTTCCTGAACGTTTTTGTATTTTCAGTTTTGACACACAAGAAAAGAGCCCTTTAGGGGAAGGCAGTAGAAACATGAAGAACAGACCCATTGTATTTCCCTGGGTGAGTCCAGTCTTGGGCGTAGGTGACCAAAGATGTGTTTGTGTTGCTGTCAAACTAGTGTCTGTGTGGTCTGACACAGCTGCTTCTGAATCCCGCTCGGGCTTTGTCTGTGAGGGACAGTGAAGCACGAATGCACACACACACGCACACACACACACACACACACACACACACACACACACACAAGATATTGTTCTTTCATGAGCAAAAGCGATGACTGCAGGCTGTGTTTTTGGGCCGTGTTCCTACTGTCACGCTCTGAGCCCCTCTAGCTGCACTGCTTTATGAGGCCTGTGTGTGTGTGTGTGTGTTCCTCAAGTCACCCGCAGTGCAAAAATGCGTGTCCTCTGGCTTCTTGTTGTAATTTTAAGGTAGGCAGCAGCGTTGAGTTCACATCCTCTTGCCCTTCACAGCGTTTCTTTGTCTATTAATTTTTCACTATGAGACTAGAACTGGCTGAAGCTGGCATTTGGTAATGAACTAGCATGCAAAAAACACATAAGGACACATTGTACAACAGAAATGAACCGCCTGTTCATGTAACAGTTGATTTAAAACAAAGAAATAACTGTAAAATAAACTTTATTTGCAATAAGTACAGCAATATTATTATTTAGATTTAATGGGAATACTGTGCTATAAGTAAAAATTTGTTAGGATCAGTTAATGCTGTATCAATGACATCAAACAATGTTTTTACAGTATTTATTGATCTAGGGTAATATTAATTTATCAGTTAACATTTACATTCCATTATGTATTTGATAAGTATACACATTTAATTAATTTAAATAATGTTAAAATTAAATGTTTAAAATATTTTTATATATGTATATATATATATATATATATGTGTATATGTATATGTATATGTATATATGTATATGTATATATATATATATATATATATATATATATATATATATATATATATATATATATATATATATGTATATATATATATATATATATATATATATATATATATATATATATATATATATACATACATATGTATATATATATATACATATACATATATATATATATATATATACATATATATATATATATATATATATATATATGTATGTATGTGTATGTGTATATATATGTGTATATATATATATATATATATATATATATATGAACATTAACCAAGATATATATGTGATTAATAAATAAATATAAATGTTAAATTTATATTTTGTTTAATATATATATATATATATATATATATATATATATATATATATATATATATATTAAACAAAATATAAATTTAATAACATTTATATTTATTTATTAGTCACATATTTATCTTGGTTAATGTTCATTTATCAAGTAACAGTTACATTTATTTATGCATTTAATAAATGTATACATTTGATGAATTTAAATAATAATGTTAAAATTAAATAGTTAAAATAATAATAAATAAATAAATAATATATATATATTTTTTTTTTTATTGCATGTTTAATTATATTTAAAAACAATAGAAATGTTAACAATTTTAAAGAAGGTACTACTACTAACAATAATAATAAGAATAATCAGTAATTATCTTATTTTAATATTCTAATACATAAAACAATAAGTGATTTAATGATTTATTAGTCCTGTATTTATTGATAGGTTAATGATAATTTATCAATTAACATTTACATTTATTTATTTATTTTATAACTTCTTTTTTATATATTTAATAAATGTTTAATAAATTAATGACTTTTAATTATGATAATAACCATTTATTATTATTAGTTAAGGCATTTGCTGCATCTAGGTTGATGTAAATTTATCAATTATTTTTGTTTATATTTACTATTTATATAATTATTTTATAACAATTACATTTATTTCTATATTTAATAAATAAAGAAAAGTAATGCATTTAAATAATAATCTAGGTTGATCTAGGTTCTTGTTAATGTATCAATTAAAATTTATATTTACTATTTATATATTTATTTATTTTTAATTGCGTGTACTTTTTATTTGATTAATATATAAATAATGAATTGAAATAATTTAACTGGACTACATTAGACTACAAGAGTGTGGTTTTGTTGTTCTGGAGGTGGTCTTTCTCTGCTCTTAGGTGAAGGTAGAGGCAATTAGCTGATGTTTAAACTTCTGGTCTGCCAAGACCACATTCCTCACCCAAAAACGAAGCAGGCCAGAAGACGTCTGTGAGTGTGGCGTGTGACTCAGCTCTCGGCGCGGTCGGCTCTGTTGATGTAGGTCCAGGTCATTAGGTTGCAAGACGTTCTAAACATTGACTAATGCGCTTGTGTCATTTGTTTTCAGTTCAACTTCGTGAGCTCACACTTGCTTCATCTCGCCTGGCGCTGATTTGCGTCGAAACCTCTGAGAAGCTGTGAGATAATGCCGATGCAGATGTGTGAAAAATTCAGCTCTTGTATTTCACTGCCTGTCTTTATTCTAGGTCACGTTCTGTTGGCTGATGGTGCATCGAAGGCTCTCCGTTTTGGGCCAAACACGCAACCAAATTGAGAACGAATGTCTGATAACGAAAAGCAGGCTTTCCCACGCTAACATGAATACGGTTTGCACAAACTGCGGTCCTCCAGGTGAGAGTGCTGTGTTTTGGGTTTTAGACGGGCTACGCCTGGAGCTGGCAGCAGTGTTGAGCTTTATTACATGTGGACCGTTAATGCTTTTATTCCTTGAGTCACAGCACCTTTTCCAGCAGTGCTTTGCTCTGTATCCTGACAACAAACACCCACAAATCGCTTTCAAATCATCCTTTATAGCGTGTGGAAGATGTTAGACGGGTGTTATTGATTTAGAGCAGCTGTGTAGTTCAGCAGAACTGTTCTAGTCATCATTGACCCTGACTATCACTGGAATTAATGTCCGTCTCAGCTCATTCAGTCTCTGGTGATCCGAATTCAGGTGATCCGGTTTCAGGTGATCCGGTTTCAGGTGATTCGGTTTCAGGTGATCCGAATTCAGGTGATCCGGTTTCAGGTGATTCGGTTTCAGGTGATCCGAATTCAGGTGATCCGGTTTCAGGTGATCTGAATTCAGGTGATCCGGTTTCAGGTGATCTGAATTCAGGTGATCCGGTTTCAGGTGATCCGGTTTCAGGTGATCCGGTTTCAGGTGATCCGAATTCAGGTGATCCGGTTTCAGGTGATCCGGTTTCAGGTGATCCGGTTTCAGGTGATCTGAATTCAGGTGATCCGGTTTCAGGTGATCTGAATTCAGGTGATCCGGTTTCAGGTGATTCAGGCTACATTCACACTGCAGGCAAATGGGGCCCAAATCCAAATTTTTTTTTGGCTCACATGTGACTCAGATCTGTTTTTACCATGACAGTGTGAACAGCACAAACCACATGGAATCTGATCTTTTCAATTCCAATTTGTGCCACTTCATATGTGGTACTAAATCTGATACAGGTCAGTTGTTTTGCAATGCGATCGCAGTGTGAAAAGTCATGTTGGATTTCATGCGACTTTTACATCACTCTAGATCGACATTCGTCACAAATCCGTGCTGACAGGAGACACTTCAAAGATTTTACATGCCCAAAGCTATCAAGACAATTGTGAAAGGTAATCAGTGGAAGTGTGATGTGTTGGAACTCACTGTAATGTTGGAAGTATTACAGTGACAACTCTATATACATGCAAAACATTAAATCATAAATGTTTCATCTCTGCTCTCTGTTGTCACATCCTTGTCTTTATTTTTCATATTGCCTGTGCATAATTTCGCAATTGTTAGTATCACTAACAATGACCAACTATTTTTACAGCATTTATTGATCTAGATTAATTTATAAGTGTACATTTATTTATTTATTTAGATAGTTTATTACTTAAACATTTATATATTTAATAAATATTTACACTAATATAATTTATTTAACAAATAATAGTAATATTGCTAAATTAATTAATTAATTAATTTATTTATATTAAATGTATGTAATTAAGTACGTAAGTTAATTCACATTTGTCTATTCATATCTATGAATATTTAGTTATTTATGTATGTATTTATATATTTATTGATAGAAATTAATTTTGTTTATTATTAATAATGACACATTAAGTGAATAATTAACTATTTAATTCTTCATAATACAGCTGCTTATAATTTATACAAAAAATGTTTTTAATGTAATAGTATATTGAGAAATTAACAATAACCAATATTATTAAATGCTGTAAAAGTAGTGTTCATTGTTAGTTAATGATACCTAATACATTAACTAACTAATTTTAACTTTATTGTAAAGCTTTACCAATTTAATTGTTCTCTCTTTTAAGGAAATGGTCAACATGTCAGAGAATTAACTAAATTAAAATAGTATAAATTGATTTGATTGGACACTAATTTTTATGATAAAATTGAATAAAACCATAAAGCACTGAATAAAAAAATGGCTTTAGAGGAAAAAATGTTTGGAAAGCCTGTTCATATAGACTTGTGGAACAGTTTCGGTGTGATAGACATCAACGTATAGTGACACGATGAGATGGATGTTAATACCAGGTATAACAAGTCAATGGTTTCTTTATTTGATACATAAAATGATTGGCCAACACTCAAACACTAAAATTATTGGAGCACGTTTGTAAAATTGTTGTTAATTCAGAGGCTGGAAACCTTTGTCTGCTAAAAGTGGACGTCCCGTCTCCGGGATCCAGCACCTCTGAGGTTTGAGCATTAGTTTCCTCTCATGCCTTTATTGCTCTCCATTGTTCAGTGAAATCCCCCTCCATCCTTCTTTCACATTTGCGGTTCATAATATCCACAGGCCTCATGCGGAGCTCAGTGTTCACTGCATTCTTCTGTCATTATTCTTTCATTTTCTCTATTTTTCTTCATCATTCCAGTCTTCCCAGTCCCCATCTTCTCTATCTGCGATGCTAGCGTCAGCATTCCTGTGGTCCGTGGCCCGGGGCCGGATTCAAACCCTGAGAGAGGACTATCTGTACAACTCAAGGGCCTTTCAGAGTCTATGCAGGGTGTATATATGGGGGGAAAAGTCTTTATTTGAGAGAAGTCTCTATTTTGATATCTTCAGAACAGCTTGAACTGCTGATGAACTGGCCTGTGTGGTTTTGCGGCAGGAAATCTGATAAGAGCAAAGGCAAAATCTCCTCCATGACTCTCCAGCGTAACCGTGAGTCATGTGATGTGGTGGGATGTTGATGGTCTGTTTTCCCGCTACTGTATCACACATCAAACAACAGCCTCAGGTCACAAAGGACAGAATAGGTAGTGATAGATTGATGCTTTCCCTTTCTTTGAGGCCAAACTCCAAGCCTGTTAGCAGTGAATATGTTGTATAGGTGTTTTTTTTCTTCTTTTTTATGTAAAATTACTCACAAGCTAGTACATATAGTCATTAAAACGATATATTCTTATGAAACTTGTGCTATTTTGCATTAAACTAAGTGGTACTCTACATAAAGCTTGATGAAGCTGGTTTGAAGAGTTTTCAGTTAGCAGAGTTTGCGTTCACATAGTTGCATGTATGTTTTAGTATGAATATTTTTTTCAGCCTTTGATTAACTTTGCTTATTTTTGTTTAGTAATGAGATTAATTTTTCTTTACTTGAAATCGAAAGGATAAATTAAAATGTAAATATTAGATGGAAATTCTGAAACTAAAAAAAAACTGCATTGGCAACTAACTGAAAAAAAGCTTAATTTAAAGTACTAAAATTAATACAACTAAAACTGAAATAAAAATAAAGCTAAATAGAAATATTGCAAAAACATCTAAAACTAATGGCAATAACAAATATTTTTTTTAATGTGAAGTACTAATATTAATAAAACTAAAGCTGAATTAAAAATTAAAGTTAAATAGAAATATTGCAAAAATAAATAAATAAATGGCAATAAAACTAATGGCAGTAACTGAAATAAAGTGTTTAATTTGAATTACTGAAATAGTACAACTAAAGCTGGAATAAAATAAAGCTAAATATAAATATATATATAAAAAAAAACTAAAACCAGTGGCAATAACTGAAAATAAGTTAAATTTAAAGAACCAAAATAAAAAAAAGCTGAAATAAAAAGCTAAATAGAAATATTTCAAAATAATAATAAGTACAAAAATTATTAAATGTAAAGCTAAAATAAAGAATTAAACAAAATAGACTTGTCTAATATTTCATTTAGTTTTTTTTAAATACAGTACATTACAAAATTACAAAATTCTAAATGGTAATTAAAAACTATAATATATATATATATATATATATATATATATATATATATATATATATATATATATATATATATATATATATATATATATAGTGCTGTCAATCGATTAAAAAATGTAATCGCGTTTCAATATAACTGCATCCCTAGACTGTAAATCTATACCTCACAGCCTCTTTATCATGAAATATGCCATCTACCTGACTGAGGTTCATGCTCATGTTTGTACCTGTAGGTTTGCTGTAACAGTAAAGCATCTATGGCAAGAATGAGGCATTAACCAGGACAAAAATGTGAGGTGGGGGGGGGGACTCTTTTCATAAGACACACGACCCTGTGTTAAGGCCTGGCGTCATCACTCTAGAACTGAGTTTGGAAACGAAACCTCTGCAGCTTGACTTAAAAAAAAAACAAGGAGCAGAACAATATTTACTCAGCAGTAATTTTCTGTGGAATTTTTGGAAGATAATTTGAAAAAGTCAGCTCGGGTGTCTACAATAGGCCCTTTGAGCCGCTCAGTTTGAGTCTGGCTTTGGAGCGTGGCCAGAGGACCAGCTCTCTTAAAATCACAGAATAAAGGAGGCCTTTTATTGAAAAGCTGGAAAGCAGACGCACACGCACACACACACACACGTCTGTTTCTCCCGTGACTGACGTGCGCTTGTACGCCTTCTGGCCAAATTTGCCTCCATCTGATGCCTTGGCTGTTGTTCTCTCGCTGTGTGAGAGTTTTTGTTGTTTTTAATTGTTTGACATGATTGCGCTCTTTAAAAATGGAAATGCTATTAGTGCTGGACAGCGGTGGGCTGTTTTATGTGTTTGTGTTGTTAAACGTGTTTAATATACAACAGATTGCAGCTGGATGCTTGCAGATAAGCAGACTTTGGAGGCGGTGTGAGCGTTTGTTGCAAACCCGTCCAAATGTACCTGTAAAACAGGTGGGTGGTCAGTCTAAGGATTTGCTTATTAACAAACAATGCTCATTAGCTACAGTCCAGTGACGTAAATGGAGGCCAAACGGCACCTATTGGATTTGGCGATCGTTTGTTTTTAATAAAAATTCCTGTTTACCTCAAGCTTTCTCCATAAAGGGAAAATCTATTACCTTTCCCTGGCACTCAAACTCTAAAATTCCTCATAAAAGTTTGCTTTGGGTGGCGCACTTGCAGATGGTGTTGAGGATGCTAGTGCTCTCTTTCTGTGTGCAAACTCCTCTGGAGAGAAAAAAACAAACATTTGTTTTCGTCTATTAAATCGTATTACCAAAAACACATTTAATGCATACAACGTCAGTGAATCTAATTGACTCTGCTGTTAATCAGACCAGCTAGCTTGAGCGAGAAACAGAATATGAACCTATAGTTTAATTTTTATTTTTTTATTTTCTTTGCAGCTTTTTGAAAATACATATCATACATATACACACATCTCCATATAGACAAAAAAAAAGTATAAAAAAGAGCTTCCCAAATTAAACAGGGAAAATTAGAGGCAGATCTTATCAAAAATATTCACAAATATTTTCAATACTTCATACTGCTGAGATTTTTTTTTTTTTTTTTTCAGTTTGGATATTCCAACAACAACAACAAAAATATTTCAATTGCAAATCCTCCTCCTTTTAAGCAGAAGGTTTCAGATGCACTAAAACAATTTATTTTTTACTTTTTTTTTTTTTGGAAACACCATTTGACAGGTTGTAGAACAAGTGCTAAAATAGTAACACATTTCCTCACAGAGGTAAATCAGCACAGCTTCCCACTGTCTCTTCTGAGTTTGGCAGTTTTTGGTAAACTTAAAGATTCTTAAATTTCTTAAATTTAACAGTCATCAATGACTGCCTGTCTTGTTTTTAGGTTGTTTTATGCTCTTTCATTATATCTTGCATGTGAATGGTAAATTCTGGATAGTTGGGAGTTGGAGTGTGTGTTTTTACACTAGTTTAAATATGGTAGACAAAGGCCTGTCTTAAGGCAAAATGGTATTGACTGCAAGTGACTGGAAATATCTGCCAAGTAATGTAAATATTGCAAAATCTAATTTTGCAGACTGGTCTAGGAAACAAGCCCTTTTTCGGTACATAAATAAATAATTTAAAAGATCCCACCAGTTTGTAGCTTTCAATTATATATTTCAAGCCTAATTTGTGTTTACAACAGAGCATAATGTCTATTAATCTGCTTTTGAATCAGCCATCTTCCACTTTAGTTTAGTCTCTTTTTCTGAGGGCAAAGGGGGATAGGGGCTACAACATAGAGGAGGGATTTAGTTTCAAGTCTGGATAGACTTTCAACTGCTTAGACTGTCTAACATTTCCAAACTAAAGCCTTTGATTCACTTGGTGGTACAAGTAAATTTTAATCTCCAAAGTTTTTAATCTGGTGTTTTGTCTGCTTTTTAAGGCACGAGATATGGGGGAAGAGCAGCCGCCTGGGAACAGTCAACATATTTGTACAAAAACATTTACAAAAAGGGTACAAATATAAAACAAAGAAACAATGCGTATCAGTTAGACAAAGCATCATAAGAGTCAGCCTCGTAACTTAAGTCCATAATCTTCAATTACCCACTCACATGTAGCGCATACAGTTCACAGTTAGTGCAGCTCCTAAGAGTTGCACACAGGTGCTACACATCAAAATCTCACCTACATTTTTTCAGTCAGCCGTATGTCCTTTGTACAATTGGCAGCCAATTTAAAATGCACCAAAATCTTTGGTTGAAAGTTTGGCATATAAAGTCTTTCAGATGATAAAAGGCACTTTGGAAGATGTCATTTTGACAGAAATGCCCTTACAGGATTGCACCAGGAATCACCTAAATGCCACCGTCTCTTTACAAAGAACCTGGTGGCTGATCTCACTGTCCATGGTGGCACCTTGTAAGGCCGTATTGTTCATGCTTTAGCATGCAAGTAAGTCACAAACCTTTTGCAATTATCAGAAATATGAGGGTTTCAAACTGTTCTTGTTGTTGTTCGCAGTACAGTGATCCTGCATGAGGGGCACCTCGTAGTCCAAGCCACCGTTCTGTGTTGTTGACGGACAGGAGATAATCTCTTGCTTTTGGGGTAGCTCCCCATTTTCCAGACCCTCCAGCTCCAGCTGTGACAGATCACATTCTAAGTCCAGGTGTCCCTTTGATTTCTTTTTGTGCATGTAGCAAGCTACCCCAATAGCCACGGCTACTAGGACAAGCAGAAGAAGGATGGCGACTACAGGGATGAGCATTGTAGTGAGCTTCGGGTCCTCCAGTCGTGCTCCAGTGGGAATTAGCTGCTGACTGATTGTCTGGGTTTCTATGCATAATCTGTCCACATCCCCAGGTTCACCCAGCGAACTGGCACATACAGAATACGTAGAGTTTGGCTGAAGTCCACGGATTGTGTATTCCGGGTAACTGGGTGGAATGTTGAGGTGCTTGGCACGTTTATCCAGACCAGAAAGGTTCTTGTAAGTTAACTTTACGGCATGGATGTTGGGGCGCTTATCGATGTACCGGTGAAGGTCTAAGTGTATTGAAGAGCTAGTTACCAATGTTGCTGTTATTTCAGGTTCTGGTACAGTAGGGTCCTCTGTATGGTCCTCATGGGGTAGTGGGTCTTCCTCTTTTTCACAGTATCTCCCCGATGTTCCTGGTAGACAAATGCACTCCAAACGTCCTTTGTTGTCCAGCCAACATGTTCCTCCATTTAGGCATATATTGGGTGGGCAAAAGGTTGATCTTAGGGCAGGGTCGATAGTAGAACTTGGGGTGGGAGGTGGAGGGTCATTGCCGGTTTCCGTAGAGGGGTTATCACTAGGTTTGGCAGGGAGGACTGCATGAGTGGTACTTGGTAAATTGGTGACCGGGGCAGGAGGTAATGCAGTGGTCTTTACTGTCCGAGTCGTAACAGTTGTGGTAATCGGACATCCGAATTCTCGGTGCGAGAGCCTCTCCAGCACCTTACCGGAATTGAAAGGAGGAAAGTGGCAGCGTGTCTCTTCCGTCCTACCCAACTGAATTTGCTTGATTCGCAGCCAACTAGGAAACCAAGCCAGATTGCAAAGGCAGTTGAAAGGGTTTTCTGCAACGGTCAGTCTTTGTAAGTGAGGAAAGAGCTGGGTTAAGGTCTCCGGCAACCCTTGCAAGCTTAGATTGCTGATATCCAGCTCCTGAAGCTCTGAGAGTTTCTCAAAGTCCTCCCATTTCACAGAACCCATGGGATTCCCAGCCAAACTCAGAGAAACCAAGCCCCCTGCGTCCCGCAGTACCCCTGGAAAAGTTGTTAACTGGTTGTTGGAGATGTCGAGCTCATGGAGGTTCTTGAAGCTTCCCAAGAGATCCTCGTCCAGACTGCTAAGCCCCAGCCCACCCAGTTTCAATGACTCCAACTTGGGTGTCTGGAGGTCATTTGGCCCCGGCGATGGGATGCTGTTGAACCGTAAGTCTAGCAGAAGCAGATGGGGCATTGTCAGAGCAGGCATTATTGTCAGTTTGTTACCTTGCAGCTTGAGCTCCAGCAGCTGCTGTAGGCCATCAAAAGCAGCAGGATGGATGCTCTCTATGAGGTTGCTGTAGAGATATAACCTCTCCAGATGCTCCAGTCCAGCAAAGCTGTCCTTGGATATGTGGACGATCTGGTTTGCCGACAGGTCCAGGTTGTGGAGAGAGGACAGGGGTTCAAACACACGATCTGGCAGTTCTGTCAACTGGTTCTGGCTTAGATCCAGCATCTCTAGGCTTTCCAACTCAAGAAAGTCCTCTTGGGAAAGGGACTCAATGCCGTTCTTGAACACATAGAGATTCTTAGTCGTTGTGGGTACTTCGCTGGGCATTTTAGTGTCTTTGCGGCTAAAGCAGAATATGGAGTCTTGGACTTGGCAGGTACAGTCCTTCGGACAGGAGTTGGCCAATGCCGGAGACCACAAGTGGTGATAGAAGAGGAGGGGCAGCAGTAGAGGGAGGCAGAGCTTCATGTTGCTGCCTACATTCACCCCTTCAAGCCTGCAATGCAACAAGAAAACAAAGTAAACATTTATACGATTAACTTCACATTGTAAATTTTATTTTGAAACATTTTAACACGCCTGTCTTGAACTTTGACTTTGAGTTTAGAAATGGCATGAATCAACGATCAAACCTTTAAAGTAAATTGTCAATGGTTGGTAAAGTTATTATTAAAATAAGTTATTTTTTTTCTAACTTCCTCTTAGCAAATTCAAAGCATACTGCAGTACATGCCATGGTGTTTGTTTCTCTGCTCTTCTGAGTCTATGAGGTCAGCCTTTTTATGTGGCCAAGTAAAAGGCTTGCTTTAGACCAAGTGCTTTCAAAGGGTAATCAAAGGCGAGGTCTTTTGACATGGTTGTACTCAAACAATAGGTTGTGCTAGTGACGTACAGTCCTGCTGGAGCCTCATACTGGACTTAAAGGTGATGTTGACTTTATTTTTCTTTATCAAAAAATAGCTTTTTATAATTTAATTAAAAATATATATTTATTTGTTACATTTATATAGCGCTTTTCTGGGTACTCAAAGCGCTTTACATAGAAGGGGGGAATCTCCTCAACCACCACCAATGTGCAGCATCCACCTGGATGATGCGACGGCAGCCATATTGCGCCAGTACGCCCACCACACACCAGCTTATTGGTGGAGAGGAGACAGAGTGATGAAGCCAATCAGTGTATGGGGATAATTAGGAGGTCATGATGGTCAGAGGCCAATGGGCAAATTTGGCCAGGATGCCGGGGTTACACCCCTACTCTTTTTCGAAGGGCATCCTGCATTGATTTTTAATGACCAGAGAGTCAGGACCTCGGTTTAAAGTCTCATCCGAAGGACGGTGTTTTTTGTTTTGTTTTTTTTACAGTATAGTGTCCCCATCACTATACTGGGGTGTTAGGACCCACACAGACCACAGGGTGAGCACCCCCTGCTGCCTCACTAACACCTCTTCCAGCAGCAACCTAGTTTTTCCTGGAGGTCTCCCATCCAGGTACTGACCAGGCTCAACCCTGCTTAGCTTCAGTGGGCAACCAGTCTTGGGCTACAGGGTGATATTAATAATTAACTATTAATAATGCTATTTGATGTAATCTTTAGCAGATTTTGAAATGATACTCCATTTTTCATAATTTATTATGCTTAAATTAACATTTAAAACAATTGATTCGAGTTGGGTTACTTGGACTCGGGACTTGGACTTGAACTGCAATTGTGAATGAACTTGGAGTTTGACATTTTATCAGAACCAATGCTACAATTGATTGTAGTTCTTAGTGTTTAATGTTTAATTTATTTTAAACAAAATTGAATAATATTTGAATTTGTGCATCTCTAATTACAGCTGTTTGCTGGACATTTAGTTCCATCTTTGTTTTCAGCACACATACTGAATCATTGTTGCACATTGTGGCCTTAGAGAGGCTTTTTGGGAGTGATTTGTACACTTTGTGTCTTTCTACAAACATTCAGTCATTTCATATTCATCAGTTTCATACTAAGAACTAGAGATGCACTGGTGTGCGCCAGTAACAGTCAAGTGTATCTCAAATTTTACAAAGGTTTGACCTTGAACACCAGACACAGAGCTCATCAGATGAGCTCAGACACCTTTAGGGAGGAACGTGAGAGTCAAGGAGGAGAGCAAGAACAAGAAAGATAAAGAGCTATGAAGCCGGGAGACTGAAGTGAGCTGGGGAAACGGTTTATCATCTGCTGAGAGATCAGTCGCAGCCATATCTGGCCTTGAAAGGAAGGGGTGGAGACGTTTCGTTCTCCCTCACGATTTTCCTTCTTCTGTTTCTCTCCGGGACAGTGTGGGGGGTTTTATATTAGAAGTTCATGCTGAGGTGAAATTCCCTCACTCGGTTTTATTGGATAGTACAGAGAGATAGTAGGATCATTATGTTCCCTCCTGCTGCATTATTGAAGCATCACTCTCGTTGCCCTGCTGCTGATCCCTGTGTTGTTCTGCAGTTATTTACAATAGGAAATATCTCAGAATCAAGTTAGCTTATTTAGGCGTATTTTATTCTGTGTTGGCTGACAGAAATTTGCTAGGTCAGTTTCTAAAGATCTTTTTAATAATATCTGGATATTTTTTTAAATTATATTTTAAGGTGCATTCGTGCTGACAGTGACTGGAAATCATCCATTTTTAATGAGAAGGGGCTCTTAGATGTGACATGACCGACAGTGACCATTTGTAGTGTTATTTTAGTATCATTCAGATACTATTATAGCATTCATTTATTAATTAATTTTAATTATTTAATTTTGAATTATCTTTTATTTTTCATTTTAATTTAAAGTTTTGGGAATGTTATATGCTTTTGACATTTTTAATAGTTTTTAATATTTATAATATTGTTATTATTATAATATTACATTTCACATTTATTTTCTTATATTTAAATAAACAAATATTCATTTTTAAGTGGTTTTAAATAGTTTCAGGGTCATTATAGCAAACTAAACCATAGTCAATTAAAGCCATAAAAAATGATAAATAAAAACCTTAAATTATGTCAGCTAGGTGCCAAGGAAACATTTTTTTAATTCATTTAGTTTAACTTAATCTACTAAAATAATATAAACTTAAAATTAAACAAAAAAAAAAAATATATATATATATATAGAAATATATGGACATATTAAAAAACAAACAAACAAACAAAAGCACTAATAAAAAGACCAAAAACACACAACACAATTGCTCAAACTGAAAAAAACTAAATATATAAAATATTATAAAAAATTATAAACACTATTTATTTATTTATTTATTTAATACATTTTACAGTGATACTATGTACTATATATCTTTTTGTACATTTTCTTTGTTTTAACTGTGATACAAACACAAGACAACATGACCCACTTCCCCAAACCTCACGATAGCAGTTTGTATTTGTTGAGGAAACTGTAATCCTTACATCACCTCCGTCAGCAGCACATAGTTTCTTAAGTTCAGCCACGGAGAGTAGGGCCCTATGATTTCCGCGATGCAGAAAACGCGGACGGAACCGCGGAATCCAGTCATAAAAACGGAATTTACAGTTTAACGCGGAATGTCAGGGAATTTGTCAAAGTTTGGATGAATTAATCAAAAGTAGGTCATTACACTTAAATCAAATGGCGATATGGACTAGTATCTGTAAATATTAAGCTGCAAAAGTCGATTTAAATAATCCTGCATGTTCTGCACGAAGCACAAGCACGTTTTTTTTTTACTACATACACAGCACGTATGACGCTCGCGGTGATTTCAGCGTCTGCCAAAAATTTCAATGTTTAGGATTTTCATTAATTAAAAGATAAATGAAAATCAATGTTTTATGCTCCAAAACTGATCTGATAACCAGTAAAATTTAAATACACTTCACGAGCATTTTTCCATTTCATAAGGCTACTGTAAGAATAAATACATATGGTTTGTATACAGTTAAATAATTAGACATGCTAAAACACAGAATTTGGTAACATAACATAAGGTGAGAAAAAAATAAAACATTTCATATGGCCCTAAACATCATTTTTGTTGCACTTTTAATAAATTAGTGTTAAATTGTATAAGTTTCATGATTTTAATTAATTAGACATGCTTTTTGATTAATTAAATTTAATTTGACCATTAAAAAGGAATCCAGAAAAATTAAAACGGAAAAAACGGAATTTAGAAAATAATAAAACGGAATTTGGGAAAAAATAAAACTGATTTCATAGGGCCCAAGGAGAGTCATCCTGAGAGAGAGATGATTTTCTTGTCTTTTGTCTTTTTTTCCCGCTCTGTCTAAAAAGCAGTGGAGCAGGTTTAGACATTCCTGCTGCTGCGTCCCATTGTCTTGCTGGCTGTGAGGCAAGCGTCTGTCTTTTGACACTGGCTTTAGTTGACGCTCAGTGCAAATAAAGCAGGAAAAAAAGCTCAGGCCCGCAGCCAAGCACACGCATGCTTTTCTGAAACTAATCCTCAGCTTATTACGTGTGCGCTGCTTTGGTCTGTCTGCCTTTTTTCCTGTTTAATGAAACTTTTTCTCGGCACAAAAGCGAAAAAATGTGTCTGAAATGTCAGTACTTGGAAGGAAGATCACATAAGGTTCAGAAGGGCAGAAAGATGGTGTTTTGTTATGTACGTTCACTGATATTGATTCTCTGGCATGTTTTGGCACCATATACCTGTTGTTGTAGTAATAATCTCTAGCTGTGATCTATCTTGTTGGAATCGACAAGATCTTACAACAGGGGGTGAGTGAAAGAGTAACACATGCACAGTTTCCTTCACCCACAGCTCTCAATTCAGCGATGCATGGCGCTTCACAGTCCATGAGAGCTGATTAGTTGTTTTACTGAAGGCAGTGATGGGAAAAAACACGCAGACCTTCCAGATAACTCGATAACAGGTGGACGCAATGCTTTATGGGCAGTTAATCATGAGGGGGTCAGAGGTCACCCCTGTCCTATGGTGTTTGGCTCTCAGAGTACCGTGGGAATGTCCTCAATTGAATTTGTGCGATATCAGAGGAGACCAAATAAATGAAGAAAGCAGAAATATTTTTAGAAGTGCTGTTGCTCATTTTTAAGTTTTATGATATTCATATGTAAATTGTAATTTATTAAAAATTGTATTGATTTATTATTAATAATAATAATAATAATATTTTACTTATTTTATTCTTATTATAATAATAATATGTATTCTAATATAATTTGTATAAACATTGTATAATAATTATTATTAGTAGTAGTAGTAGTGTATTATATTTTTTTATTATTTTAAAATATTATGTGCATTTTATTTTATTATAATTTTATTTATTCTAATATAATTAATATTATTTAATATTATTAAATATATTATATATAATTAATATGATATTATATAATATTATTATGATTAATTGATATTATTTTACAATTTATTCTTATTATAATAATAATAATAATAATTATTATTTATATAGTAGTAGTAGTAGTAGTAGTATTATATATTTTTTTTATTATTTTAAAATATTATGTGCATTTTATTTTATTATAATTGTATTTATTCTAATATAATTAATATTATATATTAATATTATATCTATTATTATGTATGTATATTATATATAATTAATATGTATATTATATAATATTATTATGATTTTATTTTATTATAATTGTATTTATTCTAATTTTGATATTATATAATATTATTATGATTGATATTATTTTACAATTTTGTATTTTATTTTAATAATAATAATATTTTTATTATAATCTAATTAATACAATGTATTATTATTATTATTATTATTATTATATTATTATATTTTATTTTTATCATGAAAAATATTATTTATAATTACTGTTGTTTTTGTATTTGAAAACATTTTATATTTAAAAAAAATATTCAAGTGTTATGTCAAGTTTTAAAGAACCAAGATAATGTTAAGAATCCAAACTAAGATACTGCCACTGAAGAAGATGACTGAGGCACTACTAAAAGATGAAAGTCTGGGTGTGTAAGTGATGAAAATAAGGCGTAAACCAGGGAAGACACACAGATAAGGCATCTGAACATGCAGGGTGGTGTTTTCAAACATGAAGGGAAAGTCAATACAAGATACAAGAAAGAAAAACAGGGACTAAGGGATGAAAGAGGCTTTCTGTGATGGATTTGCAGTCGGAGGGCAAAGTCCACTTCCGTTTCTCTAGTGTAGAGCACAAAGCCTTCAGAATGAAGCGTAGTGTTTCACAGCATCATCTGACATGTGAAGAGAGACCTGCTGGGTCTGATATAGGTGAACCAGGATAATGAACAACCTCAGTCCTCTCTTCCTGAACTACATAAGCAGAGATTGATAGAAAGATCAGTTTCACTCCGTCTTGTGGTTCCACATAATTTCTAATTATGCTATCATGATGAATTGCGATTTGTTCAATATAGTTGCTGATACTCAATCCTAGTAATATTTAGTTTGACTTTTAACTATTTTTTTAAAGGATAGTTTAACTGAAGCATCTGTGGAAAGATGAGGCTCGACGCAGGCCATGTATGAAGATAAAGCTGTTGCTGATGTTTATCCTAGTGTGCACTGATCCAAAGCATCAGAAGAAGTGATCTAGTCAGCCGGCAGACGCATGCAGTGGGAGTTGAGTCTGATCTCTGATAAAGCCCCGTCCTGCACACAGATACTCCAGCGGCTGTGTCTTATCAAACTGCTCTGAGTGACTCTCCTGCTGTGTGGCTTTAAGTCAAGTGCCCCTGTGCTGGAGACGGACATTACAGCCAACTATCAGCTCTACATCACGCTTTGGCTTTATATCTTCTTCCTCTACTCATCCTGCCTACTTACTATTTGTTTAAACATTTTTTAGGATGTGAATTTGAGAAGATCAGATGGTTTGGAATAATTTCAATTTTTTAAATAGTTTTTAAAAAAGTCTCTTCTGCTCACCAAGGCTGCATTTATTTGATCTAAAATAGTTAAAACAAAAAATATTATGAAATATTATTACAATTAAAAATAAACAGTTAAAATAACTGTAAAATATATTCTATTTGAATATATTTTAAGATGAAATTGATTCCTGTGATGCAAAGCTGAATTTTCAGCACCATTACTCTAGTCTTCAGTGTCACATGATCAGATATTGATAATAAAACATTAAAAATAGTAACAATTCCAAATTTTGACCAGTTGTTAGGCCTTAGAGTTTGCAGAGTATTTTATTATTATTATTATTATTATTTATTATTAACAAATCTAAAACATTTGGTAACTGGCAAACCAAACTTGGTCTGCAGATGCAAATGGTCTGCAGTGAGGCATTTTCCCATAACTAAGCATATTTCTTAGGCCTCTTTTTTGTTTTGTTTTTGTGGAGACCATGATAGTTTTCATTGAAAATTTGCACATCCCTAGTAATGACTCTCAACATCTTTTTTAAGTTCCCCTTTTGGCCATCAGGTGTGTCGTTCGACCGGCTGGTGCTTTGCATATCCCCGCACGGGCCTGTTTCATTCAAAGAAATGTATTTGCCATTGAAAATGTGTTGATAAAAGCTGGTGATAAGGACGTTGTTGCTCAAGGCTTTAACCAGAAAAAAAAAGAAAAGTTGCCAGGAAAGGAAAAGTCTCTCGCTTGGCAAAAACTAGGAGTAAATATTGGCTGTAGTGAACAAAATGTAGTTCATCAGTAACTTTTTGCAGTTATTAATAGTATGTATTTTATATTATAAAATAAAAGTTTTAAAAAAATTATATTGATATTAATATTAATATCAATATATCATTTTTATACATTTTATATTTTTATGTGTCTGAGTTTATATAATTTAAATGTGTTGTTTTCATGTGTATGTGTAATTTTAAATATTTTTGTAATTTTATTTTATATTTTAGAAATGTTATCCATTTTTATCCATTGTATACCTTTTTTACATTTTACAAGTATAATTTCATATAAATTATTAGTATAACTTGTAAAAATGAGTTATAATTTATCAGCGATAAATGTTTAAATATTCTAAAAAAAATATTAAATTCTTATTAACTGCAAAAAGTTAATGACAATGAAAAAATGAGAAGTAATTACACAATTTATATTAAATTATATATGTAATTTAAAAAAGATATATCGACTGAGGCTAAATATATTTGTTACATTTATTTTGGTCTCTGACAGCATCTCATGTCATTTTGTTTCACAATAGATATTGCGCAAGACTTGCACATCAGCTACTGTAAAGATATTTTATAGTTACAGCTCTTTCTAGAGTAACATACTTGAGGGTTGATTCTTTAATCCTAAACACCCACATCCCTGTCTCTGTGAGATGAAACAAAGACTTCCTGTTAGCCGCCTCACCTGTCCACAGCTGGACCCCGTTACCCGCAATGCACCACTACATCCCTTAACCTGACAACATGCAGGCATAAAACACTGATTCATGGCAGCAGGAGGGAAATGATCATCTTCATACAGAAACATGTCCGTTTGCACATGCCACTTTAACAGCTACTATTTACAGGAAGCGTTTCAGTGTTATGTAATGTGACTATACCTGCCAAACCTGATGTTGTGTGTTTTTCCATTTGTTGTGGAGTGTGTAGTAATTCAGTCGAGTAGAGAGTATTGCGTTTTGAATAGGATAAAGAAGGCTTCAGTTCAAGTTCACTGGGTTAAACACTCATATATATTCATGCGACCACAACAAAACAGCACACATCAAAGCTGAAGGCATCGCTGAGCGCTGCGCTGATTGATGATGACTAGGACGGTTTTGTTTTCACCAGAAGAGAACGCCTGGGCTCTACTGCTCTCTTGTCAATGTTTTTGTGAACCGTGGCTATCATTAGTAGAAGAATGCTTTCCTTTGGTTCAGGATTTACAGCTGTGACCTGGATAAGAGTGTGTCACTGCCATTACTGCCTGCGGTAAACAAAAAAGATGGTCCTGTCTGAATAAAACACTGCTGTTTTTCTGCATTGTGACGAGAGTTAACGGAGTAGTTCACCCAAAGATTAAAATCCATCATTCATGTTGCTCCAAACACATATGACTGACTTTCTTCAGTGGAAGGAGATGTTTTCTTAAGTGTTTACCATTTCCCGTACCGTGACTATTATACAATGACCTTAAAACTAGTTCATATGACTCATTCGCTGTATTAATTTTATGATATGGCCTTAGAAGACTTCAAATAATATATTCACTCTTGGTGTGACAGAACAAAGACCAGATGTGATTCAAAATCACATATATTCAAATAAAGGAAGGCATAATAATAAATATATTATTTTTAATTGATAAATGTAAATATACTTACTTTTATTATTTATTAAAATACAGAATGATCTAATAATAAATATAATAGGCTATTAAATAATAAAACAATTACCAAATTGGTACATTTAATAAGTATATTATTACATTTTAAATATACATTTAATTTATTAAAATTATATTTTGTCACATATTTAAATAGAGTAAGAGCTAATAATAAATAGAATTTTAAATATTTTAAATTCTATAAAATTTCAATATTCCTCTATAATAATTACATTTACATTTTTATTGAATAAAATAAAATATATTTAGTCACATTCATATAATGATCTAATAAATATAATATTACATTATTTTAAATGTTACAAAATTAAATATTGATACATTTAATAAATATATTTAAATGAATATAACTGTCATTTATTACAATTATATTTAGTGACATATAAGCCAAATTGACATTTTAATAAATATGTAATTATATTTTTATGCAACATTTAATTTACATTTTGAATTTGTAATTTTCATTAATTAAAATTATATGTAGTCACATATATTCAAATAATAAATAGTACATATAATTTTAAATAAATATTTTTAAATCTTTAAAATGATATATTCTTAAATTTAATAAATACATTTGTTTGAGTAAACTATTCCTCTTAAATCCAAGCCAGCTATAATTACCTGGACAGGGACCATTAGACAAGACATCAAAGATTCATTCTACATTTTCATAAGAGTTTGGAATTGTTGCATAAGCCCTTAACGGTTAGATCAGCTTCAGTCATAGTGAATGCATTGAAAACGATCCCCCAGATCTTTCATGGTGGTGCTGATAGCCATCTTTGCCCACAACCTCAGCCTGACACACTCATTTACGAAACAAAGAATCGACAGTGTTCGCCGTTCAATTAGCTGCTCATCTGCAGGCTGCAGGAGGCATGTCTGGACCCTGTGTTTTGGCTGCAACCGGATCTCATCAGGCCCTTTTGTTGCCGATGCCTCCGACATCAGAGAGATGTTTCGCTGCAGGTACGATCCCGAGCACGGGCAGGTGCTTTGAGCCTGTTGCTGCCCTCTGGCTGCACTGAAACCCAACGCTCCAGACGTGTGCCTGTGCAGACGCCCCGGCCCGTGCCAGACTGCAGCCGGAGCGCTGCGTGCTTCTCCTGGGACCAGCCGTGTGGGCGGCCGGAAGGAAAGGGACAGACAGACTGCAGATGTCTGCCGTACACTTTGGAGTGAGCAATCCAAAAGGAAATGGATTTACAAGCACTCTCTGGGGAATTAGCATTGCGTCTGCCGCTGAGGCCAGATGTCAGGCTTCTAGCAGGCACGTACACTTGTTATTTCATGTTTGTGTATGCTTGATGCATGCCTGGCCCTGATGTCCCCCATCAGCACTGATTGATCAATGATCTCAAAGCTCTGCTGTCAGCGCACCTCCATTTCTTCAGTAAGATTAGCTCTCTAAGAATCTGCTGTGTATGGAATGTATCGAAGAATGTATCATTTCTGCCCCGTTAAAAAAAGTAATGCTTTGGTAAATCAGAATTATGGAATAGAAAGACATAATCATTACTATGATAAAAAAAAATGAAATTGAGATAAAAAGTCATAATTATGATGACAGTTGAAACTGATATAGAAAGTCTAAAATTTGACAACCTCAATTATGAGATTAAAAAGTCATAAAATATGACAAGTCAAAAATTGGAAAAGTCATGATTATGACAAAAGGTTGAAATTATGAGATAAAAATGTCATAAATAGGACATAAGTTGAGATTGTGAGAAAGTCATTATGACAAAGTTATGAGAAAAAAAGTTGAAATTGAGATTTTGAAATTGACAAATTCAGTTATGAGATAAAAAGTCAAAATTATGACAAGTTGAAATTATGAGCTAAAAAGTCATAATTATGAGAGAAAGTTTAAATTACAACAAACTCAATTATGAGATACAAATTCATTATGAGATAAAAAGGCATAGGCTAATTATGAGTTTAAATTACGACAAACTCAATTATGAGATAAAAAGTCATAATTATGACAACTTAAAATTAAGAGAGTCAACATTGACATTGAGATAATAAAATCATAATTGTGAGTTTAAAGGTCTACATCGTCAAAATTATGATAGAAAGTCATAATTATGAGATAAAAGGTCTAAATTATGACACTCGGTTATGAGATAAATATATGAGTTAAAATTGAGATCTAAATTTCAAATTTAGTTATGAGATAAAAAGTCATGATTATGAGTCTTAATAATGACAAAAGGTCAAAATGATGAGTGTCTCATAGTATCTCTTAATTGTATCGCATATTTATAAAATAGTATCTCATAATCTTTTAATGTCATAATTATGATTTACCAACATTTTTTATTTTGTGGCTAAAATTATTTCTTTATAGTTATGAGACCCACAAGTCAGCATTCTAGGTATTATTCTTGATGTAGATTGTTCAAATCCATTTTGGAGTGTCTACACTGCCATTAATCTCATTAACTAAATAACTTCCATGGTCTGCAGTCAGATTGGAGATTATTTGAGTGGGGTTCAGGTTTGTTCCTCAGGTCTGCAAAGGTCACAAGTCACTCAATGACAGGTAAACACAGGACCTTTCAGGTTTGCTCAGGTTACACAAGAACACTGCTGATCTGTGGCCGCCTTTGAAGTGCACATAGCGAGTTAGCAAAGTTTGCCAGTAATGTTATTTTTCTTTCTTAAAGGACTGACAGCTTTTTGAAGCGCAGATATGACCGGGAGGCAGTCTTGAAAATAGGGTGACGTGACTATTAATGAAGCAACAACACTGAGCAGATTAAGTGAAAACAAGTTTGTTTTTCTTAGCCCACTGGTAGTTATAGATGTATTATACTTATAAAATGACATCTTGAATTATTTGAATGCCAAAAATAAACATTTTGATGTAATTTCTTCTCATGTCCTTCCCAAGCCTGCAAGATATTTAGGGCCCAAGACATTTTCAAAATCTTCTTTTTTGTTCCACTTAAGAAAGAAATCACACAACATTTGAAACAACATGAGTGTGAGTAAATGATGACAAAACGCTGAACTGTCCCTTTAAGTGTCAGGAAGGTGGTGCAGTCTTGAGGTCTGAAGTGTTAATGTGTGTGAGGCCGGCACCGGGTTTGTGGTCCCCGCTGGACCGAAGAGGAAGTAGAGACGCTGTTCTCTCTAATGTCCACAGCTGTGATGGCTTTAATACAGAGAGACTACGGCCAACTAGAAAGTTAACACAGGATGAACTTATGTAATCCACTGTGTGTTAAATTCCTCTGTACCTCTGTGACTTCCTCGCAACTCCAAACATTCGTTTGAAGTGACTCTACCTGTTCTGCCATTCAAACAAGCCATCGCACGCGCTTCCTATTTATCAATTGTTTTCTGATTGCGATCGCTTAAGCAAATTGCGGCTCATGTACTTGCAGCTTCTGTGGGTTGCAAACACAGAAATCAAACAGAACCTTCACCTCTTCGTCCGTAACGTCGCTTGTGACAGATATCGTAAAAAGTCGCCATCAGGTGAACGCTTGGCATTCTTAGTCGTGGATGTCATGCGTGCCTGCATAAAGATCATTTGATCTTCTAGGAGCCTTACAATTTTATTTGCACTGTGATATTATCTCAGGTCAGTTAAGCGCATTTTTCATTGTTTTAATAATTCTCATTATTGCGATTACATTTTTATGTATCATTTTTATTTAAATTATTATTATATTTTATAGTTTTTTTAATATTTAATTTTTATTTAATTATTATTTTTTTTTATTAATTTTTAAAGACAACAAATGCTACCATGATGTATAAATAATTTAAATGTTATATATTAATAGCCCTTTTCATTTTACACTAATGAAAATGAAAGTATTTTGTGTAACGGGTTAAATGAGCTTAAATGTCTTGAAAATAATGCCACAATGTATAGAATTTCCTAACAGTAGACTTATAGAACAATATACTTTAAAAAAAATACATTTTAATTCCATAATTTAAATGTATTTTATATTAACATAACATTCTCTTAGAAATAAAATATTTCTTTTAAAATATATATATAAAAAAATTATGTGCATTTATATTATATTATGTTATATTATATTATATTAATACACATACACATATAAAGTTTCTAAAAATATCTTCTTCTTTTTTTGACCTGCACTAGGTCTTCATGAGATCTACAAAGTCACTTTTTTTAAGTGGAAGTTTACTTGGTGTCTATTTTATAAATGTCACTGATCTCAGATATGAAGACAGTGTTGCCAAGTCCGTGGGTTTAAGCGACCCCAATAACGTGATATTGGAATTCAAATTTTACCAGGGAAATCCCACCAAAAAAGTGTGTTTTACCGCTTAGAACTCAATTTTTACCGGAGGACCCCCACCAAAACACGATTGGGCTAGTTTTAGGCTAGTTTTGAGTTCCAGTTGGGTGGGTTTGTTGTGAAACCTGGCAACTCTGTAAGACCACACTCAAAACTTGTCATTCTCCAGATTGTCATCAGAAGCACGTTGGCCACAGCACACGAGCACTGACTGGTCTGTTGAAAGCCAGGAGCTCATCACGACATGTAATTGTCTAGGAATGTCTTTATGTGTTACTGTTGACAGCATCGGTAAGCCTGTGTTTTTCCTCATTCCAGCTGACTGTGATGTTTGCCCACTGATAACCTGCTTGTGTAACTTTCCGTTGGTGATTTTTCGAGTCTGGTTGCCCTGGGGCTGTTTTCCAGAACACACACACACACACACACACACACACACACACACACACATGAACGTCTTATACTTGAGGAAAAGATAAACATGCCATGCGGATCCATCTGTGGCATCAAAGGTTACAATAGATGGCATTGTTTGACGCGAGACCCCACAGACAGCAGAGACAGATGACAGATGCGCCACCAGCTACGGACTGTAGTTACCATCCATGCGAGAACATCAGTACTGTCAACATGTTGCAACCTGTAACACTTTCTAGTCCTTCGGTATTCTAAAGAGCACTCACAGAACCACAAAAAAATGGCTTTCTATAACAGGATTTTAATTTTTCTTTCTTTCAACAACTTCTATAATTTTGTATAAATAATGTAAATATTATATAATAGGGCTGCACGATATATCGCATGCGATTGTCATGCGCATCTCGTCAGTGAAGCCGGTTACGATATAACGTAATATCGCGTTCATAATCGAAGGCGATTCATCTGTGATTATGAGCGCGAATTACCTAGCTTGTCAGTGAACTACGGCTCTGTGTATTAAATGCCGCTCCATCTGAAAGCACGTGATGGAGATTTATTACTAATCACGGAACCGGCTTTACTGACGAGATGCGCATGACATCTGCATGCGATATATTGTGCAGCCCTATTATATATTAATCACCTTTTCCATGTTACAGTAATGAAAATGACATTACATTACATTACTAATGTGGTTTAATCTATTAATCTAATCTATAACTACTAAATATATCATTTTTAGATCAATATTTTAATTACATTTAAAAATGATATAATATTATATATCATATATATTTCAAATAAATATGTGTGTGTGTGTGTGTGTTTGTATATATATATATATATATATATATATATATATATATATATATATATATATATATATATATATTCCTCTTTATAAATAAAATCTAGAATTTTTTTTAATTTGAAAAATATTTAATAAAAATGTTATATATTTAAATGTTTATTTATATACATTTGCATGATGTATATAATATCATTTTCAAAGTAAACTATCAATTTATTTCATTTTTTAAATTTTAATACCTTTATATATATTTGCATATTTATTTTAAGCAGAAAGTCACTGAATTCAGTTCTTTATTTTTTCAGACAACAACTTTATATCTTATGCAATTTTATTTAATTTTTATGTAAAATCTCAAGTGAAGGATTTAAGAATGTTTAGTATTTGGCTTGTTTTTCTGTAAATATGAGTATGAATTGTTTTTTTTTGTTTTGTTTTTTGCAGTGTGCTTTAAAGGTGCAAAGGGAGAAGGGGGTTTCTTCCTTCCCAATATCCTTTGACACGCTAACCAAGTGCTCCATAAAAATTCTACCCTGCATTAAACATTCAATTTGAGCAATCCCACGAGCCCCTTCATCCATCAGCACACACACACACACACACACACAAGCGGCCTCTGGCTCTGCTTCAGCGTGGAAGGGTTCATGTATCCGTCACACGTCACTGTGGCTGGTCTGTGACAGTGTAAACATCGGAGTGTATATGCAGGGTGTGTGTTCACGTGCACGGCTCTGTTGTGTGTTTTTAGGTTAGGTCAATCTTCATTGTGCTGTAAGTCTGGTCTAATTCAACACCTTCACTGCACTCTTGCGCAAACGGCGGTAATGCATCAAGACAAACTTTTAGTGTTGCTCAAGGAACTTATCCAAACACGAACACACCGCGGCGTGTACACAGGGGAACTGGATATGTAGCAGAACACTCGCAGGCTTAGTGTAAAACAAATACGAGCAGGATGTCACTATGTGCCCGAGTATCGAGTAACGCCGCTTCAGCTTTTATGCTAAACCAAAGATGTCCCGTTGACACAGATGCTTCTTCCAGAAAGGGAAGAATTTCAGACCACTTGAGACAGAATTCCTTTAGTTACAGGAATATTTGAGTGTTTGTACATGAACCTCACAACACATAATCGCCTTGTCCCTCTCTTTCTTTTTGCAGTCTCTCTTCACTTTCAGGACTCAACAATATGGTTATTTTAACTTTATTTTTATTTTTCACATTTGCTTGAAATAGCATACATTAGCCCCTAAACTCTATAACTTTTGTTTTTTAAAGTGTTGTATAAAAATGTATTATTAATTATACAGTATACCTATACAAACTTTTTAGATGCTGTCAACAATAACGTTATTTATTTATTTATTTCATATATGCTTAAAACAGAATACAGTTTGTGCTTAAATTAGAATACAAAAATATATATTTTAGTTTTTAAAATTGTTTTATAAAAATGTATTTATTATATTTATTATTTATTATACACTTAGACAAACTTTATATACTGTCAACAATAAAGTTTTTATTTATTTAGTTAGTTATTTATACAGTCTTGCTTAAAATAGAATGCATTAAAATATTTATTTAAATTTATTATATATTATATATTAATTATACACTTACACAAACTGTATATGCTGTCAACAATAAAGTTATATGAATGATATATGATGCAAAACTTATTGTTGAGTCCTGACTTGTGTTCAGGTCAAGAGGGAGTGGAGGACACACAGGCTGTTGGGACAGGCCATGACAGGGTGAGGGGAGTTAGTTGTTTTAAAAGCCCTTGTCCCACCTCAGGCAGTACAATACAGGAACCCCCATCATCTAAATGGGCTCAAGGCTTGACTGGTGCTACACGCTCGACCAGGCTGTGAAACGCCTCTTCTGCACTCGCTTATATGCTTGACTAGACACTCACTCGCCTTTATACAAACACAACCACAGCTGGAGGCAGAGAGGGGCGATTATAGCCAGCTCTCACTATTAACAGCTCCAGCGCACACTGGGCCTTTCAGTGCTCCAGAAGTCACTAGTCAGTCTTGTTTCTGGAAGTCTAGACTGATTTCAATTGAAGTGAATTGAACCCATGGTCATGGTCTAAGCACTATAATTTTTGAGTTATAAGACATTTAGTAATATTCAGTTATAGAAAATTACTGAGGAATGCAATTCAGTAGAAATTTTAAATGTATGAACAAATGTTATATTGTCTTTAATAACATTCTCAAAACATTAGCACAAAACGTTTATACATTGTTCATGGAACAAAACAAAAAAAAACGTTTAGATTGATGTTCGCCTTAAATGTTACTAATTGCTTGTTTCAAAAGTAACCAATGTTTGCAAAAAGATGAAATGGAGCATTCCATTAATGTTTTCTTTAATGTTTGCATGACTAAGAAAAAAATGTCTTTAAAACATTTAAAACAAACTTAATGGGAACTTTAGCAAAACATTTTTGGAACATATTTCTGTTAGCTGGGTTATTCCATGCTCAAATATTTGTACTTTCATAATCAGCAGAGTATGTTCTTTTAGCACCTAGCATAAGTATTCAAATTGAGAGCGAGCGCGCTGTATTTTTCCACTGAACCCAAAGACCCTGGTTGTCTGGTTCAGGTGTGTTCGATTAGAGTTGGAACCGAAGCTGAGCGTCGCAGGTTCAAACGTTTACCTCATGCTTGTGTAGCTTACACACACAAACACACATTTACTTACTAGACGACTTTTCAATAAGCTCTCAATCTTATTTCAGAGTTGGTTTTATTGAGACGGGATGTTTTGTGGTTTTTCGCTCAAGCCAAATGTGTGGTTTTGGAAGCTGCAGCGCCAGATCGTTTATGCATCTCCTCGATTCTGGCTCCTTAGTTTCTATCCAAAACGTGTCATCTGCATTCAAGACAGGTAGATGTGAGACTCACCGGGGTGTGTGACGGGACGCTGTCTTGTCTCTCCTCTCTGGTCGTGTCCTTCTCTCTCTGCAGGCTCTGTAAGAGTAGGAGAAGGCCAAAGGTTCAGTAAGCGTCACGCAGCTGTTTGTCCGACTGTAGGTCGGGGCTGGAATGCTTCAGGAAGTGTCTTTATGGGGGAGGAGAGGGTGGGCGCATGCACTGGCCTGTCTGCACGTTTGTGTCCCGCAGATAGATGACCACCTCCCTCGCTTTATTAGCACGGTTTGCATCCTTATTACTAGATTTAAACAGACCCCTAACCTTAAAGGGATAGTTCAGCCAAAAATTAAAATTCAGACATTGTTTACTCACCCTCATGAGTTTTTCTTCTGCTGAACACAAAGAAGATATTTTCTGAAGAATGTCGGTAACTGAACAATTAATGGTCCCCATTGACTTCAATTGTATTTTTGTCCAAACTACAGACAAAAAGTAAAATAAATAAATAATAAAGTCAATGGGGACCAACAACTGTTCGGTTATCCACATTCTTCAAAATATCTTCAAAATAAAAGGAAGTCATACAGGGTTTGGAAAACATAAGTAAATGATGACAGAATTAGCATTTTTTTAAGTGATCTATCTCTTTAAATGTTCATGTTTTAGTGCATGCTATGGACATGAAGGGTTTTACATTTCTAGATGATCAGACATAATTTTTTTGTCTTGTGGACAATAAAGCAGATGAAAAAGTCCACTTTTTAGTTGTTTTATTATGCATTGGAATAAAATGGTGTAGAAAAAATTAAATAAAGAATTAAAGAATTGGCAAGCAGCACGTTGAATTAAACATGGCATTTTGAAGAAGAAAAAAATGAAATTGTATTTTCTTGTAAAAAGCACTCCAGTAATCTACTTAAAACAACAAAAACATTTTTTTTTTTACAGTGCACGTGTACTTCATTTGTGTTGTGCAGCTTCTTGAATTTGGCGAGCAGTTTTGGAGGTAACACATTACAAGTAATGAGAGTTTTGTAATCAGATTACTTTTTCAAGTAACTGGTAACTTTTGAGTTTTTTTGCTATTAAAAAACAAATAAGCAAGCCCAGCCCAGGTGACAAAAAGTAATGCAAAAGTAATGTAGTGCATTACATTCCACAAAGAGTAACTAAGTAACGCATTTTGTTACTTTAGTTATGGAGTAATGCAATATTGTAATGCATTACTTTTAAAAGTAACTTTCCCCAAAACTGGTGCCAAAAGCACACATTTGCCTTTGTTCTGAACGAAAGCATCTGTTAAATGCATGAATTTAAATGTGATTTGGATATTTTAGGTAACAGAGGGCCGAGTACTAAACTGTAGCATTCTGCTGGTAAAGGCAACATCAGTGTTGTATTTGCAATGGAACGAAAGTGAGCTGTCTTTAGTGCAGATTCTAGAGGTGTTGACTGCAGTCGAGTGAAGCATTGCAGGCTGTCCGGCATGTTTATCTCACACACACACACACACTTAGGGCCAGGAATGCAGGCTGACGGCTTCACTCGCAGTCTCTCTCCTGCAGTATCGATTCGGACGAGTTAAAGGATGTGTATTAATTTTGTTTCTGTCAGCTCTTCATGTTCAGCGGCTTTGGTTTTATTGTTATTCTTCATGTTTGCATTCGCTTAACTTGAATTTGGTTATAGAACTGTCTCTAGAAGTGAGCTAAATCTAACAAAGACATCCAGTCATAAATGTAAAATATTATTTAAAAATAAAAATATTAATATTTTATGAATCATTTTCACCTAGTTTTATGTAAAAGAAGGTTTTTAAAGAAGTCTCTAATGCTCACCAAGGCTGTATTTTTTATAAAAAAATACCATAAAAATAGTAATATTGCGAAACATTATTGCAATTTTAAAATAGCTATTTTCTAATTTAATATATGTTGTGATGTAATTTATTTCTGTGATGTAAAGCTGAATTTTCAGCATCATTACTCCAGTCTTCAGTGTCACATGATCCTTCAGAAATCATTTTATTATGCTTATTTGCTGTTCAAGAAACATTTATTATTCTTAATGTTGAAAACAGTTGAGCTGTTTTTTAATGCATTCTTTCTGAATAAAAGTAATAATTTCCTAATAAAAAAAATCTTACTGGCCCTAAGTATTATCATTCTCCCTTTACTATAGTAGAGGACTTCATCTGACCTGCATCTTTTGGAAATATGACACCTAAAGTCGTTTGATGTTTGAAAGGTTGGGGAAATGTATGACTTTCATCGATGAGGCCCATGATAAATTCCTTATCATGAAGATATTTACATCTGATTCGTTTGTGAAGTGTGCAAATGAAATAATCACACAGCCCGGTCATCAAAGATGTGTTGAAAAGACTGTCAGAGAGTCACACATGATGAGCCCTGAGGAAAGCTGCGGTGCTCAACAGGTTGTTTGTGTATTTTGGACAAGGTTTGATCAGATAACACAGAAAATCAGAGAATCGCTGCTTTTCTCTCTACATGTCAATTAGAGAAGAGTTATCAGCTTCCGAGTAATCACTACACTTACATGGTATTCTTTGAAGTAACTTGGAACAGCATGAAAGACTGAACCTCACAAAACAAGCCTGGGTCATATTTCATCCCAAAACAAAAAGGAAAATAAATTCTGGCTACACTGATATAAACAATTACATATGATAATTGTAAAGAATTCATGTATAATGATAATATGCTTTGTTCAAATGGAAAAAGATGCTGAATTGTCATAAAAAATATGTAAAATAATGGAAAAAGTCATTATTTTCTTTGAATTTTGGGCTGAAATATGCCTTTATTTTTTTTTTACTGAGATTCAACTATAATTACCATACTTTATGAATATGGTTATCGATCAGTAGTATGGTATATGTGACTCTGGACCACAAAACCAGCCATAAGGGTCAATTTTTCGAAACTGAGATTTATACATCATATGAAAGCTGAATAAATAAGCTTTCCATTGATGTATGGTTTGTTATGATAGGACAATATTTGGCCGAGATACAACTTTTCGAAAATCTGGAATCTGAGGGTGCAAAAAAATCTAAATATTGAGAAAATCGCCTTTAAAGTTGTCCAAATGAAGTTCTTAGCAATGCATATTACTAATCAAAAATAATTTTTTGATATATTTACAGTAGGAAATTTACAAATTATCTTCATGGCGCATGATCTTTACTTAATGTCCTAATGATTTTTGGCATAAAAGAAAAATCAATAATTTTGACCCATACAATGTATTTTTTGGCTATTGCTACAAATATACCGCAGCGACTTATGACTGGTTTTGTGGTCCAGGGTCACATATATATATAAAATAATATAATTTTCATCACTGTAACATGGTATTACCACGGTATTTTTTAAATCACTCTCTGCCTTTATTTTTTTATAATTTAACACCGTTTTATGACTTTTGAAACATATGATTGTGAAATGTGCGTCTGAAGTCTCATGAATGAATGATTACGAATGAATGTTATGGCTCAACAGAGGCTATTTAAGAGCAGTGATTCACTGTGGTATTTTAAGGAGGATTGTTATTTGATGATTATTAATGCACAAACACGTTTTCTTAGTAACGCGTGTCAGGGTGATTCAGTGCCTCGAGTATTAAATATGAGTTGTTGACGTGCCTTTGCACTTCTGCAACACCTGAAACTGGATATTTGCACAAAGTGTGTCTGACACGACACCAAAATACACTCCATGCATCAGGCACACTTGCTCTTCATCACTTTAACTAGGTCATATGCTGCGGCTGTATTATGTTTTCACTATATGATTAGCTGTATCTGTCAGAGACTCGAGTTTGTACTGCAAAGCAGTAGTTTTGAGTTTTGGACGGTTCTGTTGTAATTTGCTGACAAGATGGCCAAATTACAGATGTAAACAACTTAACCTTGCTAACTTGTGTTTACAGATGCTAATCCTGTTGGAGTCTGTTTAATATCTCAGTTTTGATTTTCTCCCAGACAGCAATGAGAGTAAATAGAGACCTCCACAGTATTTATGTCTCCTGCTCCTCAGACATTTCTCCTGAGGTAAAGAACCTCACATTGTGTGAGTTTGAGACAAGATCTCAACAATTTCACCTCAAATTGCTCTCAGATTTGCCAAGATCCTGGAGTCTGCAGACAGAAATCAGAGATCGCAATACAAACTCATTTTTCATGAAATCATATCAAGACCAAATGATTTAAATCTATATATCTGTAGTCTTACATATGGCAACAATTCACTGAAACTATTTAAATAAATTAACATTAAATATAATATAATTAATAATAAATATAATTCATAAGTTATATATATATATATATATATATATATACAGATAGATAGATAATATACAAGTAATTTTTAATTATTTAGATAAAATTACATGTAAATATCTAACATCTAATATTTAATTTGTTTAATATTTTTAATTTATTTAAATTATTTAAATTGTGTTTTATATATATGTATACACACAATTGGCATTATTTAAATAAAATTATAAACTGAAAAAAACCTACGCCTATGACTAATTACAATTTCTGGCATTATACTTTGAATAACTGCCATATTCATATCCCTGCATATCTTAGCATGGTACAGAAAAAATGCTAATACAATGCTACTTTATTGCAAGTACTATAGCCGCACAATAGACTTTTTGCTATTTTTATCGTATAACATGAATAAAGCTCCTTCAGTGCTGCTAATGCAAACTAGGTTTTGCAAACACACGCAGATCCAGAGCGTCCGTGTCACCCGTGCCGGCTGAAAGGAGATACGAGTGCCGTTAACCTCTACTGAAATAGCTGCAGAGGGACGGCTGCATGATGGGACACGCGTCAGAGATACGGCCCGGCGTCTGCTTGCGCTGCAGGTGGACTAGCTGGATAAACTAACTGGATGTGTGTTTGCACGAACACACAGTCCATCAACACATTCCACGTCTCTGACCCTCAGGCTCAAACAAACAGCGACCCACACACATCTTCTGCAGCACACGGCCCGAGTCTAAACATTTAAACAAGAGCAGAGCATCTTAAACTAACACTTATTCTGCACTTATCGGTTTTTGGGTGAAGACAAAGAAGTTAATGTTCATTGGGCGCTTTGTTTGAATTCGCATTAGCCATTAATAGTATCTTTGACCTGGCGTAGAGGTCAGGGCCGCGGTCACTGGAGCTGCTGCTGCTGCTCTGCGTCTTCGGTTCAAGGCTCATTTCCTAATTACAGTTCAGTCAGGAGGTAATTACAGCCTTAGATTAAAGTCATTTTCTTTTTTTACTGCCTGGCGAAAATGCGGCAATTTGCGGCGGCTCGCGCGGATGTGCTCCCCCCCCACCCTGAGCTTTCAGAGGGGAAATAGTTTGGTGGACAAACCGGCATTTTTCTGATTTTTGCCATATTCACGTTTGACGAATGCCGGTGTTTTTGAGTTTTGGGGGGTTTGAGCTGCAGCTGAGAAGCCTGAAACCTTCGCATGTGTGTGTACTTATAGCGAGGTTTGATGTGGCTCTTCAGAACGCATCATTTGGCTCCATCCATCAAGGTCTTCTTGGGTTTGGTTTGGCAGCGGTGACGGGTGAGTCGGGCTGCTTGGTCAGCACTGCTCTGCGGTTCTTTGAAGCCTGAGGATTGATTTAAGAGCGCCAAAGCCACCTGGAAGATCCTGAAAGCTCCTGTTTAAAAGCTCCTATCAGACATGCCATGTTGCATGCGTGCAATTAGAGATGAGGTTTGGCCTTACGCTGCTTTCCCTTTGCATTCTTTCACAAGTGTTGCTTTTTCTGCCCTGTTGACTCCGTCGAGCCGCCCGCTGTTTGAATAACCCCGTCTCTCGTCCTCTTTATGGCCCTTCACCCCCTCCCCTGCCTTCACCTCCTGCCTGACTTTTAACCTCTTAATCCAGCATTGTGATGGACGGGCCGGCAGAGAACAGCCTGATAATTGGTGTAAAAGGGAACCGAAATCAGCAGGACGCCACAAATCTGATCATGTGGGAACAAGAGCACTGAAACACCCTTCAGATTTTGCCCAGTGCCATTCCAGCTCTACAGATAAAGCCTTGTCATTTAATGGGTTTATTCTTTTATTTTACTATCTTTTACTGTAGAATAGTTTAGAATGTTTTAATGCACAAAGAAAACTTTTAGAATGTTTTAATGTACAATCTTTTACAGTTGATTGTAGAATCATTTCAAATGTTTTGTTGAACACTTTTTTAATCTTTTAGTTTACAATGTTTAAAATCTTTTATTGTAGAATATTTTAGAATATTTTCATTTTGAAACTTTTAATATAGAACTTTAAATATTTTAAATTCGATTTTTTTAGAATAGTTTGTGGAAAATTTTAGAACCTGATTTCAGAACCTGATTTTTTTAAATATTTTATTATAGAATCTTTTAGAATCTTTTAATTTAGAATCTTAATCTTAGAATAGTTAATTGTAGATTTAAAAAAAATAAAAAATTAATTAATCATTTAGAACCTTAGAATCCTTTTATATTAGAATTTTTACATGAAGTATCTTTTAGAATCTTGTATTTTAGAATATTTATGAATATGAAACAGTGTCATATTTCAAGTATTTTGTCTAGGTCTAAGTACTAGTCTAAGTCTAGCTTGTTAGTATCTTATATTTCGATATCCTTATAGATATGGATTTAATAAACCTGATTTCTAAGTAAGCAGCACACTTCTTATCCAGCTGCATGATGAGAAATTATTCATATCAGTACCACAAACTTTGTGGGACGAGTTACATACTGACATTTAGTACTTGTCAAGGAATGCAACAGTAATCGTGACTATGAGGAGCCTTATAAGGAGAGACAGACAGAAGTATTATGTCCTGCATTCATGACACGATTAAGAAATACTGCAGCACAGACACAAGGAGGTGGTCTTCAAGATAACTTTTAGATGTGCATGTTTGCCTTGGCAGAGTCGTGTGTGTGTGTGTGTTTAGCACAAAAAGCCTGTGGTTCTGTTCTGAACTGTGAGTGATGATGTTTGGACAGAACGGTAGGGAAATACCATAGGGATGTTATTTTGACACTGCGAGGAAAGCTGGCACGAGGAGCTTGATTTGCCACATACACAGCCTCGTCTGCTGTCAGACACACATTCTAGTGGCGTATCAGATAATACCAAAACAGGAGCTTATTGTTTTACATTATTGCTTCATGGAAGGTTAGTTTAAGGTTAAAGAGACTTTTATTTACAACAAGAAGTGCGGGTTTTGTAGTCGTTGTTTATGTAAATGATGACAGAATTTTCATTTTGACAAAATAATCGCCTCAAGCGTACCACATTTATTTGCATGATGCCATTTGTCGGAAAAATGATCTTGTAAAGTTAATTTACAGTTCAAAGTTTTAGTCGTGCGCCCACCCTGCTCACAGCTCCTTAAATGAATAGTTCACCCAAAAATTACAATTTTGCTGAAAATTTAGTCACCCTCAAACCATCCAAGATGTAGAGGAGTTTGTTTCTTCATCAGATTTATAGAAATGTAGCATTGCATCACTTGCTCACCAATGGATCCTCTGCAGTGAATGGGTGCCGTCAGAATGAGAGTCCAAACACAGTAATCCGAATGACTCCAGTTCATCAATTAATGTCTTGTAAAGTGAAAAGCTGCGTGTTTGTAAGAAGCAAACTGTTTTTATCAGCTGTTCGGACTCTCATTCTGATGGCACCCATTCACTGCAGAGGATCCATTGGTGAGCAAGTGATGTAATGCTACATTTCTCCAAATCTGTTCTGTTGAAGAAAAAAAAAAACATCTTGGATGGCCTGAGGGTGAGTACATTTTCAGCTAATTTTCAATTTTGGTGAACTGTTCCTTTAATAAAGTCTCTCAGAGAGGAATATTTGCTTTTCCCTCTAGTTTCATCCTTTCTCATATCCTCTCACCTTCCGCTTTTTCTTCTCAACGTCTACACAATCTCCTCTCTTCTGGCCCTCTCTCTTTGACATTTGCAAGTGCCAAGGAATTTAGGAAGCCACTAGAAAGTATGAAACCCTGAACTGCACGCACACAGGAAGGTACTCTGGTCTCCATCCACAGAGTCTGATTCGTATTAGTTTACACGGTTTCACATATGCATTAAGATGTTTTATGTATTATCCGTAAAGCCTTCAGCTAGGAAAGAGGATGCAAACAAAACAATACTTCTCATTTTGTGCAAGAAAAGTAAAGTAAAGTTCAAAGTCCAGCCTGGTGCTCAAACAAACGGTTCTCTGTGACAAAAAAAAGCATTGAATGGGGCTTTCAGTTGTGTTTTCGAAGGATTTTATTGCTTCTGAGTATAGTGTCGGGCTTTCCGCTGAACTTAATTAAATGCAATTAAACACTAAACGGCATTCTGTGCCTGTTTCGAGCCACGCAAAGATGATTATCACATGTTTGAATGGCACCGCTCACAAGGCGCCTGCTTTCCATATCAGCTTGCTATCATAAACTAGTGCTGAAATCTGCAATTACACCAGCAGAGATAAATATACAGAATACTAACAGACATGTGTTTCACATTTCCTTCAGGCTCTTAATAGAAAGATCTCTGACAAACCGTAATATGTCACGTTTTGGTCACTTTTTGGTCCGAAAATGTGTTTAAAAGTCTTATTCTTCAGGAATAAAGATATTTTTTGCCGAAGAAACTTCTTAACATCTGAATCTATTTCAGATATGAGTGCCGGAATTTTAATTTAATTTAAATTTAAGATTTATGGGTACATTGTCTTTCTTTTTATTTATAACCTATAAATGTATTACTTGCTCTTAGAAGAGCATCTGTCTTTGCTTCTGCCCTCAATTCTGTATTATATACATTTTATATCACATAATTTTTTATGTGACAGTTTTATGACCCAGACAAGATAGTTGACGGCTTCCTCCCTCTCTTGGACTAATCACCGACACGCCACTGAGTAAGAATTACAAGCATGAAACAAAGTCGGTAAAACCAGAAATAATAACATTTAATCTCCTTTACGCCTGGGTGACTAAACAGATTTGTGTTTGAGCCGAAGCACTACCTTTGAACTCCTGTTGAGCGGACCAAAATAAACCTGTTTGTGGCCATTTGTTTGCTGAACTTTTCGACTGCCAGAGTTTGATGTGGAACCAGCTCCTAAAATAAAAGCAAACGGCACCAAAATATGCTTTCTCTGAGAGAAATAGAAGCTGGCGTGGTCCAGACGCAATGCTTTTGTCCTGCTGCGGTCAAACACTTGAAGACACCGGCGTTTGTATTGGTCGTTCAGAGCTTTTCATTTATTCCACAATGATTATATAGCATTTAAGAGTGTGTGTATGTGTATAAAAGGCATATACAGTCTTAAAAAAAGGTTCTAATTTGAACTAAACGGGGGTTTGCAGCCTGATTCCATAGAAGAACTGTTTTAGGTTCTACAAATAACTTTTCTTTAGTTCTTTAGAAAACCATCTATGATTTGGTGCCTTAAGGAACCCAGAACCCAAAGTACTGACCTGTAGAACCTTCAATGAAGCATTAAGAACTTGTTTTAGTCTCCATATGGCAACTTAAGAACCCTATTTTAAAGCGTTTAAATACAGACTTTTGCTGAATAGTTGTTCTTATGTTTGTGTACAATGCTGGTAATATGCACAGCATTACGTTACACATGCACAAGCATGCACACTGTACACTCAAGTGCACCAGCATCAAACCTTTTGAAACGCTCTGAACCAATGCAGTGTTTGTAAAACCGTGAACGGACGATCAAAGTTGAAACTTTGAAACTTTATTGCAGCGCATCTAAGATAACTCTTAGAGATCATTTCTTGTGTATAAAAAGCAATAGGTCTATTGCTCATTTGCCTGCTAAATGAATACATGCGTAATGTAAACACGAGCTGTAATACATGAGTAAGTTCGTCTACACGTGAATTTGAGATCGTTAATGTAGGGATTTTCACACGAACACTGTGAAATCAACATCCAAATGTGTTAAAACACAACACAAGTGTTATTTCTCGTCATTTTCACTCACCAGCTCGAGCGCATCAGCGGCGCATTGGAGGTAAACGCACCGAGCGCGTTCCGTCAGTCCTGCGTTTATTTATCCAACGATTCGCGTTTCTTTCCGAACGATATGAAATAGGCTATGTCTCATGTGTGCTCGAGTGGAGTTGATATGCAGTGGTTTTGATAGAGAGTCCCTTTGTAAAGTTCAGTCTGAGTGTCCGCGGAGAGACTCCGGAGCGCTGCTCTCGCCTCGCGCTTTAACTTCACTCTGGGAGGAGCGGCGGCAGCGCGCGAGCGCGTCAAACGAGGCGACGCTTATGGACGCGCTCCTGGCGTTTTTTTTGTTGTTTTTTTTGCATTTCAACTCGCCGGACCGGTATTCGCAGACACGCGCTGACATTTGTGCTTTTGCATATCCTTCATTTAATCACTGTAGTGTTTGTGTTAAAAATATACCACATTATTTAAAAGCTTTCGAAATGTAGGCTACTTATTCATGCGCAGACACACGATATTTGTGCTTTTGCATACCTTTAATTTATATCATTGTAGTGTGTTAAAATGTACCACATTTTTAAAAGCTTTTAAAATGTGCTACATATTAGGCTATTCTTACATTTAATTATTTAAACTATCTATCTATCCATCCATCTATCCATCCATCCATCTATCCATCTATCTATCTATCATTCTATCTATTGTAAGTTCAGTAGTTTCTGGCTCTTAATGGAATCAACAGATATCTCTGTTACTTGTGAATGGATTTAAATGATCGTGTTGAAGTTCTGCAGTCTCCATTACAGTCAGTGCATCTTAGGTCATGTGTTATGAACCCAAAACCACAGAAAGCTGCTCTCAAGACGTGATTCTCATGCTGAAATCTCTTGATGGTCCAGTAACTGAGCTATAAACCATCAGCTGCTGTGTGCATGTGAACGGTTTACAATAGTAACAGTAACTCTATAGACCTGCATCACAGTGATGAGACTGCTGTCTTGTTCATGTAGTTTTTAAAACTACAAATGTTCTCGTTCATTTGAACATAAAAGCTGGATGCATAATGATGAAATGGCAAAATGCTATTTAACCAAGTTTTAGCATGTCGGCTTCCCAGAAGTATGTCATCCAGCCCTATATATCCTTTCTGTGATATGTATTTACAGTATATGAAGCACACATGCAGACAGCACATCTGTAACACATTACATTGAACGGCAGGAACAGATAAACGATTTCATGCGTGTTTAGCGCAGATCCGATGCACAGACGATGCTGGGCTAAACTGTGTGTCACACTAAATAAATCGTCCTCATGCAGATTATCAGAAGAACAGAGCGTCTCTCTCTGGATGTTTAGAATAGCGTACTACTCATACTAGTTCAAAGTATAGTGCACGGTATTTCTGTGACTGTTTGAATTAAACATACACAACTGGTTTTTGAAATGTTGCATGCTATTTTTTTGACAGTAGTATGTAGTATGCAGTTTATACTGTGCATTAAGCGGAACATATCCATCAGATGTCCCTGATGATGGATCCTTCATCCTGTTTAAGGTGTGTTTACGTCTCGAGCGCTCAGATGAAAGCTCTCGGCGCTCACCGATCTGGGTTTTAGGTGCAGTAAATCTCATAAGATCAGAGGAAGTTTAGACTGTACAGACAGGCTGTTGATGGTACTGAAGGATTCAGTATGTGACAGGTGTCAGCGAGACAGAGGAACACTTCATGTGTTTATCAGCTCAGTATGCAAGTGTGTGTGTTGTTTCCACATTCACATCCAAACACTCGTCTGTCATTACTCATCACTAAAATAAACATTTGAGGTTTCTTCCTCCTGCACCTACACATCACTCTCTCATTCTCCACATTTCCACTTCTCTCAGCTTCAGTTTTTTGGCATGACAAATATTTTTCACCATATTAAACATTTGTATTGCCAAAGAATTTGCATAGCAAGTAGTCTTTTTCTGTATATTTTCCTTTCTTTTCTTTTCTTTTCACTATTGATTTTTTATTTTCTTATTTTAATTGTTCTTTTTTAAAGTCCATTTATTTCATAAAAAGTGCAAAAAATAAAACAAACAAACAAAAAATATTTTCATATGCTAAACATACCATAAGATCAGTTTTTTTCTTATTTTTTAATTTTAATTTTGTAAAATTAATCAAGTTATTTATTCTTTTCGGTAACACTTTAGAATAGAAAACACTTATTCACTACGACTTTTCCCTCAATAAATTCCTAATTTGCTGCTTATTAATAGTTAGTAAGGTAGTTGTTAGTTTAGGTATTGGGTAAGATTAGGGATGTAGAATAAGGCATTAATATGTGCTTAATTAGTACTAATAAATGGCTAATATTCTAGTAATATGCATGCTAATAAGCAACTAGTTAAGAGACCCTAAAATAAAGTGTTACCTTCTTTTTTTATTTTAATTGTCCTTTTTAACTTCATTTATTTATTTAATTGTTTGTTTGTTTATTTAATAAAAATATAAAAATAAAAACAGTGCAAAAATAAAACAAACAAACAATATTTGCATATGCAAAAACATACACCATTAAATAATTTTTTCTTCCTTTTTATTTTTCTCTTTGTAAAATGTATTTATTTATTTATTTATATAAAGAATGTTCATACAAAGATGAAAAAACACAAAAAATAAAGAAAAAACAGCACAAAAATAAAATAAACTTTTCTTTTCTTTTCTTTTCCGGTTTTAAATTCCACATTTGTTTGTTTGTTTGTTTATTTTACATTTCTAACAATGAGTTAATGTAAATGAAATTGTCTTGTATATATTATTTGCTTTGTCTAAATTTAGTGGCTTTGTATACTTTAATTGCACTTTAACTTGCATACTTTTCCTTGTTTACTTGCTTGATATTTCCATTTTTTTCTATTATTTCTACTTGCTTTACTCACATTCACATTAAATTACTCTTATTTGCTGTACTTACTTGCTTTGCATACTTACTAACTGCATCTTAACAAAGTTCTCAGTAACATGGTAAAACATGTATTATTTTATTCAGTATTTCTGGATAATTTTTGCTTTGGTCTCTGCTCACCTGGTTCTTCAGAGTCAGTCTGAGGCTTTGAAACTCTCAGAAGTGCTGAAAAATACTTAGTGTTTTCAGAGATGGCCATTAGCATGAACGACAGAAATTAATTTGGTTTTTACGGCCATAGGCTGACTCGACTTTATAGCGCCAAGTGTGGTTGGCCCACAGCGGCGTACTGTAAAAACCAGGTGTTCATGTCCAGATGCCAAACTCCTGTCTCTCACCCGCTCATGTGAAGACGACAGTACGTCAGTATTTATAGAACTGACTCCTATAATGACGTTTCCACCTGGTCCTCTCTGCTCATATAATGACACGCTCAATTGTTGGCGATTCTTTCTATGGCGTATTCATTGATAAATGTGAAATAAAGAGCTCAGACAGAGATAGAGAGCTTGAGGAAAGCCTGCCAAGTGCTGATGGTTAAAGAAGAAGTGGTCTAAACAGAGGCAGACGCTCCTGCTGATAGACCCTGACCCCGTAACCAGAGCCCACTGAATCAACACCACGCTTTTGGCCTGGGATGTGTCAGATGTCATGAGATGTCACCTACTCAGGGTTCCCACAGTCCTTTTAGAGACTCCGGCTAATGCTTGTAAGTGGGAGAATCTCATGAATTGGTAGTATTTCATCCCAAAAATCTAAATCAAAATTACTTGAAATGTATAAAGAAAATGAAAAATATTTTAAGAGCATTTAAGATTTTATTGCATGACAATTTCCTCCTCAAATTCACATTATCCTAATGTAAAAAAAAAAAAAATCATTCTCCTGTCTTGGCGTAGATTATTTTGATTAAAATGTGCATAAATTCTTTACATCAAATATGATATACGCTTAAAATTGTACTTAAATGTATTTTATGATTTAAATATATTTTTTGCAATGCAATATTGAAAATCGGGAGGAGAATGTACTTAATCATGAAAATAATGTCACAATGTGAAAATATTCATTAAAAATATGCTTTCTGCTAAAGATATTTTCCTGTTTATAAATTCATCATATATGCAAATGTGTATTCATTCATTTTACATATCTAACAGTTGTTTTAATAATTTAATTTTTTAATTAATTGATTATTTGCGCATTTTACTTTTACTTGCTTGCTTGTTTGTTTATTTACCAAACAAATGTTTTAATTAAATGTTTAATGTTAATTAAATGTTTAATTAATTGTCCGTTTATTTGCTTTACATACTTGAATTGCACATTCTACCTTTACTTATTGCTTGCTTTATAAACTTAAATTGCAAAAAAAATTCTAAAAATATGCTTTCCACAAAATATAGTTGATCTATTTCTTATGATTTAAGCATGCGATGACAGATCCTTAAAACTGTACTTAAAATTTATTTTATAATTATAATAATATATTTTTGGAATTTAAAACTGAGAATTGGGTGGGAAAATGCACTTAATTATCATGAAAATAATGTCACAATGTGAAAATTTTCCTACATTTTTTTTTTTTTTTATCTTTTAATGTTCCTTTTTTTTAATCCTCATATATGTATGTATTCATTCATTCATTTTACATCTATCAATTGTTATAACTGTTTCATTAATTATTTTAATTTTATTAAGCTCACAATTCAAAAATGTTCCTAAAAATAGGCTCTCTGCAAAATCTAGTTGATCTTTTTCTGGAGTGAAATATGAGCCGTTCATGTTCTTGATGAGTTTGGTGAGATTTATAACTCACACTGAAGCTGATAGGATGAATTAGCCTGACAGAGAGAAAGCCCTTCATCCGTGTGGATAGGACTAGTGTGAAGGAACGGGAGAGAATTGGAGTGGTGTGATGACAGTCAGAAGAGTTATGTCATGTTGCCAGAGAGAGAGAGAGAGAGAGAGAGTGGTCCGTTCCCATGGGAGAGGCTGGGAATCTCAGCTTTTTCCTTCATTTCAGTGGTTCTCGGCACTCAGTCACTGCACATGTTGACTGGCACATATAGGGGGCGCCATTGAGCACCTCTTTTATGTGGCCCTCAGGAACTCAAATAACATGATGCACACAGAAGACCTGACTCATTTGATTTCAGTAGAGTTTCACATTAATAGAGTATGTTTCTAAACTAATAATACTCTAAAAAAAAAAAGACATAAGTATTTTTACTTTACACAAACAAGTAATTTTAATTTGATTTCAATTTAATTTGATTAATTTTAATTAAAACAAAATTTTAAAGACATTTTATCTTCTATTCATCAAAGAAATCTGGAACAAAATATATCACGGTTTCAAGCACCACAACCATTTTCAGCATTGATAATAATAATAATCTTTTCTTGAGCAAATCAGCATATTAGAATGATTTCTGAAGGATCCTGCGATACTGAAGACTGGAGTAATGATGCTGAAAATTCAGGTTATCACAGGAATAAATTTGAACATATATCCACATACAAAGCTATTTAAACACTAATTTGCCCTGTTTAGTAAATCTGTCCCTTCAAATCCAGGCTATGTAGTCAGCACACCAGTGTTTGGATGAGATCTGCTGCTTCTCTCAGTGTTGTGTGGTATGTGTGGAATGAGCGGCCTGATGTTTGTGGTTTGTTTGAGGTATGATCTCAGCAGCTCTCAGCAATGATCACTATGTGCGGCCCGATGTCTTCGCGTGTGCATCCAGGTATGATAAACACTTGACAGGTTAGCGCGCCATGCTCAGGTGACTAATCCGGTCTGCTTTAGAAAGAAAAGACAGGAATGGAAGGATAGGACATAGACAATGGGACGGAGGACATGTGGTGTGTGTTTGTCTGTCAGACCTCCATGGCAGACAGCTGAGGTGATGTTCATAAACACACACAAGCTGCACAGATGGTGACCTTATCATGCACTTTTCCAGAAACACACACACACAGATACTGCACAGCAGATAGAGACAGATGAAGAGAAAAAGAAACTGATAAACACTGATAGCAACCACTCAGAAGACAAAGACGCAGTGGGTTATGGAGAAACTCTGTTTATTTTATTCGCTCAAGCTGTATTTCGTTTATTTCCAGCGCTGTTGCCAGTGGTTTTATAATGCCAGCCATGCCCGTTAAACGTGAATACAAGAGAGACCCAGAAAACAAACAAATGAAGCTGATGAACAACAACCAGAAATGCACACATGCTGCAACAAATTGCTGATTCTGTCATTTGTGACTACTAGTGTTTGTGTAGCAGTGCTTGTTTTTGTGTGTATGTGGGTTTCTTGTAAGTCTTGTATTGTACTTATTGTACTTCGGTGACTGAGGTGTTCATTGCATTAACACATTGCTATACAGTTGCTCCACTGAGGCCGAATTCACAAAACATTCGTAGGAATAAAATTCTTCAAGAAGAATTTGAGGTATTTTTAATTGAGCTGATTTGTGACTCTTTGGCAAGAACTGCCATGTAATCAGATAACACCAAATCCTTTGATTTCCTTCTTAAGAAAAAAAATATTAATAGATGTTCATAAGAAAATCATTGAGAACTTCTTAATAATTTTTCAAAACTTACACTTTGGAACAAAGTTCTTATCATTTAGCTTAAGAAATTTCTTAACTTCTTTAAGATTTTTGTAAATCTGAAGCTGAGAGCAGTTTCTTGAATGTCTTTGTCCCCAGCATGTGTTTGCAGGGAAATCATCATCATCACTCATCATAACTGGAGCATATGACTGTTTGTGTACACAGTTATTGATTTAGTATCTGAGATATGATCTTATCAGTTCAAGTGTTATCTGACGTCTGACTGGAGTAATTTGTGCAGGTACAGACAGACTGCGGTTTGAAATATGAGCTGGACCAGCCCACAAAAACAGACCATACAGTGAGAAATATAGCCTAAAAATTATATTTTTTATGTATGGCTTTTATGATATTCAGTATATTTGGATATTTATGTGCAATACTGTTCAGTACTGTTCACTGTTCATCAAGGCTGCATTTATTTGATCAAAAATACCATAAAAACAGCAAAATTGGGAAATAATTTTACTATTTAAAAGAACTGTTTTCTATTTGAATATATATTAAAATAGAATTTATTCCAGTGATGCAAAGCTGAATTTTCAGCATCATTACTCCAGTCTTCAGTGTCACATGAGACTGATTTGCTGCTCAAGAAACATGTATCATTATTATCAAAGTTGAAAATAGTTGTACTGCTTCATATTTTTGAGGAAACGGTGATACATTTTAAGGATTTTTTTAATGAATAGAAAGCGATCAATTTCATGCGTCCTTGCTGAATAAACGTATTAATTTGATCCCTACACAAATGTGTACACAAGATTAATCATGATTAGTTATTGTAATAGCGTTAACGTTGCAGAATCTCTCCAAGTACACTCTGTCTGTATCCTGAGGTTGAGAGTCACTGTTTTAAGTGTATTGCTGGACACACAAACACACGCGTGTGATGATCTGCAGGCGTCTGTAGGACCAGTTGTCAGGATTATATTGTTTGGTTGGTTTGTCTCTCTGTGTAGGTGAGCAGCTGATTTACGGTTTGCTGTTTTTAGGGGAAGGGAAGGGTAGATGGGAAAGGGCACAGTTTGCAACACTGACCTGACTCTGACAGAGATAGACGCGCACGCTATACACTGCAGCCTATTATATGCACTGAAAAAAATGATTTTCCAAAGCCGTCAAGAAAATGAAGATTACTGTATTTCAGTCTTTCAGAATTGCACATTTAATTCACATTATTGCACATTAATCCCGTGACAGCATTTGTACCTTTATTTCTGAGTCACTTGCCGATTCTTAGTGATTATTTGTGAAATTTACTAGCAATTTCTGAGTGAAAATTATTGCAGTCAGTGTACTAATACAGTAAATGCACAGCTTTAATGCACTAAAAAAAATCTGTGGAGCTGTGGTTGCCAGTAGCAACATGTTAGGTTTTATGGATTGAGCTTAAATTTACAGTAAAAACAATTATTAACTGATATACTGCAATGTTAATTTACGAACCTAAAATACAAAACACCATCACGGTAACACACAACACTAAAATAATGTGATAAGCATAAATGTAATAACATAAGATGTAACATACAACTGTAATGTGCATTACGAAAACTGAGAAGAAACATTATTTAAATGCAAAAACATAAACATTTAAGTGATTTCACCATAAAAAGTGAAGAATTTCTGGGAATTTTGATTAGTTTTTTTTTCACTGTAAATTATTGTTCTTTTATACTCCAAAAACTGTAAATTTGATAGTATTTTAATTTGCTTCAGAATAACGTTAAATGTCTATTACAGCAAGGAAACTGACTGTTAGTTGTTTTTTACCGCAGCATTTTAGTCTTTTAACGTTAATTTAAGCACACACAAAACTCTCTAACCTTTCTTCTTGTCCATTATAACCTGTGTAGCACCATCTTACTCTACTAACTCACAACATAACTGTATCTGCACTATATCTGACCTTAATATTTGGCTGTTTGACACGTTTTACTCATTTGTATCTAGTGTTTTAGTATACCAGTTTTTTGTTTACATTTAATTTACGTTCTTACTAGACCGTTTTTGCTCTTTTGAGCCTTTAAAGAGCGATTTACCGCAGTACTACTTTAGCTTGCCTGTTTATGTTAGTGATATATACACAATGAACCTCAGCTGAGTAGATGTCATATTTAATTTGTCGCAAATGAAAGAAATACACACACAGTCTGCCGTGTAGGTTTTACTGTTGTGTACTTTGGGTTTCTGCAGACAAAACATGGAAAAACGTTTCCAAAAAATTTCCAGGGGACAAACTGGAATAAAGACCAAACCTTAAGACTGTATGACAGCTTTGTTGTTACTCCAGTGAAATTAAATATGACATCTACCCATGCATTTGCGAGTTATTTTGGCATGTTAGAGTGGTAAATGTGAACCTGAGTGTGATATGTAAGAGTATCCGGACATGCATAGACATGACTGATGTGTGTTTGCAGCATGTGTGTGTTCTGCATGTCTCAGGAATGTGTTCATGCGATGTGTATCCTGATCCCGCAGAGAGAGAGCGGGAGATATCAGCACACGACCCTCGGAGAGCAAGAGACAAACACATGCAGATATGGAGAGGAAACTTTGCCACTGGAACGATTTAAAATGAGATGAAGCTGTGACGTCCAGTCACAAGGCGCGTTTCCATTACAGATTTGCGCAAAACTTTGGGCGATATTTTATAAATGTCTATAAAAGAGTATTAAAGGGGTCATATGATGCGATTTCAAGTTTTTCTTTCTCTTTGGAGTGTTACAAGCTGATTGTGCATAGATAAGATCTGTAAAGTTGCAAAGACTAAAGTCTCAAAACCAAAGAGATATTCTTTATAAAAGTTAAGACTCGTCCACGCCCCCCTAAAACGGCTCATTCAAACACACCCCCACATGTCTACGTCACGGTGTGGGAAGATTTGCATAACACCGCCCAAATGTTTACGCAAAGAAAGAGGGCAGAACTATTATTCTCGCTGTAGTATTGTTGCTGCCGCCGGCGCCATGTCCTGGAGACGCTGTGTTTCATTGAGAAAGTGAAAGTACATTGTTTGGGCTTCCAAAAGAGGACACAACTAGAAATCAGTGGTTAAGTTGTATTTACAACACTGTTCCAGAACAGTTCAACCCTAATATTAGAGTGTGTGCAGCGCATTTTACGGAGGACTATTTCCTGAACCTGAAAGAGTAGCCTACAATGCTTCTGTGTACAAAGGCTGTTTCTATAAAGTGGGACAATTCCAACTTTGCAAGAACAGTCTGACACTTCTGACTCACAGCCTGTAAGTACGTTTTCTTATTTAAAGAATTGGCCACTGACGATTCAAACGCAACTTTTGAGCTGTGTAGAGTAGTGCTTGTTGTTTGTCGTTTCTCCGATCACAAATGCAGACAAAAGACAGTACAAGTCATTATAATCAGTAATTATGTCTCCACTGGATGCAACAAATGCCTCGTTTATAATGGGTTTTATTGTTTTTGTGTCATCGCGCCGGGACACGGCATCACAATACGGTGAGGGGCGTAACATTTCCGTCTCACGCTTGAGGTATTCGACCAATCACAACGCACTGGATAGCTGGCCAATCAGAGCACGCCTCGCTTCTCAGAACGATGAGCTTTGTAAAAATCGGTGCGTTTCAGAAGGCGGGGCTTAGAGGAGCAACAATAATGTACAGTATGTGGAAAATAATGTGTTTTTTGAACCTTAAACCGCATAAACGCATTGCATTACACCAAATACACAAAATAATGTTCTTTTTAGCAACATCATATGACCCCTTTAAGAAATGACAGCGTTTCCATGAACCAATGTTATGCAACTAAAACATAACCTTTTGCCTCTCGCGATAAGTCATGGCAATGGATTTTGGTTGGATTTTAATGGATTTTGGCTATATTTATTCAAAGGAGGCGTATGCGTGTAGAAGCAGCATGGAGAGCCGCTACAGAAACGTGCGTGGTGCGGCTGGTATAAACACTTGACTAGTGGCTGCAATCAGCTTCAGTGGCCGTATCAGAGCCACACTGCACCGCAGACGTGTGCAGTGTAAATTGTCTAAGCATTAATGATAGGGAAAGCCCCTTATACTTGAGTGTAGGCACGTATGAAGTGTTTCTTGGAGGTTATAATACATTGAAGGATGATCATATGACTTTTTACATTCGCCATGTAACCTGTAAATGCAAAAAAAAAACAATTCCATTGCAGTTTTGCGAAATATTCATTTTTCGAATTGCCTGAAAAACTACCTCATACGAGCCTCTTTTTTTTTTGCGATATACGGGAGTTTTTGCGAAATTGACGTGTTTCCGTTAAGTGTATTTTCAATTCGCAATTTTAATTTGCGCAATTTGAAGGATAATGAAAACGCAGCAAGCGTTTCACAGGACAGACGATAGTAATCATAGTCAAACAGAGCAGGAGATCGTATCAGTGCTAAAACATTTGTAGTGTCAGATGATGAACCCGCACCTTGCATCTGTTTATGTCTCTTTATCCATCTCTTTTTCTTTTAGGATCAGGTCTGGTGTTTAAGAGGTTCATATTGAACTTTTTTTTACTTTATTGTTACACATTTCTGGTTTTATTGTGTATGATTCATCAGTGCTGGTCATTCAAGGAAAATCTTTGTATTCTTTCATCAAAATTCAAGAACTTTCTTCATCTCTGACGCAACTTTCCTCAACCACCTGATTTTATTCTGGTGTGTAACTTTTCATCATGTAGTTGAGTCCCGTTTTTCTCCTTTTACCATTTCAAACAGAAATGTCACATTACAGAAGTAAAGTGAAGTGACGTGACATACGGCCAAGTATGGTGACCCATACTCGGAATTTGTGCTCTGCATTTAACCCATCCAAAGTGCGCACACACACAGCAGTGAACACACACACACCATGAACACACACCCGGAGCAGTGGGCAGCCATTGCTGCGGCACCCGGGGAGCAGTTGGGGGTTTGGTGTCTTGCTCAAGAGCACCTCAGTCGTGGTATTGAGGTGGAGAGAGCGCTGTACATTCACTCCCCCCTGTCCTGCCGGCCCGAGACTCGAACTCGCAACCTTTGGGTTACAAGTCCGACTCTCTAACCATTAGGCCACGACTTCCCCAAATTGGATGGGAATGCTGTTTCATGTTGACTTTCATTAACTTATTTACTTTAACAGTCAGAATGAGCCTTGACCAGTGCTTTAAATCCTAAAACTTAAAATAATATTAGAAATGTTGCTTTGGCAACTATCTGTAATTAATAAGTTGAAAAACTAAAATTAATAACTGAAAAAATAAAGCTAAATAAAAACTAATAAAAATGACAAATGCACATAACAAAATGACTAAAATTTAAACTAAAATTAAAATATACAAATGTGACGATTAGCCATGGCTAATACTTTAAATCCAAACAAATCTGAAACAACTTTTTCACCAAACAAAGAAAAACTCAACCTACCATTGTTGTTATGTTTGGCTTACCAGTAAAACTATTAAAAATCTGAAATAAAATAAAAATATAAGATGAAAAATGGAATCTTAAAAAACTATTAAATAAATATTAGAAATGTTGTTTTGGCAACTAACTGAAATAAAACAAGTTGAAGTGCTAAAATTACTAAAACTGAAATAAAATAAAATTAAAGCAGAAATATAATTAAAAATTTAAACTAATAAAATATATTAAAAAATAAAAATCTAAAATTAAAAGAAAAACAAAATATAAGATTAAAAGCTAATTTAAAATATGAATAAATTCTAAAATAGTCTATAAATAATACTAAATTACCCCTGAGACCTACTTTCCATAAAAACTGGCACTTATTTAATCATCATGTTCATGGCAAATATTCAGTCTCGATTAAAAGGCCTTAAAGTCAACATAGAATATCATTTGCAACCCATTTTACATATGTGATGTGACATTTATGAGTGAAACACAGTAATGTAGTCAGGGACTTTCTTTTATCCACTGAGAAATGATTGGATAGTGCAAGAATAGTCATTTGAGGAACATTGCACCTGAGGTGGATGAAGTCGTTTTTTTTTTGTTTTTTTTTTACATTTTTGACATTGTTTCTCTTTAGAATAACATTCGCTGGTTAATTGTGCACAACATCAGTTTAAAGACATTAAGTAGGGCCAATTTTGATTTCATTTTGAAGACATTTTCTATAAAGCTCAATGACGGCTTACTTGCAGACTTTCTCCATTACACGCCGAGTGTCATTGTGCCAAAACAAAGCCCACGGTTCAGCGCTGGTGTACGCACTGATGACGTGTCCCCTAATTCACCCTCTTCCTGGGCTTGTAACAGTATGAGTTTATGATGTTCTTGGCACAGCTGAGCCGCGCTGTTTTGCTTTCTGAGCTTGTCTTCCTGGAGAAGCGCCACGCTCCGGTATTTGCAGACTTAACCGGTGGCCCGTACTTATACGTTAGTCTCTTTTAATTTCACACTGAAATGAGTTTGGCTTCGGTCCTGTTGGCGAGAAACAGGGTTTAGCGTCAGACGAGGTTCCCGAAACGGCACACAAAGTAGTGATGTCACTTTATTTAAGTGTTGGTTCAAACGCTTGACTGCAATGAAGTTATTTACAGGACGGATCTCGCGGAAAAGATTCCCTTCGCTTGTTACTCCATCAGCGCCGTGATTTTCAGGCCTGCTTTGGAGGGACGATTTATGACGTTGCGGTCGGCCGTCTGTAATCGAAGCCCGGCTGGTTTTAACCAGACCTGAGCGCTTTTAGCATGTCAAAGCTGAAATAATGCAACAAACTGCAGTTAGATGTATATAAGCATCTCAGAAATAGGCTTTTCTGTTTATGTGAGTGTGTTTTATGGTGGTGTATGCGTGACTAACAAGTTCACAGCGAGTAGACGGGACTCTTCCTGTGACCCTCAGCATCGGGGGTCGTTCTGGTCGTGACCTCCCGTCTACTCAATCCATCCCTGGTTCTTGTCCTCGGCAGCTCGGCTCTCTTCTAACTCACTCGTCTGGTTCTCAAGCTCTGCTGACAGGTAGTTTAACGCTTATATCCTGCTGCCCCTTGAAGTCGATCGCCGTCTGGATTTTTAACGCTTAGCTGCTCGTATCCGGGACTTTCTGGGGTCAGGCCTTAAACTCTGAATGATACCACACACACACAGACAAACACTCAGATATAACGGACCAGTCACCTCATTGTTTACTTATTTTTATTTATTTGTCATTTAGTTTGATTTTTTTCATGCTGTTATTAATTAATTCATTAAAAAAAGAATTAAAAATCATAAAAAGACAAGTTTGAAGACCTAAAGTTGTTTATTTAAAAATAAATGGCTACATGCCATTTTAAGTTAAATGTTAATTTAATCTTTTTTTTTTTTTTAAATCAGATTTTTATTAATTCTATATAAAAAGAAATAAGACATGAAGTTTGAAGTCCTGAAGTTATGTTTACTTAATTTAAATAATTGAAGGCAACATGCTTTTAATTTTATTTAAATGTTAAGTTAGTTATTTTTTTGAATAATTGAATATTTTTAATATTTTTCTTCTTTAATATTATATTTATTTTTTATATTGTTTCTATAATATTCAATTATTCTTATTTTGTATTATATTTAAATGTTATAATTATATAAAGGATTAAGTATGATAAAATGCCATTTTTGTTCCTTTGGTAGAGCATAACAGTTGGGTTATGGAAGTAAAAAATGCATTTATTTTGTAAAATAACTTATAAACCTTTAAAGACAGACCTAATATGAGCTAGAAGGCAGTTAATCAGTGTGATATGCTTTTGTTGAAGCCATCAGTATACATTACTTAATTTTTTTTTTTTTATCGTGTTTAAAAGCGGCATTCCTGGTGAAAAACTACTTTATCTGTGATTCTACAGAGAAATTTCCACCAAATCACATCAAACAAAATGAAAAGAAACTATTTGGAACTCTTAAATATTTGTATTTAGATGCATATTGTATGAATTTGTATTTAGACACACATTTATGTGTGGGTGTGTGTAATCAACATCTTTAAATCACTAGTTTGTTATTTCTTGATAATTTTTAATTAGATTGTCATTTGCAATGCTTCATGGGATTGTAGTCATTTTCCTCATTAAAGCTGACTTATTAAAGATTTATAACTCATTAATGACTTTTTTTTAAAAATCCGTATGTGAAAATTATTTCCGAAACCAACATTTCGAAAAAAAGTGGGTGACTGTTGCACTTTATAAATTGGTATCAAGCATCATGATATTTGAATGGATAATCCAGTTTACTAAAGGAGACACTCAGTTTGAGTCTGTATCCAGACGGTTTGTACTCCATCAGCGTGTGTTTATGAGGTCTGTCATGCTCCATTAGTTTATGGGACAGTCTGGGACACGTAAGCTGATGTTTACGACGTTTCTTGCAGAGGTTCTCCACTGGTTTTGCTTCAGAAATCATGTTTTATATTGAACATCAGGTGACGTTTCAACAAGGTACCAAAAGTTCTTATTGTACCAAAGTAAAAATCAATACAGGTATATTACAACCCCAAATCAGAAAAAGTTGGGACAGTATGGAAAACGCAAATAAAAAAAAGAAAGTAGTGATTTCTAAATTTACTTTGACTTGTATTTCATTGCAGACAATATGAACACAAAATATTTCATGTTTTGTCTGGTCAACTTCATGTCATTTGTAAATATACATCCTTTCCTGTCATTCAGACCTGCAACACATTCCAAAAAAAGTTGGGACAGTAAAGCATTTACCACGTTGTAATGTTGCCATTCCTTTTCACAACACTTAAAAGACGTTTAGGGACTGAAGACACCAAGTGATGAAGTGTTTCAGGTGTAATTTTGTCCCATTCTTCCTGCAAACAAGTCTTAAGGTGGGCAACAGTACGGGGTCTTCGTTGTCGCATTTTGCGCTTCAAAATGCGCCACACATTCTCTATTGGAGACAGGTCGGGACTCCAGGCAGGCCAGTCAAGTACCCGTACCCTCTTCCTCCGAAGCCAGGACTTTGTAATGTGTGCAGAATGTGGTTTTGCATTGTCTTGTTGAAATATGCATGGACGTCCCTGGAAAAGATGTCTTCTTGAAGGCAGCATATTGTGCTCCAAAATCTCTATGTACTTTTCAGCATTAATGGTGCCATCACAGAAGTGCAAGTTACCTTTGCCAAGGGCACTGACACAACCCCATACCATGACAGACCCTGGCTTTTGGACTTGTTGCTGGTAACAGTCTGGATGATCCTTTTCTTCTTTGGTCCGGAGCACACGGCGTCCATTCCTCCCAAAAAATACCTGAAATACTGATTCATCTGACCACAGTACACGTTTCCACTGTGTGATGGTCCATCCCAGATGCCTCCGAGCCCAGAGAAGTCGACGGCGCTTCTGGACACTGTTAACATAGGGCTTCCTTTTGGCACAGTACAGTTTTAACTGGCATTTGTGGATGTAACTACGTATTGTGGTACTTGACAAAGGTTTGCCAAAGTAGTCCTGAGCCCATGTGGTGATATCGCTTATAGATGAATGACGATTCTTGATGCAGTGCCGCCTGAGGGATCGGAGATCACGGTTGTTCAGCTTAGGCTTGCGCCCTTGTCCTTTACGCACTGAAATTCCTCTAGATTCCTTGAATCTTTTAATTATGTTATGCAGTGTTGAAGGTGAAATATCCAAATCTCTTCCTATCTTTCTTTGAGGAACATTGTTTTTAAACATTTCAATAATTTTCTCACGTATTTGTTGGCAAACTGGCGATCCTCGGCTCATCTTTGCTCCTAAAGGACTAGACATTTCTTGGATGCTGCTTTTGTACCAAATCATAATTACAATCACCTGTTGACATCAACTGTTTCAAATCACATCATTATTTAACCAATTTACCTCATTACTAGCCCTAAATTGCTCCTGTCCCAACTTTTTTTGGAATGTGTTGCAGGTCTGAATGACAGGAAAGGATGTATATTTACAAATGACATGAAGTTGACCAGACAAAACATGAAATATTTTGTGTTCATATTGTCTGCAATGAAATACAAGTCAAAGTAAATTTAGAAATCACTACTTTCTTTTTTTATTTGCGTTTTCCATACTGTCCCAACTTTTTCTGATTTGGGGTTGTAATATGAACTGCACAGAACCAGCATTATGCAAAATTATGAACGTTACATAGAATCAAAAGCAAAATGGACAACGTTAGGGTCAATATTGTTGGACCAAAACTATCCATTTACAAAAAGTCGCTATTTGTAGTTTTATGGTTGAATGAAATGAGTTTGATTTTGCATTTGTTCCAGATAAACGTCCAGAGCTGTTGTGTAACAGGAGGGACATTCAGACTGGCCAAGTTTGATTTCCGTTTTAGGGTTTTTTGTCCTCTTGTATAAATAAGAGTTTAGTATTTAATTTTGCCGTCAACATTATTTGAAACAGATTTTTGTTTTCTGATGCGGTCGCGCTGAAAGCTGAAGTGGATTGGATTGTGTCAGGCCAATAAGGCCCATTTTGTTTTTGCAAATTTTATTGTTGTGCTGGGACTTTATTACATGAATTCTTTGAGATTTATGTAAAGCATAAGGATGCATTGTGAACATGAAGGCTGAGACGTCTGTTCATCATTTCTTTGTTTTCTGTCGGTGTGTGTTGTCAGGTGTGTTGGCAAGGCCACCCTCCAGTTTAATTAAAAAGCGAGGCCCGTGCGTATGTTGTGTCGGTGCGAGTGGAGATCAGTGGCTGTGCTCGTCACCTCATCTGACGCCGCCGCAGCTGTCCACATTCTTCCCTCCCGCCGCCTCGCTGCCTCTCTAAGCTCTTTTAAATGAAGTGCCTGACGGATCGGAGCGGCCGCAGATATCTGAGGATTAGCAGAACTACCGAACAGCCCGGCAAACTCTTACAATGAGTTTCTGAGTGTGTTGAGCACCAGTGCAACTTCCTTAAGGAGCTGGTCGGCATATGTCTGCTTATCATGATGACACTGGAAAACTGATACTCTGCTAATCGCTCTCTTAACTTTATTGACACAGGAATGACTTCTTTTTAATAAATTACCTACAAATGGTTCTGTTTCACTTTAAAAGAGGGAAGGGAAATTTTAAAGTTCCATATGATGTCATAGAAGAATGTTTTAAGTTCCATATGATGTCATATGGACAACCTTTTTTTAGTTAAATTGTTCTTTGAAGAAAAGAAAAAAAAAGTTTTACGCCACCTTTTAAAAGCTTGGGTCAGTAAAGACATTTCTAATGTTACAAAATATTTCTATTTTAAACCAATGCTGTTCTTTTGAACTTATGCCGAGTTCACACTGCAAGATTTTAGCCCTGATTTTCACTCGCCAACAAGTTTTACGAAATCGCTGACAGATGCCTGAAATCGGAGGCAAATCAGTGCTTGTTCTCGCGAGTGACAATCATGCAGTGTGAATTATCAAAGACACGATCTGAGAGAATCGCTGCTGCGTCTGCGACGTCCACAAAATATTTGGCATGCTAAATATCTGAACCTGTCGGTGATTCAAAATCCTGCTGTGTGAATGAGTTCTGACTGAAAAATACATCACCGAAGACCTACAGCCAATGAGAGAGCAAGATACATGGCAGCAGGAAGTTCGGGCAGGAGTTATATGAAACGTAGTTTGCGATTCTTTCTATTGTAAAGTCATGCAGTGTGTAACCTCCTGTTGCCGATCCATCGTGCAGTGTGAACACAGCAGCTACTGAATGCTACCCCACAGAGTCGTGCAGTGTGTAACCTCCTGTCGCCGATCCATCGTGCAGTGTGAACACAGCAGCGACTGAATGCTACCCCACAGAGTCGTGCAGTGTGTAACCTCCTGTCGCCGACAGTGCAGTGTGAACACAGCAGCGACTGAATGCACCCCACAGTGTGCAGTGTGTAACCTCCTGTCGCCGATCCATCGTGCAGTGTGAACACAGCAGCGACTGAATGCCATCGTGCAGTGTGTAACCTCCTGTCGCCGATCCATCGTGCAGTGTGAACACAGCAGCGACTGAATGCTACCCCACAGAGTCGTGCAGTGTGTAACCTCCTGTCGCCGATCCATCGTGCAGTGTGAACACAGCAGCTACTGAATGCTACCCCACAGAGTCGTGCAATGTGGAAACAACGGTGATCCGATGACTTAGAAAAAATGAATGTACCCCACAGCGTGCGTGTGAAATCGGCATTAACACAGCAGCGACTGAATGCTACCCCACAGAGTCGTGCAAAATGCTGAAAAAATAAATCGATATTTCCACAAAAATATGAAGCAGTACAACTGGTTTCGACATTGATAATAATAAAGCATCAAATCAGCATATTATTATGACTTCTGAAGGATCATGTCACAGTATTGATGCTAAAAATTCAGCTTTGCATCACAGAAATAAATGACATTTTAAAACATATTCAAATAGAAAACAGTTTTAAACTTTAAATTGTAATAATATTTTGCAATATTACTGTTTTTACTGTATTTTTTGATCAAATAAATGCAGCCTTGGTGAGCAGAAGAGACTTCTTACTTTATCATATTTGATACATAATTTTTTTAAGCCTCTAAATGATCAAATTATCAAAACTTTGCTGAATAACCTGTCATACACAATCTACTACAAGCTTTCTGTCGCCTGATTGGTACTTTTTTTTAGCAGTAAAAGGCCTTTTAGATTAACTGTAAAAGAAGTCCATTCAAATTTAAATGCATGAATAAATTATTTTCTTTTTACTTTTTAAAAAAAAGTTTAAATGTCTTTTTGATGATCAAATATGAGTTTTAAGGGATAAAAGGGGGGACTTTAGTAATTTATTTACATATTTTCTATTATTTTAAGAACAATTTGGATTGTGTCAGATTTTTTAATTGTTATATTGCTTTATGGGGATTAAAATAGTTTTTGATATTTCATGTCAGGTTCTACTGAGCAGTGTTTTGGTTATTTTAGGCAGCAATACTTAGATATTTTTGGGATAACCCAGAGAATGAAAAGCTCTTGTGATGGTTCTGTGTTTTTGGTCTGGTTTGGATGGGTGTCCCAGGCTGCAGGTGGGCTGTTTGTTCTCAGTCTCCTCTAATCAGATCTGGGTTTGTTTCCAGAAGTCTTGTCATGGTTATCCCACACACACCTGTTTGGCAGGACTAATGCTGTGTGTGAGAGAATCACGTGTTCAAGGAGCCTGTTTGTTTCTGATTAACCCTCGTCTGTCCCAGTGGATGAAATTTAAATTCCACCCTTCATTTCCTGCTGAATATTCTGTTTCTCATGCAAATATGTCACGTTACAGGAGTCCGTAAAGTAATCCAGGTCTCAGGCTACAAATCAACCGCTCCTGGAAGAGGAAGTTGTCATGTTCTCTCATGTAGATGATCATGGGGATTTACTGCTGATAGTGACTAATGCGGTTCAACGAGTGTTACACGCGGCACTCAACAGCCCACGTCCTTCCCAGACACACACACGGGCCCTGAGGCCCAACTCTTAAATCATACAGTAAACATTCATTACAGCAAATAATTTACTGCAAAATACAGTGAATGATGCTAGTGAAGAGCTTTTTCATTAGCGTAAATGTATGTTATTGACGACTCGCACGCTTTAATGTAGAATTAAATCAAAGAGATGTTTGTGACTTTAAGCATGGCTCTTCCAATCAGAATTTACAACTTTTTATTTTATAATATGTGATTTCAGAAGAAAGAAGAAATGTGCAACTTGTGTGTTCTCCATGTATTGTCGTCTGTATTGTTGTGTTGTGGTTGAATTACAGAGGAGAGTGTGTGTGTGTGTGTGATAGGCTGAGATCCGGTGACTGAGGGCAGTGGACTGTAGCAGTGACTTTCTTCAGCGCTGTATATCCTCCAAACCATCCTTATTAACTTCCTCTAGTACTGTGCTTAGTCATGCATAATACACCACTTTTTTGGCTGTGTGTGCAATGAAACACTAGCATACTACTTACTTACTGTACAGTATGTACTGTATACGGCCTGCTCTATTTTAAATAGTAGATTCAATGTACACTTTATGCAACAACAAATGTTTCACACTGTAGCTGTCACATGATGTAATTTTGTATACATGTAATTCAGTGAGTTGTTATCAAAAGGTTATGTTGCATTAGTAGTCCAATTTAGTGTAAAAATGGCAACTTTTCACAGTCTGATAAAATGAGTAAAGATATAGATTATTATACCCTACCCTAACACCTAACCCATTTTTTTTAAATCATTAAAGCTGCTTAAATAGCTTAATTTTTAATGAAAAATATTTTTTTCATGATTCTTTGATGAATAGAAAGTTCAAATGAACAACATGTATTTGAAATAGAAACCTTTTGTAACATTATCAATGTCTTTACTGTCACTTTTGAACAATTTAATGCATCATTTCAGGATATAATTATTATTATTAATAACAATAACAGCAAATATTATAATTAAATGAATTACAATTATTATTAATAATAATAATAATTATTATTATTATAATTATTATGAACAATAATAACAATACAAATTATAATTTTTATTAAATTATTAATAATAATAATAATGTTCTTTATTTAAATGTTACTTAATTTATAATATTATTATTTTTCTTTTTAAAATTATTTTGCCAACTGCATGGCACACACCAACAACATATTAAACATACAACAAAGTGAAGTTACGTGACAATTAATTCGTTTTTGTTTTGATAATAATTATTTTTTAATTTAATCATTTAAATTATAATTAATTGCTAAAGAATTCATAATAATGATGAAATAATAATAATAATAATAATAATAATTGTATTTTTCATTATTAATATTATTTACAATACAAATTATAATTAGTATTATTAAATTAATTAATAGTTAATTATTAATTATGACTTCATAGGATTTTACTACGGAACATTTAAAAATTCTCTACAGGTCGAGGTAAAAAGGTAATAATGTTTCCACTGCACTTCATCACAGATTAAAACCCCTCCCACACTCCTGAGTCACACAGCTGTCTGTCCATCTCTCTATTCCACCTGCAGATCCACACTGTGTTCAGACCTCAGGGCCTGTAGTGTAATCATATAATCCCAGCCTCCATCATCATAATGAGAGTAATAACCTAGCTTTATCTGCGGATCTTGAACGCACCTGCAGGTTTCATCATGGCTGAATTGGAGTTTACTGACAGCTATGATGCTCTTGAGGCCACTGCTGGGATGTTCCTGCCAAAATTCCTCGTACCTTTCTGATAGGAATGCTGCGCTGTGAAGAGCAAAACAAATTTCACCCTCTGACGCTCACATTTAAAGGGCTGTGCTGGCACGCTACTTACAGTTTCTGTGGTTTGTGGTGGGCAGTATGCAAATTTTCTGTATGCATTGAAAAAATACCTAGATGACCTATGACATTTGCAGAAGAGCGCAGTACACAGAGTTTGCGGTACACACACTTTCCAGGTACATAGGTGCATAATGCTGTGTTTTCAACTTCCAGTTTCAGTCCCAGTAACGGTGAATAAACCGTAATATCAGCTCTGATTTTTATCTACTTGACAGATTCCTTCACTGAACATACAAAAGCTAAATGCATTTTTACACAAAACTGAAGTTGTAAAAAAAAATATATATTTTGTTTTAATTGATAATTTAATTTAATTAATAATTAATTAATTTTGCAGTATAATAACTATATTTTATTATTATTAGTAGTAGTAGTGTTATTATTATTATTATGATTATTATTATTATATCATAATAATAATAAAGTAATAATTATTATTAAAATTATTTAAAGCAAAAACAATTAACTGTTAGGATAGGTTAGATGTCTGCCTCCGTTGCGAAATAACTTCACTATGTTGAATTTGTAAAAGCCGACGACGAGGAAGAAGTAATATGGCAGAGCAAAATGGCATCCAATTAGCAAAAGAGGGGCTGCTCGCTGTCCCTGTGTGAAAAAAAACTAAAGAAAATGTATAATATTTAATAATATTTAAATAAAGAATATTATTGTTATTAATGTAATTAAGAATAATTATTTAAATTATTTAAATGTAAAAAAAGGAAGCAAAAAAATGAATTGTCAAATAACTTCACTATGCTGCATGTTTAATTTGAAACTTCATTGTTTCACATTTAATGATGTGTGTCATCCAGTTATCCAAAATAACTAAATATCTAAGATTGATTTTATTTTGTTTTTATTTTATTTTATTATTTTGCTTACTTGCACACATTGAATTAAACATACAGTGTAGTGAGGTATGTGACAATGTATTTAACACGATTTGATGTGTTTTTATAATTGCACATTTTTCAATGCATTTTTTAAAGTACACAGTATACAGTATATATACTTACTACAAGAGGCTGTGCTATACTATAAATGTAATCACAACTGAATATAAGGTATTGATTATGACTATAGATATATACAGAATATTAAGGGTTTACAGACATTCTTCTGTGCACAGGTAGTTTTCCATTTAAAACAAAGCCAAAAGCCTGTGCTATTTGAAATGTGTACTCTCTCTCTCTCTCGTTTTCTGTGTCCAAAGACGGCTTACATCTGGATTAGAGGCTTTGTCATGCGTGACGTCCCTCCGGCCCTCAGTGCAGAGGCACACGTGTGTCGTTGTGAGTGAGTGCTTACAGCTTTAGCCACTCAAGAATGACGTCCCGGAGTGTTTTAGCATTCATTCATGACCGGACTACTGTCTGGAGCTCCAAACACACACACGGCGTCCGCAGGGGTTCGCTGGTGTGGGAAAATCTGTCCTGCGTGGGTTTAGTTGCACTTGAGTAAAGCGGTGAAGTGAGACGTATCTGCCTTTGTGTTCAGTTATTCCTCCCACAGGACAGTACTGTTGCTCAGAGCCTCCTCTTTCATAATAACTCTCACATGTGCTTCATTTACATATCAATTTGTGTCTGATGTCTCACCTAAAATTCTTCTGGAAAAATACTAAAAATAGACATGAATTAGAGAATAGTACAAGTATACACTAGACCTGTAACATATTAATAGTGTATGATGATTATTTCATAAATAATGCAATTATAAACAGAAGCATCTCAGATCGTTTGGTCTTGGGATAATTTGATGAGACTTTTGATTGAAAACTTTGGTATTTTGGCAAATCGGAGCACGGTTTGAGATGTTGTGGAGCTCTTGTCTTGTTTTGAGGAGAAACTGAGAAGAAGTGGACTTCAGCAAAGTTATCCGCTGTCTAGGAGAAACAACTGAGAAATATAATGAATTTGATGAGATCTTTGTTTATATTGAAATCTCTGACTTTTGTTTGTAGACTTTGAAAGCAGGAGACTTCTCCGTTTGCTATCTATTGCTTTTTAGAAGAAACAGTTGAGAAATTAAGGAATTAAAGAAGGTTTAAGAAGTTCATGAGAAATGTTTTAGTTCAGATTGAGATCTCTGACTTTTGATTGAAAATTTAGGTAATTTGGCAAATCTGAGCACAGTTTAAGATATTGTTGAGCTCTTGTTTTGTTTCAAAATCGTGAATCGAATCGTGAGTTGAGTGAATTGTTCCATCCCTATAATGAATTTGATGAGATGTTTGTGTTCATAGTGAAATCTCTGTTTGCTCTCTATTTGATCCATTGCTGTCTAACAGTTGAGAAATGAAGGAATTAAAGAACATTTAAGTTGAGAAATATTTGAGTTCATAATCGTGATCTCTGACTTTTGGTTGAAAATGTTGGTATTTTGGCAAATCTGAGCTCAGTTTGAGATGTTGTTGAGATGTTTTCTAAAACTCTACTGGAGTCGTTCTTGCAGAAGAAACATCTAAGAACAAGGAAACTTTATCACAGTTCCCAGTTTAATCTTAGTGGTGTCTATAAGAAACAACTGAGAAATATAATGCATTTGATGAATTGTTTCACTCTGAAATCTTTGGTTTTTGAAAACTTTTCTTGGCAAAACAGATTGAGAGTTGGTTGTTGAGATCTTTTCTGAAACTTTGTAGACTTTGAAAGCAAGAAACGTCTGTTTGCTCTATAGCAGTCTAGGAAAAACAGTTGCGGAATTAAGGAAGTCTTAAGATTGTGAAGAGAAATGTGAGTTCATACTGAGATGTTTGACTTTTGTTTGTGGACTTTGAAAATCTGATCTCTATTTGATATATTGCTGTCTAGGAGAAACAGTTGAGAAATGGAAGAATTAGGGCTGTGCGATATGACGATATATATCGGATGGACGAAATAAAAAGTCTATCGTTTCATATTATGTTCTATCGTTTATTTCGTGGTGTCGCAAAATACATTGTTTACGTTACTTTTTCATCATTTGGATGACTGCGATCTTTACACGCCACCACGGGGCGTGAAGCGGAGACAGAAGCAGGTGGAGAACGACCAGAACTAAACGAGGGACTACATCTGTAGCATGGACACGCGTTTTTAAGCACTGCAGTTTTAAAACAACCGATTTTAAGCTGTTGAAACGCAAACAACAGCGTTATGTGTGCACCGTCTCTGTTTCTGTGTGAGAGGACCGCGCTTTTTTTTGCCGCTTTATTGGCTTTGAACGATTACATAAACACACTTATGCGTCAGAATCCCCGTTTTTGCAAGTATCCTCATAAACACAGCGATTTAGGTCTTAAGACAGAAAACAGCTGCAAGAGAAAATGCATATGTAACAGTGTATTGGATCCGGACTTCGGTCTTAAAGGGGAAGCGGTCCAATATTCGTTCTGTCTGCCATTCATATTAATCATAGCACATTGCTAGAAAATCTCTCACTGCTCTTGACTAAATCAATTTTGTAACTTTAATAATAATAAAAAAAAATAATAATAATGATATATTTATATATATGTATAGAATCTTTACATAATACACGTTAATTATATCGACCATAGATAGATACAGCACTATCTATCTATGATAGATATAATTAACACGTGTATTATGTATATATTCTATACATATATATAGATATTATTTAAAAAATAGTGTTAATTATATCTATCATAGATAGATAGATAGATATAATTAACACAGTGAAGACTAATTAATTTACACAATGTATGTAGCTTTTCTTATTTATTGTAGTTTTTTGTCCTATTGCTTGCAATTAGTTTCTTATTCTTATTTTATCACCGACTGTTTATTCATCTTCAGTGAGCTTGAGTTTTTTTTTGTGTCTCTCTTTTTAGGCTTGTATTAGTTTGATATTGACTTTGGTGACAAGGATTATGAAAATTCTATAGTATCAAAGATTTTAATATCATAAAAACCTTTTTAAAAGAAAAAAAATACTACAGTGCACAGCATAAATGAGTACACCCCCTCTGAATAAATATAAAATATGTATTTTCTTAATGATCACAAATATAATTCATGGAAAGATGGCAAAATTGAAATGTATTAAACATATACTTAATAAAAACGACAAAATATATGCCAACATTTTCTGTAAGATAAGTAAATTACCCAATTTAGTTAAAATGAAGGACTGCAGAAATTAGTACACCCTAGATTTAATTCAGCAAATGTATAATATTCTAGTACTCAGTATGTCCTCCAGAACTTTAAGTACACTGCTCTGACCCTTCTTGGCATTGAGTGTACAAGTTCATGACAAATTTTCACATCTGTCCTGTTTAACTCCTGGAGGACGACCTCCTTAAATGCTCTGGTCTTTAATGGGGAGTTTTGCTCAGCTCGTCTCTACAGAATCCCCCACAGCTGCTCAAGAGCGATAAGATTGAGTGAAATACATGTCCACTGAAGGATTTTCACCTTGGGAGAATTAATATCTTCATTGTCATGCTGAAAAAATGCCCAATAATGCAGGGAATGAGGGGAGGGTAGCATCTTCTGTTTCAAGTTTTTGTATTCCATCACACAGTGGTGTGTGAATTCAGTGACAGCGTTGATAAAGCACAACTCCCTCACACCTTCAGCACTCATTCATCCCTCTATAAGAGCTTTACTACCACTGAATGTCACTGTGGGTACCAAACACTTCTCACTGTACTCCTCCTCTAGCAACAACAGAACATTTTTGATGCTTTTGGATCCGAAATGATTGACTTGGTCTCTTGAGACCAGAGTATGGATTCCCAGAAGTCTCTATTTTGTAGATATGGGCCTTGGAAGAGGTTAAATGAGTTTATTGTGCTTTGTCTACAGTAGGTAATTCTAGTGGTGACAACAACCATGCATGTCACTTCTGCAGGCTGCGTCATACTCTGTGAGATAAAGTGTCACTCTTTTCATAGCTTTTGCCGGCTCTGAGACACTTGCATGTTATTTCTCCTGCTCTTTTTCTAGCAAAAATTGACTCATCACTAAATGAAAACTTAAAGTAAAGACCTGATTATTTCAGGAGCCTTGTCACAAGTCCATTGTTTTTGAATGTCGGTGCTACTTATGCTAAATTTTCACACTTAAAATAATAATTTGGTATTCCTCTTGTAACATTGTCCTCTTTTATGCTAAGAAATAGGTCAACTGGCACTTCTCTCACAAGTGGTTCCAATGCTGCCAGCATTAAGTCTGAGTATGATTCAATGGGCTATGTAACACTTTTAATTGGTCAGGAAATGACTTGTCTTTAAAAGTTTTGGTTCAATATACTTACCTGTTGATCAAAAATAACCTTAAACCTATACACTTTTTTTTTTTAGTAACTTTCAGGAGGGTGTACTCATTTTTGCAACACAACATTTTATCACTTTGATAAGAAAATCTTATTTTGCTGAATAATTTTGACATTCTTCTTTGGTAATTGATCAAGCAGACTTGATGGAACATTATATTTCCAAAGAACCCTAACATGTCATCTAAGTAAAGAGTATTTGCTGAATTTGTTAAGTTTTAGAGGGGGTGTACTCATTTATGCTGTGCACTGTATATCATGATATATATCGTTATCGTGATATAAAATTAGTCATATCGTGATATAAGATTTTGGTCATACTGCCCACCCCTAGGAGGAATTAAAAAAGATTTAAGAATTTGATGAGAAATGTTTGTTTATATTGAAATCTTTGACTTTTGTCTTGACAAGTCAGTTTGAGATCTTTTCATAACTCTGAAAGTTCTCCATTTGCTCTCAGTTTAATCTGGAGAAACAGCTGAGAAATAATTAATTTGATGTGGAGCTTGAGTTCATACTGAAATCTCTGACTTCTTCATTTGCTCTCCATTCAATCTCATTGCTGTTTAGGAGAACCGGTCGAGGTATTAAAGAATTAAAAAAGATGAATATAAAGAATTTGATGAGAAATATTTGAGATCTCCGAGTTTTGTGCAGATTTGCCAAGACAGTTTTTTTTTAAATCTGAGAAGTCTCCATTTGCTGTCTTTATGGGCTGTTGCAAAACCATTGAGAGATATTTGTGTTTTTCTTTTCTTTCCGGGTCTCTTGTATCAGAAGTCTGCAGATGCAGTTGAAAACAGTGAGGGACGTTGTTGAAGTGTGCTGATGTGTGGTGGTGCATTGTGAGAGGGAACGCTGTGGGAACGCAGGAGCTGTTTGTGTATTTCCTGCAGAGAAACTTCGACATGGGAACGCAAAGTTGCGCTAACAAAGCGTGGCAACCCCTTACCGACTTCAGAGGCCCGGGGCGAAGACGGGGGAGGGGTGAAGTCAACCGCCAAACGCCGTCCCACCAATCACTGCAGCCAGGCGAGGCACAGGAGGCTAAGCCTGCCGATCCACTGCAGGGCTCGGATCCAAGCATGCCATTCAGCTGATAGACATGAGCGTGGCCCGACATGTCGAGGTCTTCACCGCTAGCTTACTTCTGCTTGACACTCTGTGGGAGAGATGAGAAATGAGTAGTTCATTAGTGAATAATGGTCTTCTTGAAGTCCTAGGTGTTTTCTCATCCTGTGTGTTTGCTGAAGGTTTAGTATCCCTGGATTGCGCTGAAGGTCACAGTCGTGTTGGCTTGTAAAGTTTGTGTAGTATTTAGTGACCTTCTTAGTAAAAGGTCATAAAGATTATGAGCGCTTTCATACAGGGCGCTAGGGCTGCCAAACTGCGAAAATATAGACAAAAGCATCATAAAAGTTGTCTGTATGATTTGTGAGGTATATATCAAGTCTCAAGCCATAGCTTTGTGTGAGGAACAGACCAAAATGTCAGTCATTATTGCATAAATGTCAGGTTTTCATTGGCTGATCAGTCATTCAGGACAGATTCAGGGTTTTTCTGTTAGGTGAAAGTTTTATTCAGAAAGATTGATATATATTTTTTGATAATTTTCAGTAATATAATCCTTCAGAAATCATGCCAATTTTCTGTTTTGAAAAAAGTCTGTTTCTTAATTTCTTAATTTTCTTTATAATTAAATAGTGTAATTATTTAATAATAATTAAGATATTCAATGAAATTATTTTTATATATAATTATTTAAATAAAAAAGTTTATTGTATTGAATAATAAATAGAAATAATAAATGCATAAATAATATGTGTGCATATATATATATATATATATATATATATATATATATATATATATGAATAAAAAGGGCTGTGAGAGTTATTTATATTTTATTATATTTACCCATATATACAGTAAGAGTTCATTTTATTCAATTAAATTAGAAATAATAATTAAACTTCACTAACTCTCAAATCTAATTCAAATATCAAACTATATCGAACTATTTTGGTGCTTCTGTATTCATATATGGAAAAGAGCAGCTTAGAAATTCTTTCTAAAATCTGAATAAAAACCATGCGGCATGAGGGTAGCCTAAATGATGACAGAATAAAACATTAAAAGTTGCATAAGAGAAGTTTGGCAAAACACTCCTTAAAGAGCTGGAGGGCTGGATCAGGTCCTGCTGTTCTGTGATCAGTTATGTCCCACGCTCTGAACTGATTGATGTGGGTGAAAGGTTTGATCTGGTTTCTTCAAGTGAAGCGGAAACACGCCCCGCTCCCAGCAGCATGTGACTCGAAATAGACGCTCGTGTTCGTGACGTGACCCCGGGCCCTGCGGTGCCCATCGGTGACCCACGCTTGAGCCTCGGGTGTCAGACAGCGGACGGATCAATGTGGCTTTGTGTGCGTGAAAGAGTACCAGATTCCAGTCCGGGGTCAAACAGACAGATTTAAATGACCCTGAAGGGAAGTTTTCACATGTTTTGTGTCTGATCAATGCAATATTTTGTTGAAGAGCTGATGCGGGTTTCTGTGTTGACGTGAGCTCATTTCGCTGCTGATTCTGACACCTAGTGGTGAAAGGACATAACTGACTATTTTCCCACTGCAAACATACAGTACATACACACTTTAAACTACAGACCTGCTGGATCTACTTACTTTTTCCTTTTTCCTTGAATCCGCTTGATCTGGACGAATTCAGCCTGTGTTTATTAGTGTATAGCATATTAAATTTGGTGCATAACAATGTACTGCAGACATTATTCCTCAAATTATGTCTTGTTTAAGCGAGATGTTAAATCACTAATTGAACAGTCAACAACCACATAGCAGGAGCCTTGCAAATGAAACACCTTAGCAAGTAGAAATGTATTTTTTTTTAACGTTGTCTCTTTTTTTATCTAAATAAATAGTAAATGTTTAAAATGATAACATGGGATGAAAATTCAAATCAGTGGTCTAGAAAAAGCAGTTATATTATGGAGTGTGTCGCCCTCTCATGGTGGCTGTCATATTGAGTGTTTGAAACGGCAAGACACTTCATATAACACTTTAAAAATGATTTATTTATTGGCTACTAATATGTCTGCAGGTTAAATGTTCCTATAATGACAATATTGTTCAAATGTTTTGGGTCTGTAAGATTTTTTTTTAATGTTAAAGGCTTTTATGCTCACCAAGGCTGCATTTATTTGATAAAAAAAAATCATCAAAAACAGTAATATTGTGAAATATTATTATACTTGAATATATCTATTTTCTATGTGAATATATTTTAAAATGTAATTTTTATTATAATAGCAAAGCTGAATTTTCAGCATCATTACTCCAGTCTTCAATGTCACATGATCCTTCAGAAATCATTCTAATATGATGATTTGCTGCTTAAGTAAAATGTATTATTATTATTATTATTATTATCAATGTTGAAAACCGTTTTTCTGCATATACTTTTGTGGAAACGTTTTTTTTTTCCGCTCTCTATTGATCTTTAATTAATAGAAAGTTTAAAAAACAGCATTTATTTGAAATAGAAATTTAGAAACATTGTTTTTTTTTTTTTTTTTTATATATATATATAAAAATATTAATTTCTTAAAAAAACAGGAGTGTATAAGAAAAGTTAAACAAAATGTTTGCTTTGTGAGAAATATGAGTCCTACAGCATCAGTAGCCTAATCATTATTTGTCTGTTTTTATCCGCAGGACTCTGATGCCTCTGTTTGATCCAGACTCTGGACTACTTATTGTGTCTGGAAATGTATGTGACCATTTATTAACATATTTTAAGATATATTTTAACGACTGGAATTCTTTATCTTCAATATGAATACTATTATTAACCCTATTTTCTCAGGGTGAGAGTGTGATCGACTGTTTCGAGGTGAACAGCAGTGAGCCCTTCCTGTCTCAAGGTAGCACAGACTCTTTTTCTTGATGCTCTTGCTCTTTTTCATGTTTCATGAAGCTGATCGCTCTCTGTCGTTGTCAGTGAGTCACTGTTTGACGGACGTGTCGACTCGTGGCGTGGCTCTGGTGCCGAAGCTCGCTCTGGACGTCAGCTGCTGTGAGGTTTTGCGTCTGATGCAGCTCACCGATAACTTCATAGTGCCCATCAGCTACCAGGTGCCTCGCAAGGTGAGAATGAACACATCCAGGTCTGCTAAACTGACTAGTTATGATTGATAAGCTGATTACATGTAACAAGGATGTGATTTCCTTATTTTCCAACCTGTATGACGTACATGAATTGCGTAATTCCAAATTTGTAATGAGAATCATTTATACAAATATCAACAAAACAGAATCTGAAGTCTCCTAGTGGTTTTCTGCTTTTTTATGGTTAAATATTTGAAAGCAAATTGAATCCGCTATAAAAATTGCTATTTTAATTTTAATTAAAAAAATTCGTATTATTATTTAATACTTGTTTTTTTTTTTTTTTAGTACGGTAGCATTAATGCAATATAAATATATTTCTTTATTAATTTGCTTAAATTTTAACATGTAAATAGTAATAAAATAAAACAAAAGACATTATTATTATTAATAATAATAATATAATAAATTATTATTATTATTATTATTATTAATACAAGAAGTTGATATAACTATAAAAAATGATATTATAATTTTCCTTTTGTTTTATTTTTTAAAAAAAATCACAGTACAGTAGTATTTTGCAATAGTAATATATTTATTCATTAATTTGTTTATTTTTTAGAATTTAAATAGTAATAAAATGAAATTATAATATAATGACTATTATTATTATCTTTATTATTATTATACTTTTTTATTTTGACTACAATAGTATTATTGCAGTAGTAATATATATCCTTGTTGAACTGTTTAATTTAATAATTTAAATACTAATAACACAAAACTACTAATGATATTACTATTATTAAATACTTGTTTTTCATTTTGTTCAATTATTTTTCAAAATTATTAATTATTTACAATTACAAAAAATATTATATTATTATTATTATTATTATATAGCCATACTGAATAAGTAGGTAAAATAGTTTTTCCTTCTTTTTTTTGTCCAAAATCTGAGCATGTTGGATGTTTCAGCTGTTGTGTGTTTTGTGTGTATCAGGCAGGACAGGACTTCCATGCGGACTTGTATCCGGACACTGTGGGTCACACTCCGGCCATGACGGCAGAGGACTGGTGGAAAGGAGAGAACAAACAGGTACTGACCACTTCTGTTTTAGTCATGGGGAATTCAATGGATAGCAAAGGATTTCTTACTGAAAACTAAAGTATGAGGAAAAAAAGGGAAAATATAGTCAAGCTACAGTATCTCACAGAAGTGAGTACACCCCTCACATTTTTGTAAATATTTATATCTTTTCATGTGACAACACTGAAGAAATTACACTTTGCTACAATGTAAAGTAGTGAGTGTACAGCTTGTATAACAGTGTACATTTGCTGTCCCCTCAAAATAACTCAACACACAGCCATTAATGTCTAAACCGCTGGCCACAAAACTGAGTACACCCCTAAGTGAAAATGTCCAAATTGGGCCCAAAGTGTCAATATTTTGTGTGGCCACCATTATTTTCCAGCACTGCCTTAACCCTCTTGGGCATGGAGTTCACCAGAGCTTCACAGGTTGCCACTGGAGTCCTCTTCCACTCCTCCATGACGACATCACGGAGCTGGTGGATGTTAGAGACCATGCGCTCCTCCACCTTCCGTTTGAGGATGCCCCACAGATTCATTCATTAACTTTATTGTCCCCCAAGAGGGAAATTCTTTTCCACAGCACTGCACTTTTTTGACACACACAACATAACAAACATAGTACAATTATATTATAATTACAAAAAAAAAAAAAAAACTTGGCATCTTGGCACCCCAGATGCTCAATAGGGTTTAGGTCTGGAGACATGCTTGGCCAGTCCATCACCTTTAGCCTCAGCTTCTTGGAGGTGTGTTTGTGGTCGTTATCATGTTGGAATACTGCCCTGTGGCCCAGTCTGCTTCAGTATGTCACAGTACATGTTGGCATTCATGGTTCCCTCAATGAACTGTAGCTCCCCAGTGCCGGCAGCACTCATGCAGCCCCAGACCATGACACTCCCACCACCATGATACGCTTGTCTATGACACACTTGTCTTTGTACTCCTCACCTGGTTGCCACCACACATGCTTGACACCATCTGAACCAAATAAGTTTATCTTGGTCTCATCAGAACACAGGACATGGTTCCAGTAATCCATGTCCTTAGTCTGCTTGTCTTCAGCAAACTGTTTGCGGGCTTTCTTGTGCATCATCTTTAGAAGAGGCTTCCTTCTGGGACGACAGCCATGAAGACCAATTTGATGCAGTGTGCGGCGTATGGTCTGAGCACTGACAGGCTGACCCCTCACCCCTTCAACCTCTGCAGCAATGCTGGCAGCACTCATACGTCTATTTCCCAAACACAACCTCTGGATATGACGCTGAGCACTTGCACTCAACTTCTTTGGTCGACCATGGCGAGGCCTGTTCTGAGTGGAACCTGTCCTGTTAAACCGCTGTATGGTCTGTATGGCCACCGTGCTGCAGCTCAGTTTCAGGGTCTTGGCAATCTTCTTATAGCCTACGCCATCTTTATGTAGAGCAACAATTCTTTTTTTTCAGATCCTCAGAGAGTTCTTTGCCATGAGGTGCCATGTTGAACTTCCAGTGACCAGTATGAGAGAGTGAGAGCGATTACACCAAATTTAACACACCTGCTCCCCATTCACACCTGAGACCTTGTAACACTAACGAGTCACATGACACCGGGGAGAGAAAATGGCTAATTGGGCCCAATTTGGACATTTTCACTTAGGGGTGTACTCACTTTTGTGGCCAGCGGTTTAGACATTAATGGCTGTGTGTTGAGTTATTTTGAGGGGACAGCAATTTAACACTGTTATACAAGCTGTACACTCACTACTTTACATTGTAGCAAAGTGTCATTTCTTCAGTGTTGTCACATGAAAAGATATAATAAAATATTTACAAAAATGTGAGGGTTGTACTCACTTCTGTGAGATACTGTATATTAACTTTTTAAGATATGCTTAACTCCGTAACACTTGAACTTTTACAGGTGGAGCGAGTCAGTCTTCACCCGAGCAAGAGACCAAAACCGTCCGCTCCATCAGCTCAGGAGACAAAACCAAAGGATCTTCCCCGTGGCTTGAGCAAAGAGGTCTGTGGGAGGAACACGAGGGGAAAAATTTACTTTACTGAAATGATGGTCTTACAGTGTCTATCTGTGTTTTTCTCAGGAGGCCTCGACCTCCAGCAGTCCCCTCAGCACCCCCAGCAGCAGTGCCGCCCCGTCCCGCTCCCCGTCCTCCACCAGCGGCCTGTCGTCCGGCTTCCTGCCGAGCCCCAGCCCCAGCCAGAGCTCCCGGGCCATCCACAGCATGCTCGGTCACTCACACTGACTTTATATGCATTTACATTTAATTAAGTTAAAATATATATATGTTTTTATTCAAATAAATTATATTTTGATAGTATGTCAAATAATAAATAATAGAATAAAAGTTTATAGTATATAAACCTCAATAGCAAAAATTGCCAGTAGAGGTGAGAATGTTCTACTATACAATATTATTATCACACTAGTAAGATATTACTTTATTAGTTTGTTTAATTTTTTATCATTTCAGAAGTGATAAGATGAAACTATAATAATGATAATTAATAGTAATAATATTTTTTGATTCATTTCTGTGAATCATTTTTTTCGCGCTGTCCATTTCAGTCAATAGGTTTTATAATTATTGATTTGCATAATCTCTCTCTATATACACACACACACTATTATGTACTCTTATATTATTAAAATTTTTAAATATGATTTTTTATTCCTTTGTTCATTTAATGAAAAACTATTCTTCACTTATACTAGATTTTTATTTTATTATACTTGTTTTAAACATTTTTAACATTGTCAGCAATGACTGTCTACATTATAGCTATTGTTCATTGAACTGTAAAATACATTTCAGAGCAAATACATAACTATTTATATTCACTACTAGTTGGGGGGTAAGATTTATTTAATGTTTTTGTAACTTGATCCTTCAGAAACCATTCTAATATGCTGATTTGCTGCTCAAGAAACATCTCTGATTATTATCAATATTGAAAAAAGTTATGCTGCTTCATATTTCTGTGATACATTTTTGTTCAGGATTCATCTGATCTGAAAAAACAGCAATTTCTGTCAATTTTGAACAATTTAATGCATCTTTGCTAAATATACAAGTATTAATTTCTTTAAAAAAACAAAATCTTACTGCCCCCAAACTGATGCCAAATATCATCAAAAGGCTGAACCATATCAAGAAAGAATGTTTTTTGGCTGTAAATCGCCCAGCTCTTGTAATGAATGGCTTTCTGTGATTCTCAGGCCCGAACTCCAAGTTTCGTCACATCCAGGGGGCCGTTTTGCACCGGGACACTCACATCACCAACCTGCGCGGGCTTCATCTGACCACACCAGGAGAGTGTGACGGCTTCTGTGCCAACGGGCAGCGCGTGGCAGTGCCTCTCGCCATCGCCGGAGGGCAGATCGCTGTATTTGAGGTGCGTTACTGCATTCAATTCTCTTTTCTTCTAAATCTTTGATTCATTTACAGTATCTAACTGCTCTGTCTGTCTGCTTCAACAGCTGTACCAACCTGGAAAACTGCCAGACACCGCCCTGCCCACCATCCAGAACTCCGTCAATGTGGCTGACTTCTGCTGGGACCCCTTTGACACACACAAGCTGGTTGTGGGTGAGTTTTCATTGGCCATTTAAAATGACTATATAAAAGTGATTGCTCTGATTCTGGATTCTGATTGGTCAATACAGAGTTACAGCCGTAATGCTATATAGTACCAGCTATTCACAGTGCCTGGTTACATCATGTAATCTGGATTAATCAGATTCCAAAAATGCAATACTTGTAATTAGATTATAAATACTTGTAATTAGAAAAATACTTGTAATTAGATTATACAGTATTACATTTTAAAATCCTCGTAATCAGACTACAGTTACTTTTTTATTGACTACATGATTAGATATTATTCACACAATAGCAATAAATTATTCATAATTTATTGATTCTCCCTAATTCTTCTTTTTCATTAAACTCACAAACCCCCTGCAGTTCCTTCACAAACCCCAGTTTGGGAAACCTTGACGTAATATAATATTTAATGCACTTCATTTTGTTAATCATAAGGAATGGAATATATTTTCTTTCTCTTTGTATTTTTTATATCAATATGGTACAAGATTATCCTGTTTAATCATGTGTTAAATGTGTAAATTCAAAAGTAATCTAAAAGTAGTCTGATTATATTACCTACAATGAGTAATGTAATGGATTAAGTTACTGCCTACAATTTTTTATCATGTAATTTGGAATCAGTAACGGAATACAATTTACTTGTAATTTACCAAGCACTGGCTATTCATCTACATGTACCTCCGTGATTTTCAACCGAGGATCCATGAGTTTAAATCTTAGGAACACATCCAAGTCATAGTTCTCCTCAAAGTCAAAAGAAAATGTACAGTAGTTTGTAGCAAATGAAGTGTTTGAAGGACAGTTGTATCTTTAGACGTCTCTTAAAAAGAAACCTAATTACCTGCTGTCTGAGCACTGAAATCTGAATGTCAGCACTGCTCTCTGATGTGTCTGTCTCAAAGCCGGTGATGATGCCAAGATCCGCGTGTGGCAGATTCCCAAAGAAGGCCTGACCGAAACCCTGACTGAGCCGGAGTGTGTTCTGCGTGGTAAGAAACTGGCACATGTGACCTCTGACCTGTAGAAGTAGTAATTCTGTCTGACCTGTAGAAGTAGTAATTCTGTAGTGTTTGATTGACACACACCTTGACCAATGACAGGACACACGGAGAAGATTTACTCCATCAAGTTCCACCCCCACGCGTCCGGCCTGCTGGCGTCCTCCTCCTACGACCTCACAGTGAGACTGTGGAACCTGGAGATGGGAGAGGAAGTCAAACGACTCAGCGGACATCAGGACCAGGTCTGTCTGTCTGTCTATCTATCTGTCTATCATCTGTCTGTCTCTATCTATCATCTGTTTGTTTTGTTTGTTTGTCTGTCTATCTGTCTGTCTGTCTGTCTGTCTGTCTATCTATCTATCGTCTGTCTGTCTATCTATCATCTGTCTGTCTGTCTGTCTATCTATCTATCATCTGTCTGTCTCTATCTATCATATGTTTGTTTGTTTGTTTGTCTGTCTGTCTGTCTGTCTATCTATCTATCATCTGTCTGTCTCTATCTTATCATCTGTCTGTTTGTCTGTCTGTCTGTCTGCCTGTCTGTCTGTCTATCTATCATCTGTCTGCCTGTCTATCGTCTGTTTGTCTGTCTATCTATCTATCTATCGTCTGTCTGTCTGTCTTGTCTAGTCAATTTTGTAGACATCAAGGCAGCTTACTATGTTCTCTCTTAGATATTTGGCATTGCTTGGAGTCCAGACGGGAAACTACTGGCCACTGTGTGTAAGGACGGAAAAGTGCGACTGTACGACCCACGCAAGTCCACCTTGCCTGTCCAGGTTAGTTCTGCATCAGATTAATATTATTAAACTTCGAAAGCAAAATAAATCATATCTTTTTGACAAAGATTTACCATCTTTGTCTATGCAGGAGGGCCCAGGACCTGAGGGCCAGAGAGGAGCCCGTGTAGTGTGGGTCTGTGATGGCAAGTACCTGCTGGTTTCAGGATTCGACAGGTACAATATACCACAAATTTAGCCAAAATGATCATAGTATTGTTACTAGCAGTGCCTCTCTGGCGCTAAAAGAGTTTTAATGGCTTATTTCCTTTACAGCCGCAGTGAAAGGCAGCTGTACCTGTTCTCCGCGGAGTCCTTGGCATCCGGGTCTGTGGCTTCAGCGCCCGCTGATGTGTCTCCCTCGACCCTTATCCCATTCTATGATCCCGACACCAGCGTCCTCATCCTCACTGGCAAGGTGTGTGAGTGTGTGTCTTTGCTGAACATTAAAATTGGCCATTGGTTTATAGTAACAAACAGATTCATGCAACAGTGTGTTTATTTGTCCTTTGGTCTTTCAGGGTGACACACGTGTTTATATATATGAGATCGTGCCTGAAGCGCCGTACATCATGGAATGTAGTAGTTTTCATTCCTCTGAACCACACAAGGTATTATTGTTGGTGCTGTTGTGATGTTATTGATGATACAGAAAGCAGACTGTTTAACTAATGTCTTAACGTGTCGTCACAGGGCTTGTGTTTCCTGCCGAAGGCTGAATGTGATGTGCGTGATGTGGAAGTGGCTCGAGCCATCCGACTTGGCAAGACCACCATTGAACCCGTGGCCTTCAGAGTGCCTCGTGTCAAAGTAAGAGTGACCCTCATACCAGAATCTGAAAACTAATTATTATTATTAATTTTATTATAGGCTATTTTTAAATGACATTGTGTCTATATTTCTGGATACCTTTAGCTTGATCATTTTTGAGTACTTTTTCAGCTTTATATTACAGTGTTTGTTTCTCATGCTGAATGAACAAATGTAAACATTTGAATCTGTCTTCGCTCCACAGAAAGAGTTTTTCCAGGATGATGTTTTCCCGGAGACTGCAGTGTGGTGGGAAGCATCTCTGACCGCTGCTGCCTGGCTCTCTGGATCCAACGGACAGCACCGCAAAATCAGCCTGCGGCCCAAAGACATGACACCCGGTACAGCTCAACATCCCCAAACGCAACTCAAAGAATACCTGTCCAAAAATCTGCTCTATGCATGTAGTATTACAATACCCTTCTTTATGAACTGTTTTCTTTCAGTGAGTGAAGCACCAAAAGAGGCTCCTGTTAGGAAGTACCTGCCCTCCTCCGTCTATCTGGAGGAAAAAACTGATGAACAGAAGAAAGAGGAGGTATCTCTGTCTGTCTGTCTGTCTTTCTATCTATCATTTGTTTGTTCATTCATTCATTCTATATTGCTGTTGTTTGTTTATTCTGTCTGTGTGTCTGTCTCTGTCTATCGTTTGTTTGTTCTATCTGTCTATTGTTTGTTTGTTTGTTCATTCTGTCTGTCTGTCTGTCTGTGTGTCTGTCTCTCTTTGTCTATCGTTTGTTTGTTCGTTCATTCTGTCTGTCTGACATTTGTTTGTTCTGTCTGTTCTGTCATTATCTTTGTTTTATCGGCCAAATTTCTATCCTTTGTTTGTTCATCCTGTCTGTCTCTCTGTCTATCGTTTGTTTGTTCTGTCTGTCTATCGTTTGTTTGTTAATGTATTCTGTCTGTCTGGCATTTGTTCTGTCTGTCTTTCAATCATTTGTTTGTTTGTTCTGTCTGTCTGTCTGTCTGTCTGTCTGTCTATCGTTTGTTCGTTCATTCTGCCTGTCCATCATTTGTTCTGTCTGTCTCTCTCTGTCTATCATTTGTTTTTTTATTTTATCTGTCTGTCTGTCTGTCTGTCATTTTTTTGTCTGTCTATTGTTTGTTTGTTCATTAATTCTATATATCTGTCGTTTGTTTGTTTGTTCATTCTGTCTGACATTTGTTATTCTGTCTGTCTTTCTATCATTTGTTTGTTTGTTCTCTGTCTGTCTATCATTTGTTCGTTCATTCTGTCTCTGTCTATCATTTGTTTGTTCATTCATTCTTTCTGTAGTTTGTTTGTTCTGTCTGTCTGTGTGTGTCTGTCTCTCTCTGTCTATCGTTTGTTTGTTCGTTCATTCTCTGTTTATCGTTTGTTTTTTCTGTCTGTCTATCGTTTGTTTGTTAATTTATTCTGTCTGTCTGGCATTTGTTCTGTCTGTCTTTCAATCATTTGTTTGTGTGTTCTGTCTGTCTGTCTGTCTATCGTTTGTTCGTTCATTCTGCCTGTCCATCATTTGTTCTGTCTGTCTCTCTCTGTCTATCATTTGTTTTTTTATTTTATCTGTCTGTCTGTCATTTTTTGTCTGTCTATTGTTTGTTTGTTCTGTCTGTCTGTCTGTCTGTCTCTCACTGTCTGTCTGTCTGTCTGTCTGTCGATTGTTCTGTCTGTCATTTGTTCATTCTATCTGTCTGTAATTTGTTTGTTCTGTCTGTGTGTCTGTCTCTCTGTCTTGTTGTTTGTTCTATCTCTGTCGTTTGATCATTCTGTCTATTTGTATGTTTGTTCTATCTATGTCTCTCTGTCTATCATTTGTTTTTGTCTGTTCGTTCCATCTGTTGTTTGTTTATTCATTCTATCTGTCTGTCGTTTATTTGTTCCGTCTCTCTATGTCGTTTGTTTGTTTATTCATTCTATCTGTGTGTTCTATCTATCTGTCCATCTGTCGTTCCTTCATTCTGTCCATCTATCTGTCTCATTTATGTGTGTATGTGTGTTTCTTGCAGTTGCTCAGTGCCATGGTGGCGAAGCTGGGAAACAGGGAAGACCCTCTGCCACAGGAGTTATATGAGGGGGTGGATGAAGACGAGTGGGTGAGTAAAGAACTGACCCCACAAACATACACACACCAGATGATTCATGACACACTGTAAACCATCTAAATCCTGTCTGTGTGTGTTTCAGGATGACTAACACACAAGCCTTGCCTCGCGGTCCAGTCAGGGTGCCAGCAGCAGACATGGGACGTGCCTGCTATATTTGAATCTTGCCATTCCAGGGTGCCAACGTACCTCTGAACCTCCGAAACGCTCCTCATCCCATCGGCTCCAGCTCCATACAACCTGCTGATTCACTCTCACACACTCCTCCATCCGTCTTCTAGATAATCAACCCGTCATCTATATGCATTGGTTTAACTGGAGTATTAATATCTGTTATTAGCGGTTAAAATGATTCTTCACTGATTAAACACATTCGTATGCATAGCTCAGACATTCATCTCAGATGCATAACGCACATTTACAATATGACAGTTTTAATGATGGGCATCAGTTTTGTACTGCTGTAATTGTATAATGACTGCATGATAGCACATGCCTTCCTTAATCTGTAACACAAAACCTCTCTAGATATTTTCATTGGTGAAATGTGCACTTAATACAATCATTTGACTATTGAAATGGTTAAATGTACGTTTTACATTGATATTGTGGTAATTTGTTGGATTAAATGTCACCTCCTTTAGGTTCTTGGCAGTGTTAGATATCCTTTAATAAGTCTTGAGCAAAAATGTATGTGTAACCTTTAAATGAATGATCTGGAGACTGTTGAAAACACTCCTTTTTAAACTGGAAAATACTCATTTTTGTATATTTCCTTCTGCTTAACCTCATCAACAGTATTAACACAAATCTGCTTCACAAGGGTATTTTCTCCAATAATCAGGTCTATCACAAGGCAATACAACTAATTTAGTTTTTTTTAACAGAACATGTTTACATATGCCAGGTAAGGAATCGTGCATGTTATGGCACTTGTACCGTGTGATGTCCTGTGCTTGACATGTGATCATGTAATCACACATAAATGGTAGATGTTAATAGACATGGTAATGATCTGCTAAGTGTTTTTTAAATGTGAGCTCATTTTGTTACCAATCTGATGTTTTTGGGATGCTTTTTCACAGCACTTGTAATCGCGTTCATTTTAATACTTTATAAGCAATAATGTTTTTCACTCCTCTTTTGAATGGAATCAGTCTTGTGGGAATGTTGCCGCAAAATAAAACCTTGAGAGCTAAGAAATATGGAATTGAGTGGTGTATTTATTGATGATCATCACAATCATATTGTAATTGTTGCAATTGTTATTGTTGCCATTATTATTATTATCATTATTATTATGCAATGTGTTAATGATATAATTATGTAATTATATATATACATGCATTAATAATACTACATACATTACATAATATTATATAATGTATTGTTAATACAGTATATTATTATTATCAAAGTTGTTGTTTCTCTCTATATATACAGTTAAGTACAGCTATAAGTTACTTAGAAATCATATCTGAAATTGTCATGTAGGTGCATTTCATAATCTAAAAAAAAAAATCTACAATGTATGATTTTTTAACTGTATGATACAGCTGCATAAGTATTTGAACACCTGAGAAAATCAATCTTTTGTTTGCAATTACTCAAACGGTAATTTGCACATGCAGGAACTATAGATCAGTCAGGTTTCTGGCCTGTTGTTTGAGCTAAAGATTATTAGGTAGACTAGTTGATATGCTTCTTATCCTTGGTTATCCTGTATTGTCATGTTGGAATCGACCCATCTTCAATGCTCTAACTGATTGTTCCTCAAAATCTCGCAATACATAGTGCAGTATGTGCAGTTGATGCTTGCTTCACAGTAGGGATATGGTACTCATGTTTAGTGGAATTATGATTCTAATCTGACCACATGACTTATGAGATCATCCAAATGATTGGCAAACTTAAGTCCCTGGACATGTGCTGGTTTAAGCATTTGCTATGCATGATGACGTCTTATGTATTACCAACAGTGGAAACTGGTCCCATCTTTGCAGGTCATTTAGTTATTTCTCACCTTTCTTAGGATCATTGAGACCCCACGAGGTTCTTGCATGGAGCCCCAGTCTTGACAGTCATGTTTACTATTTTCTAATGATTGCAACAGTTTTTTTCACCAAGCAATTTCAATTGTGGATGTACAAAACAGCTCTTTGGTCTTGGCCATGTTAGTAGTTGGATTCTTACTGATTGTATGCAGGTATGCAGCTAACGACCTCAAACAGGTGCATCTACATTTTAAAGGCAGACTAACAAGGGTCAGAATTCTAGCTGATAGACAGATGTTCAAATACCAGCTGTATCATACAAATAAATAGTTACATACATTGTGATTTCTGTTTTTTTTTTTAGATTATGTCTCTCACAACATGCACCTACGATGACAATTTTCCATGATTTCTAAGTGGGAGAACTTGCAAAATAGTAAATACTTATTTTCCTCACTGTATATTCTGGTTATAGACAAAATTCTTATCTGGTAATAATAAATATACATTTATTTTGTTTATTATTAGTTAGTAGTAATAGTAGTAGTATTTAATGTTATATATTCACAATATAATATTAGTAGTAGTATTTCTCTCTATATATGTATATTTTATTCAAGAAGTTATAGAGAAATTTCCCATCTGGTGATTTTAAATGCATTCCATGACTTATGTTTTTATTATTATTATTATTACTACTACTACTACAACATTTACAAGCACAATATGAAAAAATGTAGAGAGTTACAATATGCTACAAGGAACTATAAAAATAACTAAACCTAAAATTAACTCGTTTAACTAAAACGAGTTTTTTAAAGCATGTAAAAAGCATCAATCTTCTTGAAATTAATAATGACTGTATTTTCTTACTGTCCTGCTTGATGACGTCACTACCGTACGCCTCCATTGACTCAATCTGAGCAGATTATTGATAAAGATTTTTCTTTACTTTGGGGAAATGTTTTATTTTGTTAATTAAAAAAAAAAGTGAATTTACAGAAAAACTAATTGTACTTAATCTCCTTATTTTGTTAACAAAATTTTATATACATAAATGTAAATTTTCATGTCAGAAGCCACTGTTTTATGTATTGCTTGCTGAAATACAGCATTACTTTGAGACTATTTCTAACTCTTGTAATAAGAAGGCTTTAAAAACTGTTGAAATTTGTAAACTGTTTAATCTTTTCCTTTGAATGCAATGTTTTATTTTATTTTATACTCCTGTCTAGTAATTTATTTTTGTTATTATAACTTTTTATTTATTTAATTTTCTTTTTATTATTATTATTTTGTATTTTTGTACTGTAACTGCTTTTTATTGATTGACAAAAAAACAACAACAAATGAATATCTGAGCAGCTCGTGAGTGTCCTCCAGCCAGCAGGTGTCAGTGTGTGTTGTGTGTGTTCGTCTCGTTTCTTCGCCGGTTTCATCAACCTTGATGGAGTTACACGTGAAAACATTTGCTCTAAACTGAGCTGTTTAACATCATCACAGCAGATCAGTATGGTATGTTCATATATTTATTTAACGATCATAATCATTTTATGATTTAATGTCGGTAGCTCTGTATTTCATCTCTAGAAATGCTAATAATGGATCATTCCATATCAGATGATCTTATGCAACGACCTTGCATTTCATTTTCATAGCAGGAGTAATGTCACATTACATTATGAACGAAAAATGGTTGTATGAACGATCAATGACTCTCTATGACCGCAGAAGTGATGTGAAGATGATTTAAAGAGGCTGTGTATTTGTGAAGCAGTGAATTAAATATGTTAGCTCAAATGCATGTATTTATTATTTAATATTTAATTTATTTCACTCATAATGACACATTATTTATCATGAAACAATTGTATGCGAACGTTTTGTTCTGAAACAAGAAGGTGTCAATCTAAAATGTGTCATTTGCCTTCCTTGCAAACGTTGTATCCTCTCACATGCAATTGCATGCCACTTTCTTAATGTTTTATCATGTTCTACTAGTTATTGTGTTTCTGTGTTCACATAGGCCAAGTATCTGGCTCAGATCATTGTGATGGGGGCTCAGGTGGTCGGACGAGCTTTTGCAAGAGCGTTACGTCAAGAATTTGCAGGTAAATTAAAAAAAATGCTATATTATGTTCATTTATTAATAAATAATAGCATATTAATATTAGTAGCATTTATTATTCATCAATTTCTCACCATTAGGTAAATGGTATTTGTTCTTGTTAATATCTACTTGATACATACATTAAATAAATACATGTATATATATGTATTTATTTATTCATTCATTCATTCATTTATTTATTCTTAATTAACATCTCCATAAAGTATCAACCAAATATTACAATGTACTTATAGTTATCATTGTAAATCTTCTATTTTTGTCTTATTTTGGGGGTCTTAGGGGAATATGACAGCATTGCAATGTCTTAATACTCAAATGTTTTACCATGACTGATGTTAATGATCTCCAGTATGAGGAATACTGTATGTGTGAAATATGACTGTAGTATGTTGTGTGAATGTTAACGCAGCCAGTCAGGCGGCTGCTGACGCTCGGGGTCAAGCGGGCAGACAGTCTGCGGCTGCGTCTAGTTTCACAGGAATGACTTTACAAGAAGCCCAACAGATACTGAACATCTCCACATTAACACCAGAGGAGATCCAGAAGGTGAAAGTCTGTTTTCACAGTCTGTAATATAGGGCCTAATTGGGATCAGCATTACAGGATTCACCCTCTAACAAAATGTGTTTTTATTTTCTCCTCAGAATTATGAGCATTTATTTAAAGTCAATGACAAAGCTGTTGGTGGGTCATTATATCTTCAATCAAAGGTAAGCAATGAGACGATCATTCAGAATGGTCTTTTTTTTTGTTGTTGTCTTTTTGTTAACATCACAATAATGATAAAGCAGGTTTGTGGTCACAGAAACTCTTGGTTCAGGGTCACTCATGGATTTTCATCCCACTGAGCCCAGATCTTTAGATCAAATAATAATAATATGTGTTTTTGTCATGGACTCTTGTAGGTGGTACGGGCTAAAGAGCGTCTGGATGAAGAACTCACCATTCAACAGCAGCACCAAACCAAACCACCAGACCAGCAGCAGACATGAGCTCTATCCTCACACCCCTCCACTGTAATTATGACCCAGACCCACAATAAAACTTCATCTTTTTGTACATTGAAATGTCAATCATTTCTTTATTCATCTGTCTGAGTGGAGGAGTATTTTCTGGATGTTACTTGGAAGGTAATTTATCCTGAGGTCTTGTTGGACTTCATCCAGGAGCTCATGGAACTTTCTAACATGTTTTTACTCTTCAAAAGTTTGGTGTTGGTAAGATTTTTGAAAGAAGTCTCATCAAGGCTGCATTTATTGGATCAAAACTACAGTAAAAAACGTAATATTGTGAAATATTGTTACAATTTAAATTACCTGTTTTCTAGTTGAATATATTGGAAAATGTAATTTATTTCTGTGTTCAAAGCTGAATTTTCAGCATCGTTACTCCAGTCTTCAGTGTCACATGATCCTTCAGAAATCATTCTAATATGCTGATTTGTTGCTTAAAGGGGTCATGTGACGTTGCTAAAAAGAACATTATTTTGTGTATTTGGTGTAATGCAATGTGTTTATGCGGTTTAAGGTTAAAAAACACATTATTTTCCACATACTGTACATTATTGTTGCTCCTCTATGCCCCGGCTTTCTGAAACACACCGATTTTTACAAAGCTCATCGTTCTGAGAAGTGAGGCGTGCTCTGATTGGCCAGCTATCCAGTGCGTTGTGATTGGTCGAATACCTCAAGCATGAGACGGAAATGTTACGCCCCTCACCATATTGTGATGCCGTGTCCCGGCGCGATGACACAAAAACAATAAAACCCATTACAAACGAGGCATTTGTTGCATCCAGTGGAGACATAATTACTGATTATAATGACTTATACGGTCTTTTTACGTGTTGCGTTGCATCACATTTGTGATCAGAGAAACGCCAAACAACAAGCACTATACACCGCTCAAAACTCGCATTTGAATAGTCAGTAGCAGAAACGTACTTGCAGACTGTGAGTCAGAAGTGTCAGACTGTTCTTGCAAAGTTGGAATTGTCCCACTTTATAGAAACAGCCTTTGTACACAGAAGCATTGTAGGCTACTCTTTCAGGTTCAGGAAATAGTCCTCCGTAAAATGCGCTGCACACACTCTAATATTAGGGTTGAACTGTTCTGGAACAGTGTTGTAAATATAATTTAACCACTGATTTCTAGTTGTGTCCTCTTTTGGAAGCCCAAACAAAGTACTTTTGCTTTCTCAACGAAACACAGCGTCTCCAGGACATGGCGGCGGCAGCAGCAACAATACTACAGAGATAATAATAGTTCTGCCCTCTTTCTTTGCGTTAACATTTGGGCGGTGTTATGCAAATCTTCCCACACCGTGACGTAGACATGTGGGGGTGTGTTTGAATGAGCCGTTTTAGGTGGGCGTGGTCGAGTCTTAACTTTTATAAAGAATATCTCTTTGGTTTTGAGACTTTAGTCTTTGCAACTTTACAGATCTTATCTATGCACAATCAGCTTGTAACACTCCAAAGAGAAAGAAAAACTTGAAATCGCATCATATGACCCCTTAAGAAATAGAAACCTTTTGTAACACATGAATGTATTTACTGTCTTTTTTGATCAATTTAATGCATCCTTGCTGATTTTATTTTTTTTTTTTGCTGACCTCAAACTTTTGAAAAGTTGTCCATCCATCCATTTCTTCATGTTGAAAGGAATGATATGGATTTACTATAAGGTATCAACTTCATTTCAGGCTTAATGTATATTACCACAGAAGTCATTTAAAACTGTTAAAACTAGGAAAATGGTTGCAGTAATTCAACAATTAAAATCTAGGCAATACCTTGGATATAAAAACTTTGGATGGATTTTTCTTCAGCGAAAAGTGCTTGTATCGCATGTCCATCTTTTCCAAGCTATGAAAGGAGATGAGAGATTGTCCAGACAAGGTTAATAAGTAATGCTATCACACCTGTCATGTTTAAGTCTTGTGGCTGTACTTTAGAAACAGTAATTTATGTTTATCCCAGTATAAGAAAATGTTTATCCCAGTATAATATTATGCCCCATAGACTTCTGTGTAACTGTAAACAGTCCAGTCTGGATGATGCTTGTCTGTGGTAATCAACAGTGCAGCAGATGTATTTATTTTTTTTCATCCAGAACTTTCCGTAAAATCTTGATACATTTGGTCTTCATTTAAGGTCATTCTTTTACCTTCATTTACTACGGTCAGATTCACACCATAAATACTGTCAGTGAAGCAATATACAACATGTGTTGCTATTTGAGTGATCAATAAATTTCCGCTGGTTGGTTATTACTGTAATTAATATATTTAAATATTAATATATATAATAATATGTATTACATTTGTTATTGTATTTTGCCGTTTTTGCCCAACCCCAGTATATGTATTATGAATGTAGTCTGTACATTAAAAAAATAAAATATATATATATATATATAAATGCATTATGAATTAATGAGAGCTTCAGACTTCTGTGATTTAAACCAGCTAATCACACTGGATCTTTAACAAAGAAAATGACTGAATATTGAACATATTTGTTCAAATTATACTGTGTTTTATCTTCAGGATTAAATATCAAATATTAATGAGGATTAGGTCATAAACACTGACTACTGAAATCTGTTTTGAGATCCTCACACACACTGTGTATTTACACTAAAATTACTGTTATGTATATTTCAGTTATTCAAACAGGGGTCAGTCAGACAAGTCGAGCAAAAGCAAACAGATGAAAGAGCCAAGAAAAATAGTTCAACATCTCATCCGAGGCTAAGACCCTGATCTGAGTTAATACTGTAAACATTTCAGCCCTCTGTACATGAATATCCCAAACATTCAGCCAAAAAAAAAACACAGAGCAAAGCACAATATATCAAATGCAAATTTATTAAACATTTGTTTCTTTTCTTTTCATTGACATCCTTATCAATATCGTAATAAAAATCCTCTAAAACAGGAGCACACACCTATGTTGTACCAACTGGAGACTTACAGCTCTAAAATTCTGCATGTTCAGCTTCAGAACATGATGCTGGGAAAAAATATATATTTATTTATATATATATTTATTTTCATATACTGTATTACATCTACATTTCAACTATAATAAAAGGCACTTGGAAAAAATTAAAATACTGATATTAAGATATCTCAAAAATGTGCAAAAAAAATGGAAACTGGCCTTTTCAGGCCATAGTCTTTTTGTTAACCCTTTGTGCATCTCTGTGGCACTTCATTGAATGTGTCCTATTATTAGTTAATTTTAGAAACATTTTTAATTTTAATGTGAGCTTTTTTCTTTAGATTCTAAAATGGTGCTTAATTTATGTACCGTATATAGTTTCTTGCATCATTGGGGTTTTACTGGAGTGAATATCTAAATTTAAATATCTAGCTCTGACATCTTCCCTGCCATTCAGTTTATTGCTTAAGTCTCTCACATACAGTTGCAGTAAATTCAGAGTCATTGGGGATGCACCATTGTTTTGTTAAGGCCTTTGGAGTCTCCTGTGTAAAACAGTGTGGCCGTTTTCAGAGTGCTCAAAGGGTTAAAGGTTCAAACAGCTTATCTGATATTGAACATTGATGTAGACCTTGACAGGTCTGTGTCAGTATCAGCTTTCTCCAGCCAACAACATGAGAAAAGGGAGTAGGAGAAGGTGGGCAAAGATATTTCCAACTTGTTTAAAGATGCAAGGGTTAATAAACGTCATTACCGGTAAAGCCTCCTAAATACATGCTGATGTCAAAGCTCTCCAAACCTGAGAGTATTGTGTTTGATTACTGCATGTATTTGCATGTTAGCTCTACTTAAAGGCTTTATAGAAGAACAGGGTTAACCTTTTCTTGGCTTTAACCGAATAAATAAAAATAATCTGGGGCCGTGTAAGGGTCAGTGACCTACTTTTGAAACTTGGCGCACGATCAAGATGTGGACAGTGGGGACTTGTGGACATGTTGATTGCTTGAATGTCCATTATAAAGAATATTACAGTATGTAAACTTCAAAAATCGCGGTATGATTATGGGCTAAATGTAAGGGCTTCTTACTCAAACCCTTCCCAGAAACGTATCCATCACCTCCTCCTGTCATTTCTCCCTCTTTCCTCACGATTCATCTGCTGGAGAAAGCTGAACACAGAATAGCGATAGTACAAACGAAGCAACTTCAACATCAGGAAATGTCACGTCCAAAAACAAAACAATAAAGTCAGTAAAACAAAACAGCATTAATTGTATAGTTTCCACAAACAATAAAACAAAAATAATGATGGAATAAGACTCTGAGTGTACAAATGGTTTGGAGGGGAGGGCAGGGTACATGCTTTAAGGAAGTGTGATTATTTCAGTCAGGAATGTTTTTACATTACATTCGTTTGTTATATAATTTTTTTTCTCCCAATCTATGAGTAATGGACATTACTGAAAGATGCTCTAAATATGTCATCTCTGTTACAGAAGTACTTCTCTTGAGAAGACAGAAGCTGTTACGTGCCTGAGTTCAGGAGAGAAGACTTAATCAAGAGCGTTATTTTAATCTGAATGAGATCTTGATTGTGACATTTGTATCATCAATGGAGGATGACAAAGACTGTGTAAAGTCTCTCTCACATGACCCACTTCAGAACTTCAATGCACCTTTCAACACAAGAATCATACGCCGCTTTGACGTTGTAGATTGCATCATAAAATGTACAATATGAATATCTGCCTTAAAGGTTGTGTTGTACAACTTGATGTGCCTAAAATCTAGCACAGAATCTGTCTTTTGAGTTTTGATTTTCAGTTTGTATGATGTACCACATAATGACACATGCAACTGGGAAAAATCAGAGCCAAATGGGGTCAAATGTGAAATTTTTAGTATTTGGAGCATCGCCTACAACTCCATTTGTGTAAGGTGGCATCAGGAGTAATGCTGAAACATGACGCCTCGCTCTAGAGTTTGATGCATTGGAGAATGTTGATGTGGGTCATGTGAAAGTGTCTTAAATCAAAATCCTTTCTTTTGGCCACCTGAATAGTGCTTTCTACACTTTATTATCAAGTCCCTACTTTAATCTCTAGGTTTACGATTAGATTTTTAGCACAGTGATTTAACATGGGGCAAACTGTGAAAGCAAAGTTACTTTAACCAAACTAGGCCCTTAATCGTTGCAGTACACTTAAACTGGTGTATTGCAAGTCTCAGCTGGCAAGTGTCCACTGGGTTGTGGAAAACAGTTTAACATTTCACTATTATGCATCAGCCAAAGGTCCTTTGTTTTACCCTGCCGTGCTAGCATACTGCAAAGTGGGACAATACTGTTAAATCTGGCCCTTGGTTCAGCTAGTAGTGTGCAGTACAAGTGATGACCATAAGATGGCACTATTTACAACAGTGCCATCATGTCCTATGGGGCGTTAGCATGACCGCTTGGTTAGTTTGTGCCCTTGTATGACTTAAAACTCAGTCAGTCTGAGCCTTGTGTCTGTAAATTTCTTATTCAACAAAATAGAGCTAGTCAAGGTTTCTATTTCCTCCTCCTCAGAGGACAGATTGTCATTCATACTTTGTCTATTTTTATTCAAAAGTGTATGCTTACATTGCAGTGACACAGCTAGCAGCAAATGCAAGGTTTTTCATATAGTTTGCAATAGGATTGAGCTAAGGAAGTTCACTTGCAAGGGATGCAGAGGGTACCCGCTGACCGAGGTGGGACTCGGGACAGTCTGAAGCAGTGGTGTCCATTCCCGCTTCTAAAGGGCCACCGTCCAGGAAAGTTTAGCTCTAGCCCTAAGTAAACACACCTGTACCAGCTAATCAAGTTCTTCAGGATCACTAGAAACTTGTATGTAGGAGCTGAACTCTGCTGGAAAGTGGCATATCAGGGCCAGAACTGGACACTACTGGTCTAAAGGGTACAACAGAAGTTGATTGACCTTAAGTAAAGAGCTGCTCTCGCCTGACCTACGACCTCAGCACCCCTTTGCAAACCTGACCAAGCCCATGCGATTTAGCCTCAAAGATCTCTAGCTCGCTATGCTTAGAGGTCTTTTCATAATGCACGGAATGGCTTGAAGGTCAGTTCCTGAAGAATAATAGCATACATTTGTGTCTTTAGTGTGTTGCGTACACTGTCGTCCAAAAGTTTCTCTTACGCATAAATACAATTGTCTCTTGAAGCAAGGGCACAGATTCTGAAGTCTGCCGTTTAGATCAGTGCTCTCATAAAACAGAAAACAATGTGTATAAGACTTGGGGTCCAATCTTGATTCTGGAGAGCCACCAGAGTTTAGACCAGGGGAGGGCAACCATGGCCCTCAAGGTCCACTGTCCTGCAGAGTTTACCTCCAACAAACTCACCTGGCTGTAATTTATCTAGTACTCTTATAGACTATGATTAGTTTAGTTTCTGTTTAGTGAGGGTTGTAACTAAACTGCAGGACAGTGGACTTTGAGTGCCAGATTTGCCCACCACTACTTTAGCCCCAACCCTAATTAAACACAGTTAATCGAGCTCTTCAGGATTACTCAAAACTTTCAAGCAGGTGTGTTGGAGCAGGTTGGAGCTAAACTCTCCAGGAGCAAGATTGGATAACCCTGGTAATAAGATAAGCCAGAAAGAAAGAGAATGGAATGGAGGTGAGTGTTTGGCCACTTTCTAGATTGTTACGAAAATTTCGCTTCAAGATACCATCCCTATTGCCACAAGAAACAGGTAGCTGTGTCCGACCATAAGTTACAAATTAGAACTGAAGTAGCGCTAAAAGTTGAAAATGGTATCACCTCCAAGCAGAAACGCATTTGCTTTGTGAACCCCCCCCCATAGGCTTGCCTCTGACCTCTGACCCCTGTTCCACCCCCACCCTTCCCCTGCCGTTCCTCTGGAATGTGGCGCTCAGTTGACCACAGCTGGCTTCAGCACCACCGAGCCAGAAGGGATGACAACCCAAGACAGGGGGTCGTGGGACGCCCCCGTAGACAAGTTGAGCACTCCGCCGTGGATCTCGTCCTCACCCTCCTCGCCTCTGGCCTTGCCCATGCCATGGTCCCTGCGCTCCGAGCCCAAAATGGGCACCATGGGCAACCCCAATGTGGAAGATGAGAAGGTATGAGAAAGTAAGGGTGACTTGGCCAGGCCAAGCGGGGAACCACTGAAGGACAGGATGGAGGTCCCTCCAAGCCCAGCTGGACAGGAGCTTGGGCAGCCCAGTGTGCTCAAGTCCAAGGGGCGGGGACTGAGGGGGGACAAGGGGAGGGAGCCTCTGAGTCCCTGCAGACCGTGACCGCCCAGGAGAGCAGCGGCAGCACCAGGAATGATGATGTGGGCCCCACTGACATAAGTCAGCTCAGATTCTTTCCCTGCCCCTGCAATCTGCCCTGGCTTCATCAGAGAGCCCACCCCACCCGGACCTCCCTGCTCCTGGGCTACAAAGTGCCCGTGAGCCTTGATATGCTTCCTCAGGGAGCTGGGGTCCGTGTAGCGTTTTAAGCAGCCCACCATCTTGCAGTAGTAGGGCTTGTCCACATAGTGCGTGCGCGTGTGTTTGAACCGGTCACTGGAATTGGAGTAGCGCTTGTTGCAGCCCTCGTAGGGACAGATGTAGGGCTTCTCTCCTGAAATACAACCACCAAGTTAGCCAGGTCATGCAATCTTCACGTATCTATCCATACATTTAACTTGGTACAGACCTGTGTGTGAGCGGTTGTGAATCTTGAGGTTCTCCAGGCGGGAAAAGCTCTTGTTGCAGGTGGGACAGCGGTGAGGTTTCTCATTGGTGTGAGTACGGATGTGTATCAGCATCTTGTACCTAATGATGCAGACATTAGAATTAAGGTGCATGCTTTAGAATCAAAGGGTTGGTTCACCCAAATATTCATTCATCTTTAGAACACAAATTAAGATGTTTTTTATAAAATCCAAAAGCTTTCTGACCCTGCATAGACAGCAATGGAACTACCACGTTAAAGGTCCAGAAACGTATTAAGGACATAGATAATAATAGTAATGAAGCTACACGAATACTTTTTGTGTGCAAAGTAAACAAAAAAAAATACTTTACTCAACAATTCTTCTCTTCCGTGTTAGTCTCCGCCACGCATTCACAAGAATACCATGAAGCATGCGTATGATTCTGCTGACGCAGGAGCCGGCGTTCTGATATAGAACCCGGATACACTGCGCCTTGTTTGCAAGCAGAGGAATGCACATGTCGAAGTCTGATACGGAAGAGAATAAATTGTTGAATAAAGTTATTTTTGTTTTCTTTGCGTTCAAAAAGTATTCTCGTAGCTTCATAGAATTAAGATTGAACCACTGATGTCACATGGACTATTTTAACAATGTCCTTACTACCTTTCTGGGCCTAGAATGTGGTAGTTGCATTGCTGTCTATGAAGGTTCAGAAAATAACAAAAAGCAAAATCTTAATTTGTGTTCCGAAGATAAATGAAGGTCTTACGGGTTTGGAACGACATGAGGGTGAGTAATTAATGACAGAATTTTCATTTTTGAGTGAACTATCCCTTTAAGGTAAATGCTTATGCAACTTAACAGTGCCACTAATAGCTGTAACTGCAGAATTTTCCTTTCCAAGGAAATTAACCTAAAATGGCTTATATGGTGGGTATTTTAAAATAAAAAAAAGACTTGTTATACTAGCAACACACCAGTATTTCTCCATTTGTATCTTTGACATGTCAATATTCAGTAATACAATATACCTTTAAAATTACCATGCTCAATTTTGTGGGCATTTCAGAATATCGTGAGATAAACTATTAGCCAAATTGTTTACTTTTTTCTAAACACACCATAGCGTAATTTCAATCAACGAGTTAAGATTAACACAACACTCTCCTGTCCAGCTTTTAAATGTAGCTTTCTTTAACCCTCTGATGCATCATGGTCACTACAGTGGACAGCTATTTGGAAGCCATTTTGAACCATTTAGGATGTAGCATCATGTCCCAACCACCAACTGGTGAACCCCCAAAATGTTGTCTACAATTCAATTTAATTGTTGTATTTTTATCTATTTTTTTGTTTTGAGATATTGCATGAATATATTCAAGATGGCGGCGGGAAAAGGGGATGCACCATGTACCTTGGGAATAAGTGTTAAATACTTTTATTCTCAGAAAACCTATTTTAGTTAAATAGTTTGTCAGAAATAGATTCATCCAGATTTGAACAATATTTTTCTTGTACATTTTTTTTCTGTGACAGAAAATATATCGGTCCGGGTCGATATGACACTACAATGGACGTCATGCACCAAAGGGTATAATTCTGCCTATGGGCCTATACATAGGTTCTGCCTTATTTGTATTAATTAGTTTTATTAAAATTATGATATAATTTACACTTGAATGGTTTTATTGAACAGAAATATTAAAAGACCGAAGTATCCAATATACTGTCTTCGTTTTTTTCAGATTTAATCTGTGTTTATTTAAAGACAGGGATTTCAATGTGTTTATGTAATCTTACAGTCTATATTTATTTATTAGGTCTTATAAAAGTGTAGGCAGGTATACATGTATACTGTATGAGTGCAGATATATGTGTGCATGATTGCGTTCACCAAAGAGTGTATACATAGTGCCTTATTTGTGTTTTATTAAAATTATGATATAATTTACACTTGAGGGTGTGTGTGTGTCTATATTTATTTATTAGTGTGTAGGCTTGTGTGTGTTTGTATTTGTGAGTGTGTGGTGGGAGGGTGTGTGTGTGTGTGTGCTTGTGTGTGTTTGTATTTGTGCTCACATGTGTATGAATATGAATAACGTAGATTGGTCTAATTTGAATCCAAAAAATAAGACCCATTACCCCTTGGCTAACTGCTAATTGATTTAGTTCTTAAGACTTGAACATAGAGACTAAGTTTATGCAGCTGGCCCCTGCTGGTGCTAAATGATTCATAGACAGCCTGATTTAGAGAATGCAGTAAACACACCTGGCGTTGAATCCCCGTCCTTTGCGTGCACATCCCTCCCATTGGCAACAGTACCCAGATTCCTTCTCAGGCTTCACATGGAAGTCATTGACGTGATCCACCAGGTCTTGCAAGGAGTCAAAAAGTAGGTGGCACTGTGACAAGAAAACATGCACTGTGAGCTCAGGTAAAAAAAACAACAATGCACATTAGCACCTGCATTAAACTGCTTCTATTTCTCACCTTCCTCCAGCGACAGGCCAGCTGTTCATCTGCAGAGAGGTCTGGAGAAGCTCGTGTGTCCTTGAGCTGCCGAATGAACATCGAGGAAGGCAGGTGAAGCCCTCCTCCTCCTCCAATGGGCACGAAGAACTGGAACGCTTGAGACATCGCCCCTCCCTCCACGTAACGGATATGAGCCGAGTCCTGCGGGAACAAAACCAGAAAAGGCAAACATAATTCAAGCCTCTTTATCTTTTTACAGCAGGCCAGCGATTCTAGTAATAGTTGTTAAACTCAGTAACAGGAGCTACGGGAGGTCCGTGTTCTGTAATCGCCCTCTCAGCGGGAGACTCTTATGAGTGTTTTGCTGGATGTGGCGGCTCGTCCTCTCCATGTTTCTGCCCCCAGCTGTGCTGATCTGAGCTAATGCCCTGCCACACTTTGCACTCCACCACAGATTTGAGACTTTAATGAGAGAAAGCGAAATGGCAAGGCACCAATAAACGTAACACAATAAGAACATAGAATCTTATACATGGAGCTTGATTTTGCACAAGTGCCCTATTATGAGCACTCTGATAAAAGTGTTTTTAGATAGCATGACTAGAGAGTAAACTATAAACTAGAGATTGTTTTGAAGGAAATGTGAGTAGGTGGAATCAGCAGGAACCTGGTGATATTATGTTGACATTTGGGTCACGTTTTGATAAAATTGTGAGTAATATTGCTGTGTTATACTCAAATGTTACTTTTTCATCTGTTTGTTCAATTCAGTTCTTTGTGAAATTAAAATCTAAGTTAAGAATATGAGCAAATAGAAAAAATGTAAATATTTGTTGGTTTGATGACAATATTTTGCTCTATACTTGGTGGTCAGTCGAAAAAATGTAATTTAAATAATTTTAATTTATTTATTTAATACACTTAAGCTGAAACATTTTTTCCATCTCTAGTGGTTTTGTTGTTTTCAAAACTATTAAAATGACAAATGCTATTAAAATATTATTAATGTTATTTGTTGTAAATTTAGTACATTTCTTAATATGTAATAACTATACGTGTAAATATTTTCAAAATATATACTGCATGTGTGTGTGTATTTATATATACATAATAAATATACAAAGCACACATATTATGTGAACAAAAACTTTTATTTTGGATGCGATTAATCGTTTGACAGCACTAATATAAATACTTTTTATATACTGCTTTAGTATTTATTAATATTTTGAATTAGTTTTTATTTTAGTTTAAGTTTTAGTAATTGTATTGTGCTTTTGTCATTTTTATTCAAGTTCTTTTTTAAAATATTTATATATAGTTTTCCTTAGTTTTAGTCAATTTATTAATTCAACGTCAACTATTTTATTTCGGTTGCGAAACCTTTCAGACAAATTTTTAACAAAGATTTTTAGGTTTAAGTTTTTCATCTAATATTTATATTTCATTTTATTATTTTTAATAAATATATATAATATTCTTGTCATCAGAATATTTACAAAATGCCATTAAATAAGATACTGTGATATTTTAAAGTATATATATTTCTTTCTTTTACCCTCACTAGTTTTTTAGTGTTTAAGGGTTTGTTCATGTTTCTGCCCCTAACTATGAGCAATAGTAATAGTGATGCTTAAGGGTTAATTAGAGTAGAGACAATGATGGTTTTGACTGGACAACAGTGTCAGGGCTGTCTGGGAAGGTTTCAGCTATGTGAGAAATGTGCATAGAAAATCATGTAAAATGAGGCTCAGTGGTGCCATCATCTAAGACCTGGCTGCTGTTCATCCATTGGCTTAAAGGAGGGGTGGCAGGCATCGGAGACACACATAAGCACACAAAAAGCCATGCGCCTCGCTCCCAATTCAATTTTGAGCGAATTAAATTAAGCAGAAAGAGCTCTGTGTGGCTGTACCTCGCTGTAAATCTGATTTACCCTCGCGTCCCATCCGTCAGCCCCACAGACGGTGAAAGAGAGACACTTTTGTGAAGGGACACAGGGGGCATTTGATAAGAAACACCAGTTCTGGGTCACTGAGGGTAACAGATCTGAATGTCTCGTGTTGAGGGAAGATGGGGAATGTTCCTGTGCATTTAATGCACATACTTATGACCCAAACAGAACCGAGCCTTGGGTTGCTTATTAGTCCTGTTGCTGCTCCTCACTTCTCTTGATGCTTAATGAACATATCTTTTATAATAAAAGATATCTCAAGAAGTCTCATTTAAGAAGCAGCAGACCTAGTCTAAAGCTAATTATCATACATTTAAAGGGGCATTGCAAACAAACTGTCTTGTATTTCAGTTATAATAAGATTTTAAAATGTATTTTTTTTAGGGAACTTCTCTTTGAAACACTTTTCTTTTACCTTTTTACCTGTTTTAATGACAGTTCAAAGTCTGTGGTCAGTAAGATTTTTTCAGTGTTTTTGAAAGAAGTCTTTTATTGCTCACCAAGTCTGCATTTATTTAATCAAAAATACAATAAAAACGGTTATATAGTGAAATATTATTATCATTTAAAATACCATTTTTTAGTTGAATATATGTTAAAATGTAATTTATTCCTGTGATGTAAAGCTGAATTTTCAGCATCATTACTCCAGTCTTCAGTGTCACATGATCCTTCAGAAATCATTCTAATATGTGACACTGGAGCACAAAACCAGTCATAAGTCACATGGGTATGTTTGTAGCAATAGCCAGCATTACATTGTCTGGGTCAAAATTATTGATTTTTCCTTTATACCAAAAATTAGTAGGATATTAAGTAAAAATCATGTTCCATGAAGATATTTTGCAAATTTCCTACCGTAAATAAATCAAAACTTAATTTTTGATTAGTAATATGCATGGCTAAGAACATCATTTGCACAACTTTAAAGGCGATTTTCTCAGTATATAGATTTTTTTTGCACCCTCAGATTCCAGATTTTCAAATAGTTGTATCTCGGCCAAATATTGTCCTATCATAACAAACTATACATCAATACAAAGCTTATTTATTTAGCTTTGATGTATAAATCTCAGTTTTAAAAAAATGTTACCCTTATGACTGGTTTTGTGGTCCAGGGTCACATATGGTCATTTTATGCTTGCATACAAATCTCTTTACTGTATCTTTTGAACAATTTAATAAGAAAAACACTTGTGTTAAAGATACATTTTGTGAAAAGTCTCATCTTAAGAAGTGTTGCTTCCCAATTTTTAAGATAATTCTAATCTTGAATTTTAGATAGTTTAAATAAAAGACAAGTCAAAAAAGACTTTTAAAGTCATTTTTACAGTGTAATCAGATGGACTACAGGACACAACCCAAAACATCAACATAACAGATCATTAAACTGAAAAAAGGCTGTTTTTGCTTGCATTTTAGTATATTTAAGCTTAGATCACTGTAAAATATTTTAAAGTTATACTTCTGAGTGTCCATGGACATGTGCCGTTCCCTAGTGTTGTGGACTCACCCCGGGGAAAACGGGAGCTGAGCCGTTTCCATTGAAGAGATCCGGAGAGCAGGCGGTGTTTCTGGAGGACGGAGACATGCTGAGGTCCACAGCGGGCGGTGTGGGGGTCTCCGATTTATCCTGCAGGACACCTGTGGACATACACACCTCTGTTATATTCTCTGCTATTACAGTGTTGTATACGTCACGCTGTACTGAATTGTTTACCTGTGTGTGGAGAGGCAGGAGACGCTGGAATGATGACTGCGGTCCCGTCGTCTGCCATGCGCAGTTGCCCCGCCCCCCTGGCGTGAATGGGAGTGAGAGTGGGCGGAGACCTGACACCTCTGTCCCGCCCACTGACCCGCCCCCTTGGCACCTTCAGGTCCAGTGGCTCGTCTAAGGACAGCATGACGGCATGCGGTCCGGAGCCTGCAACCTGCACAGACAGACACAGAGAGCAGTTTAGGTGAGACTCTGAAACATTCACACAGATCCTGTAACAGCAGGACAGTTGCATAAGAGCAGTGAGTAATCATAACACCACAATGACTTTCATGCTGGAAAGATGAATTCAGAAGTAGCTGCCTTAAATGGACCAGAACCGTTCCATAATTTGATGGTTGTCATTGAGATGGAGAGGTTGTGTTGTGGATTTCAGCATCTCTTTACTGACTGAGGCACATTTTTAAATGTAGTATGTTTCAGTGTATTTCACTACAATATTATACTTTTATTACTATTTTGAATTAGCTCTAAATTTTATATTTTCCATTTTCATTTTAATTGCAGTATAGTTTAATCTTCAGTAATTTTGCTGTGCTCTTGCAATTTTTATTAGTTTTTGATTTAAAAAATATATATATATATATTAATATTTATATATTATGTATGTGATATTGTAGTTTTTATTCATATTTTATTTTATTTTATCATTTTTATTATAATTACATTTTTGCAATTTTGTAATTTCTTGTCATTTTTATTAGTTATTTTTTATAATATTATTTTATTATTCATATTATTTAGTTGGAATTTATTTTAGTTTCAGTTTTAGTTTTCATCTCCCTTTTTTAATTTTAGTCATTCAATTTAAACAACATTCCAAATTTTCATTTACTTTTTTTTTCATCTAATAACTCTGTTTTTATGTCAGATATGAGCATTAAAACTAATAAATGTTAGGGATGAACTTAGTAAAAATTTGATATCAGATTATTTAGAACAATATCTTCCAATTCTTATATTTTGGTGCTTCTGCTTTTTGTTAATAACTTATAGATCACTTATAATTAATTACAAAATAATGTTTTTTTATATTCTGGTGGTGGTTGAGGAGATTCCCCCCATGTAAAGCGCTTTGAGTACCCAGAAAAGCGCTATATAAATGTAACGACTTATTATTATTATTATTAATGTCTGCTTAAATATTAATTATCTGCTAAATGTAAATGTAAAAATTATTATTAATTACAAAATCAGCTCTGAACATGAGCTGTTTTTAAACAATTGTCTGATGTTTTATTACTATTTAAAAAATGCTATGATAAACTGCATATTACATACATATATTCAAATATTGAATATATTGAACATATATTGAACTTTCTATTCATCAAATAACACTGTTTCCACAAAAATATGAGCACGAATGCTTCCAACATTGATTATAACCAGAAATGTTTCTTGAGCAGCAAATCAGCATATTATTAGAAAGATTTCTGAAGGATCATGTGACACTGAAGACTGGAGTAATGATGCTGAAAATTCAGCTTTCATCACAGAATTTTTTTTTTTTTACAAACATTCATATACAAAACAGTTACTTTAAATTGTAATAATATTTCACAACATTACTGTAAATATTACTTGTAAACTTTTTCAAAACCATTAAAAAATGAGCATATATGTTTATTATTAGTACGTTTGGAAACAAAGTTGTGTTTAAGTGGTACAAAGTTAATTCAGCGAGCACTTTTGAGGTACTCTATAGTTTACTCTGTTACATGGAAGCAATTTGCATACTCTGCATAGTATGCATACTATACAGTTCAGAAAGTAGTGTGACAGAATGCAGCTGCATACAGAAACACACACACACAAGCGTTTAGATGCTGTTGTTCTGAATTTCACTTGGCAAGAAAGTTTTTCCCCTTTTGCTCATTGTCTTTCTAAACACCTCACACACACGGTCAGCCCGTCTGAAAAACATCTCCGATCTCACACAATTACTTCCACTAGCTTCCCCTCATTCCCCCGCACAAACCGTCCTCACAATTACAGCCATTACAGCTTCCACATTCCTGCCGACTGCATGTGAAATACAACGTTCACTGAGCTCCACCTCAAAGCACAGTTTCACATCTCTTTTTGTGTGACATATAAGCACATACGCATGCTTCCAGCCACGCTGAATGGCTCTTTGAGAGGGTTTAGCTTGTGCCAACAGCAGGAAGGTCAGCGAGGTGAAGGCAGCGGGTCACCGAGTTCAACAGCCCAGCCAATAATCAGCAGATAACCACACACAGAGCTGCATTATCAAGCAGATCTGCATCCTCGGCCCCCCACAATGTCTCAACCGCGTCCTGAAATGATCTGTGTCCTCTCGGAAAGATCTCAAACGCTCCAATTTTTGGTCTTTGATGCCGTGCCAAAGAAGCAGACAGGCAGTTTTACAACAGCTAGCGACGATTGGTCAGAAGAATAAACAGGTTGAGTCACGGCCGGAGTTAATGTGCAACCCGTAGTATCTCCAGCCGTCTGGTGTGTAAGCGTCCCGTGTGGACTGAACCTGTGCTATCTCAGACCGGGGTGGGGTTAGAGACGTGATATGTGTGGTATGTTAAGGGGTTAGTTAATGATTTTCACATAATTGTGTCTCAATACGGCGGCTTTGTAACTCAACTCTATTGTGTGGTCTGAGCGTCCAGTCAGAACCTAAAAACAGCATTCACAGCCCATATTACTTTCATAATGGCACATTTATTTATGAATTTGGACATTTTACAAGAAAAACATGCAGGGACTTGATTTTATCTATTAGGTTTACTCCATCAGGTGGTTGAACAGTAAGAGGCATTGGGACGTCAGTCAAAAAGGAAAATTGTTTCAGACTATGAAGGTTAACATTTATTTATTTTGGAATAACATGAACTGATGAATTCTGAACAATAGGAACAGGAATGTTTTAAAGTAAATAGGGTCAGTTTTAGGAATGCACAATACCATATCACTTGTCATCAATTTAATTTTATTTAATTTTATTTTACTTATTTTATTTTATTTTATCAGTACTGATACTGAATATCGCCTATTATTGTTATTTTAGTATCACTGATAACCTATTATACTTTTTGTTAATATTTTGAATTAGTTTTTCAATTTGAAATCTTTTCATTTTGTTATTTTTTGTCATTTTTATTATTTATTTATATTTCTTTATAGTGTTTAAGTTTTAGTTCATGTAGTTTTAGTAATTTTAGAATTGTAAAGTAAATGAAAAAGAGAAATATTCCCTTTGCCGAAATAATAATTAAAAAAAATGTTTTAATATATATTTTATTTTATTTCAGTTAATGTTTTTTTAAGTAACAAAAATTTTGTTTTTATGGTTTTAGTTCAAAATAACACTCAAAGTTAATTAAATATAAAAACACTAGTAATTTAATAATAATAATTACTATTTATAATTTGAATATTCAAAATGAATATTAATCTTTTATACCTTTAATTATAATATTGTGATGTCTAAATTATCTTCTGCCATTTTGTTTTAATGTTATTAATTAAAAGTATAATTTTATTTATACATTTTTTAACACAAAATACTAGCATTTTAAAATTAGCCATTTGTTGGTTATTGGCCATAACACTAAATTCATTATCCGTGTGAGCCAGAATTAAAATATCTTCTAGTCCATTTTGTTTTATATTAAGTCTGTTTAATAGCTGCCATAAGAATCAAGCTATTAACATAACTTTTCTGAAGATTACAGTAATATGTAGTCAAGTGCTGTATGTTTCTTGTGATGGAGAAGAGCGAGCTCAGCCCTGGTCCTGCTGTTCAGTTTACTGCTAACACACCTGCCTGTAATTTTCCAGTGAACTCAAAGACCTTGATTAACAGGTGCGTTTGATTAAAGTTGGACCTAAGCTCCGTCAGAAGGTAAGACCTCCAGAGAGTTTGGAAATCATATTTATAATGTGTGCTCAAGTCATAAACACAACGGCCAATTTAACATTTCTTTCTCACTCTTTCACCTCCAGATAAAGGATACATTTGGAGCGCAAGAGCAACAAAGTGAAGAACAAAGCATGTGCATTATGCATGCAATATCATGCATAATGCACATATAACATGCTTATGTGCCGCCACAGTGAAGGATGGGAAAATGTGGTTGTGCAAACCTGTTGTGGCTAAATGAATTCACACAAACTCAACTGTATACAGTTAAGAAGATTCACAATGCAATCTTATGATCAATACCAATTACAGTAACTTCTGCATCAGTCCTGAGCTCCCACATGGTTCGGTCAGGAGAGCCAGAAGTTTCCATAACAAAAGAGCTCCTTGCGCTGGTCACGGCTCCATGTGTAAATCATTACTAGTCCATGCCTAAGGCCAGCTGCAATAAATCATCTCTTCCTTATTTTAATTAGCCCCCCAAACGGTCCACATCTGACCCCCCTCACATTTCCGAGAGACTGTTTGGGAACGGTTTGATCCAGCCGGTTTGAGGAGAAGATTCGTGTTCGTTTTTGTGCTGAAAGGTACTGATTGATAAATGGCTCTGAGGTATGAGGCAGGTCAGGGTTGTGTGTTTTTTGACAGGATACAGATATATAGTGCAAGACAGTCATAGACACATGCCTGGATCAGCCACATCCCATCTGGGGTTAAAGATCAGCCATAATGCTACACAAAAGCAATCCTTTCTATGAAAAAGAAGGAACTTGACACGATAATCTCATTTATAGCATTGACGGAAAAAAGCATTTTATTAGACATAATGTGATTTTTGAGACACAAATACAAGAAATTTAGAATTTATTTCAACCTGCATAAAACCTGTTGATTATTATAATCTGTGATAATTATGTGATAATTATGGTTATTTAGCTGTTTGCTTACTTTGTGCTATTGTTTTTGTCACCACTATTATTTATTGTTTGTATTTTTTTACTGTTTTTATCAAGAATTATAAAAGTTATCAAAAATGTTATATCATAGCAAAATACACTTGATATATCATTATCGGATATGTCATAACCCCTACTCCTTATTATTAAATAAGTGTTTGCAGTATTGACCAAAATAATTGTGATTATGATTTTTGCCATAATCAAGCAGCCTTAGTGTCTATTTGCCTCTTTGGAGAAAAATGTCTGCTAAATGAATAAATGCAAATGTTAATGTAGTAATTTATGTATTTGTATGTACTTTCTAATGAGTTTATTAAAATAAGACAAATTTTCTTAGTCTCTCTCTTTTTTTTTTTTTTGGAAAATTAAAATGATAAATTTAGTGGCAATATTTTCCCACTTATAAACAGTTTTTAACTTGTTTATACTTGTTTAAAACATTATTTTAGGATTATTTGGTGAATAGAAAGTTAAAAAGAACAGCATTTATCTTTACTGTCACTTTTTATCAATTGAATGCATCATTGCTGAATAAAAGTAGTTATTTCTTTCAAAAAAACATCTTAATGGCCACAAACTTTTGAATGCATGTTCACAAGATTATTTCTCTATCAGAGGATGAAGAGTTCACTTTATGTTAAGTGTCATATAAAGCCATAAACAGTAAAGTAATGATTACGGATGCTAAACCAGATGTCTGTGTTCGTCTTGATTAACATTATTTAAGGAATTAACTAATTTAAACTGGTAAAACGCACTGGTTTTAGTGAAGACTGTTATTAAGACGTCATGATCTTTCTTCTCAATTTCTCTCTTGCAGTGCACATGTGCCGACTGGAGAACGTAAATATTAGCCTCAGATGCTACGAGGGCTGTGCTATATCTTTCAAGCTTTATACATCTCAGGTTTTGTTACGTCTACATCATATTTAAACACTGCATTTGTTTGTTCACCTCAGAAAACCTCTGCGCGAACTCAACGGTTTGTGTTCTTTCACTGTGGAGGTGCTGGGCTGAGACGGAGCCAAGCGGTAGCGCTCCAATGTGAAGTTTTGGGAGAAGGTGTTGCTCTGCCCCATGCAGACTTCCCCACCCCACCGTGGGTTTGGCAGGGCTTTAAAAGGCAGCATTGTCCATGTCCTGCCAGCCCCTCGCTCCTATCCCCTGCAGAGTAAACATGGGCCGCAGCAGCTGAAGGAGAGCATTTGGAACGGGACGCTGGCTTCCACATGGTGCGCCACTGAATGAAATGTTTGTGCCTCCGCTGTGACCTCGGCGGCCAGAGGCCTCGACGCCCGGACCGCCTTGCCCTCCTCGCCCCCCTGCGGAAGTCACCAAATCTGCCATTTCCTGGGTAGGGGCGATGTGGGCAAAGAATGGGGTCAGGATGAGGCAGGGTCAACGGGAGGGTATGGGTTTCACTGGCCTTGTGAGGTCAAACCTCTGAGCTGATCCTAATTAACCCAAGATTTCAGACAGCCACGGGTCACAACATGCTCAGCGTGATGTATTTCTACTCTCGGGTCATGTTGAATGATCGTTTTTGTGAGCTGAGCGCACCTACAACTAAACGAACGCCACTACAACTAAATTACAAGTGGGACGTTTTATGTCAGAAGCTTTATTTGTAAATGTACAGTTCAGCTTAGCGATATTATTGTTAATTACAACTTCAAAAAATAGTATTCATTAATTAAAATAATAAAATTTAGCATTTTGCCTCGGCAACTAACTGAAGTAGCTAGTTGAAGTACTAAAATGACTAAAACTTAAACAAATAATTTAAGATAAATACAAATATTAATATTAGTTGAAAAACCTAATCTAAAAAACGTACGTGAAAATTAGAAATGTTTCCTTGGCAAGTAGAAAACATAAGTTTAAGTACTAAAATGACTAAAACTAAAATATACATTAAACCTAAATAGAAATATTTATTTAAAAAAATGACAAAAACATAACTTCATCTTTAGCAGATCTCAAAATGAATGTTTATTTTTTTATACTTTTACTTAGAATATCGTGATGTCTAAATTCTCTAGCATTTAAAACTATTGGTTTGATTTAATTTTATTAATTCAAAATAATTTTATTTGTTTTATTTTTAACACAAAATATAATAGAATTTTAAATTCAGAAAATAGAAAAAATAGAAATACAAATAAAACAAATAAAGAAAAAAAAACTAAAAAAAAATTTAATTACTAAAACTTAAATATAAATTATTAATAGAAATAATAAAAAACTAATCAAAACGAAACTAAGTTTAAGTACTAAAATTAAAACTTAAATATAAATTAAACCTAAATAGAAAATTTAAAAATGCACATAAAAACTACTAAAACTTAAAGGAACACTCCACTTTTTTTGGAAATAGGCTCATTTTACACCTCCCCTAGAGTTAAACAGTTGAGTTTTACCGTTTTTGAATCCATTCAGCCGATCTCCGGGTCTGGCGGTAGCACTTTTAGCTTAGCTTAGCATAGATCATTGAATCGGATTAGACCATTAGCATCTCGCTCAAAAATGACCAAAGGTTATTTTTCCTATTTAAAACTTGACACTTCTTCAGTTACATCGTATAATAAGACCGACGGAAAAGTAGTCCCCAGCTCAGTAGCCTATGATATAGCTGGGGACTACTTTCAGGCGCTGCGTCATATCATTGCGCCTGCTGCACTCATGGTACGGCAGTTCTTTGATTATTACGCCGGAATGAGAGTATAGTTCCTAGCCATATCAGCCTAGAAAATCACAACTTTTCATTTTCCGCCGGTCTTAGTACACGATGTAACTACAGAAGGGTCAAGCTTTAAATAGGAAAAATATCGAAACTCTTTAGTCATTTTTGAGCGAGATGCTAATGGTCTAATCTGATTCAATGATCTATGCTAAGCTAAGCTAAAAGTGCTATCGCCAGACCCGGAGATCGGCTGAATGGATTCAAAAATGGTAAAACTCAACTTTTTAACTCTAGGGGAGGTGTAAAATGAGCCTATTTCCAAAAAAAGTGGAGTGTTCCTTTAAAGCTGCATTCCATAACTTTTTTGGTTTAAAAATGATCAGAAATCAATATATGAGCAAGTACATAACCAGCCAGTGTTCAAAAATATCGCCTTAATTTAGCCCGATTCACAACGGTTAGATTATAATAATGTTTTCTAATTTGTGTAGTACGGGTAGGTTTCTGCGGGAAATTCGAGCACGGCACTGCGTCATTACGTCACGTCTGTAAACATAAAGAAGTTTTCCCAGTTAGTAGGCTATCACATGTGAGGATCCTGCAGGTGGTGGATCGTTTATAGCCTTTTCTCACAGCAGCTGGAATAATTAAATTTATCATTTTGATGCCGGATTGTAATCCATAAAGGATTACGTGTTTATGAAATACATGTGACTTAAATTAAATTATATTTAAATTTTAAATGTAGCCTACGTGGGATTACACAAGTTTTGTATTTTAAAGAGAACCAGTTCGAAGGAAGAATAATTAGCTTTTTTGGATTAAAATAATTTCTTTATATGACATTTGAATGGTACGACAATTAGAGATTAGACTGTACAGAAACTGAAATCTACATGTAACGCTAATATACACTACATACACGCAATGCTGATGTTGTTAACATTAACAATTTGAGAAAAACGTATAACAATAATAATAATTTGCACGGTTTGATGTACTTGTACAGATGACATTATTCGGTGAAAAGTCTTATTTTGGTCATATATTCCAAGACGTAGGCTAGAATCTGTGATTCCAAACAAAATAACACTGATTTAGCTTTTGCATTGTGATACAGTGATGAGGTGATAAGCTGATGTAACCAAACTACATTTCCCATTATCCTCTGTGACTGCAAAATGTGGATTAAATAATAATGCACCAATGCACATACTTTGCTTTTCATTTTGTTCCATTTGTGCTAAAAAGATTATAATTGAAGTTTTGAACTTGTAAATTTGAGCTTCCCAGGAGGACTTGATCTGGGTAATGGCTGTACTCGTTGGTGAATGGTGGCCGGTTTGTGATTGTGTGTTTTATGAGCCAGCTGTTGGGTGTGAGTGTGAAGCGCATGTGTTTTTGAGTACGAGTTCCTTTGTACTGAACTGTGGGTGTAACTCTATATCCCCAGCGCTCTGGCCCTGGGAGGTCGTCTGCAGGAGAGCTCCTTACCCCTACAAACACACACAAACCAGATTGGACTCATATTCCTTCCAATCCAAAAACCTTGACTGAGGTCTCTAACATCACAAATACATGTAGAAACATGTTTGAGATGCGTTCTCTCATCATTGCCACACCAATGTTGGAAGGAAAGTGGACCTGCAGGTGTTCAAGGACTCCAGTTCACCCTCCCTCAGATATATTGTGCATAAAGAAAGCATCGTCTTCTGTGTTTGTGGTATTAATGCAACTGCAAAAAAATGACATTTGCTGAAATGTGATTCTCAAACATTAGCTTTGTATTAGACGTGTAACAAAGAATTTCAATGGCTTGGTTTTGTTTTAACACAACAATTAACCTGCTAGACGTCGCTAGAAGAGATTGCATTTTAGGTTAAGTATGTAGCCTAATATTGACAGCTAGTGGTTGAAATGCAGTCCAAATTCCAAATATTGGAGAGAGTTTCTCCCGGCCTCCTCAGAGCAAAAAGTACGCAACAAGAATGAGCGCAACTGACAAGGGAAGGCAAAGAGCCCTACACTAGAGCCCTGCGCGGGACTGTTTTCTTAAACCCGCACCCGCCTGCTCATCGCTGAATTTCTGACCAGGACTGCCCACTCCCGCAACCTGCGTGTTCCACCCGCCCGCGCCCGCACCTGTCCACTCCCACCCGCTCCCGCAAACCCGCACTGCTTGAATTTCTGACCAGGACTGCCCACTCCCGCAACCTGCGTGTTCCAGTCCCGCCCGCGCCCGCAATGTTTGTGTCCACTCCCACCCGCTCCCGCGGACTTTCTCTCAGAGCTTGTGAAAAATCAGAGCTACACAAATACTCAGACTAAATATTCGTTCAACTTAACATCCAGAATAGCAGGCTTTAAAAATTATGTTTAAATAAGACGAATTAATGTTAAACCAAAGCACCACACGTGACAAAAACATTCTGTATTTTTTTATTAGCGTTATAAAACATTAACCGTTAAAAAAAAACACAGCTAGCGGCACCTCAGTTTTTAAATGTACTGCATGATACACACGCACCAAACTATTAACTAAACAAACAGTTTAACTGTTAACAAACAGGTTTAAGTAAATAAGCCAAAGCACAATATGAAATAAATTTAACTTATTAAGTAAATAAACACATAGAACTTAGAAAATAGGTATGTCGTCTCAGGGCAGAGGTGCCAGATTTATGTCCATTGTAAACAAACGCTTTTGCACATTTATCACAAGTTACGAAGTTTAACTCTTTCCCATTTTTTTCAGTGACAATTGAGAATTGTTTCCAGATATCTGACTTGCCTTGCTTTGCTTTTGTCAAGTAAACAGCTGCTTTAATTTTCTTCTCAACTTAATGTGTTGACTCCATTTCCCGCAATATGACATACAGAATAGGCTTTTTAAATAGTGTAAATAATAAAAATGTATTTAAGAAAGAACACTTAAATTCCCAGCAGCTGAATTATTATATGTGTATAATTATTATACATATTATTATTATTATTATACGAAAAGTGTCTGGATCTGATCTGTATTCATAAGGCTACCCACACACTAATTCCATGTCTGCATTGGCATTAGTACCGCTGTATTTTGGCCGGATTTAATGAGCATGTGGCCAGCTGGTTGAAATGTTGGTTATAAATGCAGGCGGTCAGCTGGTCGTGTTTTTTAGTCATCTGTATGTGTCTGCAATCATGAGTTTTCATGAGCGACCACCTGCAGGTGATGTAACCTGCTGAAATTCTACACCGCTGCTAAAAAAAGAACACACCCTTCATCAGAAACAAGAGGGGTTTTTTTCACTCTCAGAGATGTCCCGCACCTGAAGGGCTGTGTCTGGACCTGCTAGATGGTCTGGCTTGGGGGTTTAGTGTGGCCATTAACAGGCCTCAAACAAACTGCCATTTGTTTTAGCAGATTTTTAGACTTTAGAGGCTACAAATAATGAATTATTTAACAGCAAATGTCGACACTCTTACAAATAACGGTTTCTAAAAGAACCTTAGAGCCCAATGCCAAGGGAGACTCTTTTTAAATACTCAAGATTTTGCCTTTGAAAATAATTCCTCCAAAAATGATATTTATTTCATCATTCACTCACTTTTATTCTATTCCAAAACTGTGCGGTTGTGTGTTTTTACATTTTTACTTCAATCTTTGGGTGAACTGTTCCCTAAGTCTATTGCAAAATCTTAAAAAAATGAAAAACAGTCTGCATTTGACAGCACGTGCCATTGTGTCTCTTAACTGAATGCAATGCACCACTTTAAATGTTTCAAATTGCAAAACAGATCTGAGAGACACTTTGGAAACTGATGTTTATCTGTGAATGACAACTTGGGACATTTATTTAGCTTTTTTGTCCTTAATGAAGCTCGACTTCACCTAGTCACTATATGCTTTAGTTATATGGGAAAAAATCTGTGCCAACATTCAAAATTTCTTCTTTTGTGTTCTACAGAATGTACAGGACAGTGAGTAAATTAACTTTTCAACTTTATTTAAAAAAAAAAAAATCCAATAATGGTTTAAAGCATATTGCTATAGATGACAACTTCATTGATCCTTTAAACTACCTTCTGTCTCTGAGCATCATCTTTCCTGCTAATGAAGAATACCAAGAACCTATAATGTATACTATATAATGTATTGAGTATAGCAACTCAGGAACCTTAAAGAGAAAAGCCTTAAGCAACCCTGTATCTTAAAAGCAAAGGTTCCAATTAGAACAACTGAACATTCCAATGACATTGAAGTATATATTTTTTAAAAGTTCTCCAATGAACATTTATTCTAGTTCTTTGGAAAGCATCTTTGTTCTGGTGCTTTAAACAACCCAGAACCCAAAACACTGATCTGAAGAGCCTATTATGAAATGAAAAGAGCCATTCAAGATACAGCCAAAAAGGTGTTGCGAAGAACCCTTGAGGAACCTTTAGGAGGTTTTATCGCTTTAACCATATTTCTCTCTCTCTCTCCTTTCCTGACCTTCCCTGCAGCAGACTGACCCCACCTCTCCTGACGCACATACACCCAAACCATAGTACCCCTCCTCCACTGGCACACACACATAACACAGTCCCGAAGCTGAGAGATTTTTCCTGCCGCCCCTCCACCTTCAGCCAGCCGCCTTCTCAGACAGGAAACCTCAGTTTCCACTCTGCCTCCACAGGGCCCCTCTCTCGCTTTCCTTTCTCTCTCTCTCCATCTCCCTCCTTGGATTTTCATCTCCCACCCCTGCTGTTTTCCCATCATCTCTCTCCCTCCCTGAAAGTGTTTCTTTCTCCGTACAGTTCACAGGGTGCACAAACGGATGGCCCCATTCTCTCCCCACCTTCTTATTTTCTCAAAACACGGCAATCGATCTGTTTCCCTCAAAGGAGCTCCTGCTAATGGAGCCTGAAATCTGTTGTGTGCACCACTTTTTTTTTTCATTTCAAGCCCTCCACAGCGTCTTCCTGTAAAAAATGCTTTGAGAAACTTACGCAACGTTATGTAATTACCCAAAACGGAGCGGGAGGGAGAAACCAAGAATGGATGAAGGAAGGAAAAATGGTGAGGAGAGAGCCACATAAATCGTGGAAGGATCTGAGGCGAGCGTCAGCGCTATGCACGGAGAGCTGCCAAGCAGCGAAAGTGGTCCAATTTCTAAAAAAGTGTGAGAGAATGGGAAAAAAAGGAGGAGAAGAGAAGAGAAAAAAGATGCAAAACAGAGCGAAACGCTCTGTTCCTAAACCTAGTGAGCCTTGCTGTCTATTCCCTACACAGGCAGCTGTCTCCTAAGAAAGCATCATTAGTGAAGCAAGATATCATAAATAAATGATTAAGAACACAGGCAGCTACTCTAAATAATGCTCCTCATGCAAAGTTGAGACTCAATTGCAATCGAATCTGTTAGCATGTTGCTAAGCTAACCATGCGGTACTCTAGAAGAAATAAAAAGGACCAGCTTTAACCAGGCTAAAGTGAAGCCAAATATCATAAATTACTGATTTACAACATGGGAAGGCAACTCTGTATAATGCTCCTCATACAAAGTACTCAAGAGATTCAATTTACAGTTGATTCCAATAGAGTTTGCTGCAATGCATTCTGGGATTGCCTTATATACAAGGACCCATATATACAATGCAGCCTTAGAAGGCAGCATAATATTATTGCCTATATTTCATAAGAGACTTCACGTTCAGAAGCTTATATGATGCCTTGAATGCTGTCTAAGTAGGGAGCTCACTGGGTTTTGGAACGGAGTTCAAGAGAGTGGGAGGGAAGCAGGGAAGGTGAAGGACTGCAATTGGAAGCTTCTTGCCAACCTACTGATGGCTCTCGGCCAGAAATCTCAGACACTAAGGAATTCCTCGCAGAGGGTTGGAAAAGAGAGAAGGAGGGAGAGAAAGACAGAGAGAATTGCATGTGGGAAGAGAACGCGACCTGGGAAAGACCCAAAACGACCAAAAAAGAAGCAATTAAACACCGCTTATGCCAACCAGACAATCCTAAATGCCACTGTACTGTTGTTACAGTGCTGACAAACCATTAAAAAATTTAAGATTTCTAAAGTTAATTGATTAAACATCATAACAAACTAGAACTGAAGTGATTCGGCAAACTATTCTCTCAGCTTCTGTCTCTATCAGCACTCCTGAGAATGGATGTTACATTAAAATCAGCATGAAATGCATGAAATTTCATAATCGGACATACCCAGGTCAAAAGTATATGTAAATGAGACAGAATTTAGGGCAGAGGTTTATTTTATTATTTGGATTGTGAAAATGGGTGTGGCTTAACAGAATCAGGTGTTGGAAGGGAGGAGTCAAAAAAGTAGGAGGGATTTAAGTTGTTTTAGAGATGGAGCAAGTTGTTATAAATAATTATGAATACAAAAGTATGGGCTTTTTGGTTATTTACACTGTTTTCTGAACTGCCATTGCTTTGGAAAAGACCTCCTTTTGCATTCCACAAAAAATAACAGCATGCAGCAACATGATGGTGAGTAAATGAAAACAGAATCCTCTTTTGTTGGGTTGAACTGTTGCATTAAGAAAGTAAATATGCTCAATTTTGATCAATTTTTTTGTTCGTTTTGTTTTTCCCCTTTAGCAGACTAAACGTCACTGGAGGACTGGAGACGTGTGAGGAGCAGGCACAGAATAAGACAGACACTGATGGTTTTACACTGTATTTATCGTTCCTGCAGTAAACAGAGCCGAGGGTGGGATTACGAAACACAAGCTGACCTGACGTGACTCAGGGTCTGAGCTCAAGGGTGGAAGAAGGGTCACGCTTGGGGGTTTTGTGTCTGTCACAAGATACAACAGCTCTGCTACATGCTGTTCTGTATTACAGTCTGTCCTAACATTACTTTTTTTCCCCCATCGGGAACAGTCTCAGATGTAAAAGAAAACACTTTGTCCCCTAAGCTCATAAAATGTTTCAAACCAGCTGTAAACTTCAAATATTAACATATCAAATCTTGACTCAACAGCTCCAGAAAGTGACTGTGCATTTACATTTTAAAGCATTTTTACATTGTATCAAACTAGGTTTAATGTTTCGTAATGAGTATTTGGTGACAGACTGGATATAGGCCGTGTGTTTGTGGAACGTCTGATTTGTTTTCAGGGTGTTTTTCCATACATTGTGTGAGGGCATGTAGAATTAAGGAAACAGGAGGTATTGTGGGACGGCGTGGGGTTCAGCTCTTTGGCAGAAGAAGTGTAGGCTTTCCAAGCAGCAGGGAACTTTTATATTAGACTCTCATAGCTGAGTTCTGACGTTTAACCCTGTCCATGTATGTGAATTGTAACTCAGTAAGTCTCTCATATACTGTATATTGGTCTTCATGATGGAAAAAGTTCAGCAAAAGATATCTGACTTTGAAAGATATTTGATTTCTAATTTTGAATGAATGAAATAAGCTTTTTTGTTGTTCTTAATGAGCATTTTGTCTAATTTTCCAGATTAATATTTAAAAATCCTTTATACAAAACGAGTTTACTCGAGAGGCAACACTACATGAGAAATTAAGACTTGTTTACAGAGAATGTGTCTGTATCTTATATAATAAGTGTATTTTGTCTTACAAAACACATCTTACAGTCCATGGAAATAATATCCTATGCAGAGTAATTATCTGGAAGCAGGATTTATTTATTTTTTTACTGAAAAACAAACAAGCTAAAAAAAACTACTTAAAAGCTCATTAGGAAGTAATTTGTGCAGTGTATTATAATAATTTGAATTTTTTTTTTTTTTTTTACAACAATTTATTACTACAAAATCTCTTTGGTGGCCATCTTTATGACACAACCAGAAAGCTGCTTATTTAGATAGTTAGACAGTTAATTAGATAGTTAGTTAATTATTTAGCTAGTTATAGTAGATATTTATGTAGTTAGTTAGTTTGTTTGTTTGTAGGTAATAGCCATACAGTTTTTTAAAAAATGAAAAAAAGACTAACACTTTTATTAATTATCTTCATCTATCAAATCATTGCTGGTGTTGTATTGCTGAGCTTAAAGGGTTACTCCACCCCAAAATGAAAAGTTTGTCGTTAATCACTTACCCTCATGTCGTTCCAAACCCGTAAAAGCTTAGTTTGTCTTCGGAACACAATTTAAGATATTTTGGATGAAAACCGGGAGGTTTGTGACTGTCCCATTGACTGCCAAACAATTAACACTGTCAAGGCCCAGAAAAGTATAAATAACATCATCAGAATAGTCCATCTGCCATCAGTGGTTCAACCTGACTGTTATGAAGCGACGAGAATACTTTTTGTACACAAAGAAAAAAAACAACTTTATTCAACAATTCGTCTCCTCCCGTCAGCGTAGCGGCATTTTGGAGAATATCCGCTGGACGCAAACTGCGTACGCTCTTCTGTGTCAGCCGCACCTCATGGATACGTTTTCTACATTTGTTTACGCTTTGATTTGAACGAAAACAGCGTATCAGGTGTGCAGCAGACACAGAAGAGCGTACGCAGTTTGCGTCCAGCGGATATTCTCCAAAATGCCGCTACGCTGACGGGAGGAGACGAATTGTTGAATAAAGTTGTTGTTTTTTTTCTTTGCGTACAAAAAGTATTTTCGTAGCTTCATACCGTTACGGTTGAACCACTGATGGCCGATGGACTATTCTGATGATGTCTTTCATACTTTTCTGGACCTTGACAGTGTTAATTGTTTGGCAGTCAATGGGACAGTCACAAACCTCCTGGTTTTCATCCAAAATATCTTAAATTGTGTTCCGAAGACGAACAAAGCTTTTACGGGTTTGGAACGACATGAGGGTAAATTTAATGACTAAATTTTCATTTTGGGGTGGAGTAACCTTTAATTGCTGTCATTTTGAAGGCCAATGTGAGTAAACAAACTCTATCAAAAAGAAAGTGTCTTTTTAACTGAAAAGCTCGATTGCTACAACCACCATAATAAGTGATATGATTTTCTCCCATTTGTTTTTATGAATGGGCCCATTTTTACTGCCTCTGATTACTATTTTTACTGTTTTCTTCTTACTTTAAGTGGCTTTTATAGTCAATGAGGGGATTTCCCTTAAAATTACATAACATAACTTTAATGCAAATACAGAACAAAAGGAAAGTATAGAGTAGAAATGAATAATTTATAACACCGTAATACTTTTACTTGCATGACAAATTAGTCACTTTGTTTATATTTTGTCCTATTTCACAATAGTTCTTTAAACATCACCACTTTCAATTAACACAGCAGTGTAATGTGATTTGTTACGACCAGCGTACGCATTGGCACTTAATGCCCAAACATAAAGCTCGTCAGAGGAACACACAATCAATGCGTCTTGGCAAGAGAGATGAGATTTCATCAGAGCAAGCTGTGCAAATGCAACAATTCTGTAGCTCACTGCATGATTGCCTTATTAGCTGAGATACAATGCACCACATACACCTGATAATGGAGCTGTTTGAACTGAAATCAGTGGGCTAGCAAACGCACAGGGCCAGGAGTAGAGGCCAAGGTTTATACTGAACAAAGCCTAGAATCAGTGAAATTAAAAGGAAGAGGATTGGATAAGCTATACAGATGAATCACTCTCTGGCAATGGTTAGCAGCATCATTGGGCTTTATTAGCAGAGTACGTCGATGACTGTGGCATTCTTCCATTTACATATTACATATGACTCACATTTGCTGCGAAAGCAGTCCATATGCATTCGCTATTGATGATGTATAATTAATAACTTTGCATTCTCCCAGTCACAATGTAATGTAGTGTTATATTAGTATCATTGATATATTATATTAGTTTTGTTAATATTTTGATTTAGATTTTATTTTTCATATTTTCACTTTAGTTCCAATTTTGTTTTGTTTGTTTTTATTTTTATTTGTTTTATTTGTTTGGTTTTTAATATGTAGTTTTTATTTTGTTGTTTTTTATTTTTATTATTATTATTTTTTATATGTCATTATTAGATTTAGATTTATCTTATTATTTATCTTAATATTTTAGAAATTACATTTATTTGAAATCTACTACTACTAAATAATTTTTAAGTATTTTATTTAATTTTGGGTAATGTTTATTTTATTTCAAGCAAAGAAAAATGTTTTCTGTTTTTAGTTTCAGTTAACGCTAATAACTGTTATGCATTTCTTATAGCTGCTTATCTAATATAATTAGAGTAATTAGTAACTTTGCATTCTCCCAATCACACTGTGTAATCCAGTGTTAATTTAGTATTTTGAATTAGATTTTATTTCTATATTCTGTTTTTTTATTATTTTTTTTAGTTTGCTTGTTTTTTTGCATTTTTATTCGTTTTTATTTTTAAAAAATATGTTTTTAGTTTATTTAGTTTTAGTTATTTTACTGCTTAATTCTAAATAAAGGAAAATGAGAAATGTTACCTTTGCAACTAGCTGAAATAAAATGAAAATAAAAATACAAATTAAAAAATGGTTTAAGTTTTGTATGTCTCATTTTATTTCAGTTAATGTTTATTTTGTTTCAAGCTAGGTTTTTATTATTTTTATTTTTTTAGTTAACGACAATAACCCTGGTTTACTGCATTTCTCATAGCTGTTTATCTCTGAATAAATTGCCTTCGGAGAGAACAGTTTGCAAACTTCATGTTTCTTGCAGACAAGAGTCGCTCTGTTTGTGAAAAACATTTGGTGGTAAATCAAAAGGGATAAATTCTCCAGTTGCATATAAAACTATATTTGTGAATGTGAAAGAAACCTGCAGTTTAAGGGACGAAATCAAACTTGGGTTTCGAGTGTGAGAACAGCCGAAGTCTCTAGTTCTCTCTCCGCTTATGTAATAAACCAAAAACATTAGTAATGGGCTTGCTTTACGTCAAAGATATTAAGCTTCACCACAACAATCTCTCAGGCAATTTGTCTAAATGGGCATTGGTCAGCCCCTGACTTGTGTTTTTTCCAACTCTGTATCATTTAGGTCTGTTTCTCTCTCCCTGCTCTCTCCTCCCTCCCTCGATCGGTTTTGATTCCCGCCGCCTCCAGCCACAAACAGTGATGCAATCGTCAGACTCCTGCATGCAATAACAGGGCCTGGAGAGCGCTCCGCATTTCTCTCGCTGTCTGCAACAAATAAAAAGAGCACGAAGGAGCAGGAAAAGGAAAAGCAGAGGTCTGGGATGGAGAGAGCCAGACAGCAGAGAGAGACATCTCACATTAAGAGCTCATTGTTTGGTTGTGGTCGGGCTTTCTTTGTGCTTTTAGGACAGAAGCAGATGGTTTTCAGTGTTTAAGCATGAGGGTGGCGTATTGTCAGTGTTATTTGCTTTTCTTCAAAGGTTGACTTAATCTTAAGGCATCTCCTAAATAGACAGGAATGTAATCTTGGAGAAGTGGAAAGCACAAGAAAAACAAGATCCATCCCTGACTAAAATGATCTCCAGAAAATGTATATCCCAGTCTTCAGTGAACTTTACTTCAACTTCAGTTTGGAGTAAATGTCCACAATGATCCTCAAAACTTCTTCTAAACAGTCCTGGGCACCATTGCAATGTTATTCTAGTATAAAATATTTTAGTATTGTGTTAAAATGTTGAGTATAGTTGTATTAGTATTACAGTTGTTAGTTGTTTTTTTTCAACTGCTTACATTTTCAAAACTTTGCCTCTTTATATCAAAACTTTACACACAAATCCAAGAATCGCACACACAAAATGCAAAATGCCTCACATCTCTTGCAAAATGAAGCACTGCATTCAAAATAAAACATATACATCTCAAAAGCAAAGATTTGCAAACACCTTTGCCACCTTGTGTTGCATAGAGAATTGTGTGTTGTGTTTTGCAAAAAGTGTTTTATGAAATTGAGTCAAAGGCCGAGAATTAGTGTATGGTTTTGGTTATGGACTGGAAACTGTGACAAGTAAAGATTTTGTGTGTAGGCAGTTGAAAAAAACTGTAATATTTTGAATTAGCTTTTATTTCTATATTTTCAGTTTTCTTTTTAATTTTAGTTTAATTGTTTAGTAATTTTCATTTTTGTTTTAGAAAAAATATTTCTAAATAGTTTTCATAATTTTTTTATTAGTTTTTTTTCAGGTTTAGTTTTGTTTCAGTTGGTAATTTTAGTACTTCAGATTATTTTACTTAGCATTTCTAATTATCATTTAGTTTAAGTTTTTAATTAAAAATTTATATTTCATTTTATTTCAGCGTTACTTAAAATAACAAAAAGGTTTTTTTTAAATAGTTTTAGTTTCAGATAGCAATAACTTTTCATGAATTGAAATAAAGATGAAACAGAATAAACTGTAAATATTAGATGAAAAACTTGAATGCAAATTAGAAATGCTGCCTTGGCAAATAAACTTAAGTAAAATAAATTTACGCTAAATAGAAAAATATACAGTATATAAAAAAATGGCAAATGCACATAACAAAGAATGAAAATAAATGCTATAATAAATAAATGCTAATCAATTAAAATGTACATAATTGTAATAATTTACATAAATAATAATAGTAATAAATAATATATATATATATATATATATATATATATATATATTATTTGTTTACTTGTCATGTGACCATTAACCAATGCCAGAGAACATGCAAATGTGTTCCTAAATTATTTAAATATTAATTTAAACAATTGGTAAACAATTAAACAAGTAAACAATTTAAGTTAAAAATTAATAAATAAATTTTAAAACTATTAAAAAATAAATAGTACCTATAATATAATATTGTAATAACACTGAGTCTGACTGAAATCAAACTTTTAAAGTGCATTAAAACACAATTCCTGTATTTAAATCATAGGGCACTAGATTTGCCATTACAATTTACTCCAATCTGGCTGTTTAAGGAAACAATGCATATTTTTTTCAACAAAGATATGTGTCAGTGTGCTTGTCGGCTCCATGCAGTTGAAGCCGAACCCATTCATTCCATTTTTCCATCCTACATTTTTGCAGTTTACTCTCTAAAATCAGGTTGTGAATGGCCTTTGACTGCACAGACCCTGTGTCTCCACTCACCGGTGAACTCTAATGGACCTCAGTGTAGATGGCGAGCGTGATTATGGTCAGTTTATGGTGGTGTTTGTGCATTTTTCTGCTGATTGTTCCTCAGATCCGCCCCTGGACTGAGTCTGGCCTGGCTGGCCGTGCTGAGACAGACCTCCCCTGGAGGTGTACAGGGTCAGCGCAGGAATGCTGGGGGATTGGCACCTGGCTAAATCCTACACACGCTCACTTTTTCCACTCTCTACTGAGAAACCACGTGGATCCTACCTACGAAAACACGGCATTCCTGTGTGTGCAGTCAAACAGTATTCCACAGCCACAACACAGCGTGTGCACACATGCAATACAACACGTCTGTCAAATCAACAGGTCAGTGAGTGAAAACGCCAGTCCTTAAAGAGAAATGATCATCATTTACTCCCCATCATGTCATATCGCTTGCTTTCACAGAAAACTAAATCTTTTTAAGAAAGAAGTTAAGAAATTTAAAGCTAAATTTAAACAATAAATACATTTTAATTCAAATTTAAGCTAAATTCTAACAAGTTTGTGAGAATGTTGAAAAATTCTTAAGACGGTCTCAAATATTAATAATAGCCTATTTTAATTTTTTTCCCTATTTAGTAATTTGTTAATGAATTTCGAATCTAGCAAAAAAGTCACATCACTTATAATCATGACCGATCATTGTTAACATTATCAGTCAGTGGTGTCATAATATATATGTCACTAACGTTATATTGTCATGCTTAAAATGTGAATCAACCAATTAAACTGATGAAAGATCTTACCATTGGGAATTTAAGATAAATCAGAGGTTAACCTACCATCAAGAATTATTATTATTGTCGATGATTTTTAAGAACAATCCTAACTTTAAGAAATTATTTACAATTATTTTTAAGTACAATCTTGAGTTTAAAAAAATTATTTACAATGATTTTTAGGATCAACCCTAACTTTACGATTTATATGATATGTTGAATTATTCAACTCTAACTTTATGAAATATTATTTACAATGAACATTCCTAACTTTAAGAAATTATGTAATTATTCAAATTCTTCTAAATTTTTGTCTTTTGACAAACCACTAAATTCATAATATCTTCCTTTTGAGGATTTAAGACAAGTTGGAGATTTTTAAGAAAATTATTTTCAGAAATTCTAATTCTTCTTAGGCTTGCCTTCCTTAAGAAAACAGATAAGAACATTCTAAAGAAATGTTTTTGATGATACAAATATTCCTCACTTTATTTCAAAGTTACAAAATAGGAAGAACATTTTTCGTGAATCCAGCTCCAGGACTTTGAAGCTCTAAAGGGATACGAAGATAAGTGACCGCTGTATTGTAAGTCTTCTGAAGAGACACGGTCACTTTGCATGATGAACAGATCATAATTGAAGCCTTTATTCACATTCAAATGAAACCAAAACACTGATCAGCACATGCATACAAAGACTGCACTAAATATGATGACACAAACCTCAAAGGTCGTGACATGTGAGACATTTGGTCATGTGACATGCCAGAACCAATGAGATTTAATGTTAGTTGACATTTAAAGTCGCTGCCATTTTGGTTTAGTCTTTGTATATGCGTGTGCATTGATCAGTTATTTGATTCAAAAGTGAATAAAGGCTTAAATTTCAATCTGTCCATCATACTAAGTGATTGTGTTTTGAAAAGAAGACTTTTTGGAGCTTGAAAGTTTCAGGTCCCTTTGATTTTCACTGGATGGGCGAAAACGGCTGAAACATTTTTAATAATTTTTTTTTCCAAAAAAGCTTATTTTGTGTTTTGAAGAAGAATCATATGGTATTTTGTATGGACATGAGGGTTAGTAAATCATTTTTCAATGAACTAGCACTTTAAATACAAATGAGATTATCAGGAAACTTAAGAGTTCCCACGTTTGGTTGGGGTCTGTTTGAGACTGTCCCGTCTGGAAAAGCAAACCCGTGCCTCAACTCTTCGTCCTTTGGGTGGAGTGGCAAACGTCTGGGCATAGAGTGAGGGTCTGGCGCTCCCTTCTATCCCACAGCGTTAACAGACTCCCAGCCACAGATTTACGGGAGCTGACGAGCGCATGGAAACTCGGCACGCTGGCCGGTGACCTTCTGTCATATTTCAGTTCGCTGTAGTGAATGTCGTAGCAAATGTGAGCCTAGCCACTCAAGGGGCTCTCGCTTTTATAAGAGGCATAAAACATCCAGCAGGCAGGCTGTGCTTTCAGTTCGAGCCAACACTGGGCGCAGTGGGTATACTTCAAATTTTGGGAGTTGCCGTCTCAGACTTGCACTCATTTCCTGGATCCGAAATATTAGGGCAGCGCCACATGAGAGGCTCAAAAAAAACCTTTTCTTGAGAAGAAAATGAGAAGCCCAGGATGGGTGCACAATCAGTTAAGCTGAAATCAGGCGTAATTTGATAGGAGATGTGACTCTCAGCCGCTCGGCCTCGAGGGACGTCAGTAGTGATAGGATCCCGGCGGTGCATGTGATAGAGTGCTGTGCTGATTTTCTCATTTGGCCAGGATTCCTCTGTTGATGGACACCTGTGTGCCGGGCTGGAGCCGACGGGACGGTTTCTGGGAGCAGGGAGCTGGTCAGGAGCGGGAGGCGGGGCCGCTGTTCGGTTCTTGAAACCCAAACACATTGCGGTGGAACGAAAACAGGAAGACGAAGGAAACTCAGAACAGAAGAATGTAATTAGTTGTCAAACTGAAGTGATGGTAAATCAGGCACACTGGTGATTGTTCAAACCAGGCATTCACAGTCCTTTTTGTCAGCCGATCCCCTTCGACTTAATATTTAGTTAATAAGTTAATATTTCAATCATTTAAAAACATATTCATATGTTCACAGTTCTCTGTTGACAGTTAATGGTCACATGACATGCAAGTAAACAAATTATTTTTTTATTATATTTAAAATTATTATTTACAGTTTTTAAGTGTTTTATTTCAATTGTTTTTTAGCTATTATATTTTTATTTATTTATTATTATTTATTTTACATTTAACCATAGTGACAAGTGCTCAAAATGGGGTCTAGCTAATACAAATGTTTTTTTTTTTTTTTTAAATGCTGTTTATATGTTAAAATATTAATTAATATGTGGAACACAATTCATTTTAAAACTAATTTTTTTTTTTTTAAGTATTAGTTTTTTTTAACAGAAAGAAATAAAAACATATATATTTAAAATATAGGTGTTAATCTGTCTTTCCTACGTTTAACAATAATAGTTTGTATTTGGAACAGTATGAAAAAAATACAAAAAAAAATATATATTGAAAAAGTTTTTCTTTGAGGTTATGAATCTAAATAAAATGTATAATAAAGGGTAGAAAATGTTGTCTTAATACAAAGAAAATATTTAAGACATTTATTATTATGTATTTTGATTTTTAAATATATATACTTAAATATTTATAAATGTAAAATATTTATGCATACATATTTTTAAATATTTTAAATATATATTTTATCTAATATATGTGTTTGTAATTATATGTATTTATTATTTTTTAAGATAATCCATAATAACTATATTTAAGATATTATTACATTCTCGTTATATACAGTATATATATATATATATATATAAATTATACACAATATTCTGCTTTTGCTTCAGTCCAGTAAGAATCTAAACGACAATTATTTAATTTTGCAAATGAAAGTTATTTTTTTTCACAGTATAAATAGGCCTTTATCCATAAAAAAATATATTGCTGCCTTAATATTTTCTCCCTCACAAGGGTATCATCAAATTTGTGGGTCCTTGAAATCAAAAAGCTTGAAAACCCCTGGGTCGTACCATGATTCACAACTTTTTAATTTCGAATTGGCCACAAGAAGCTGAGGTTCCGAAATGTGTGTCTAGGGACCTGGCAGGACCACGATCTGGCCCTGAAAACCACAAATTAATGTTTATTGTCTTATAAATACTTCTTTACGAGTCGTTGGAGGACATAATAGACCCTGGTAGTTACTAGACCTCTGCTGATGTTGCCCGTCGTTGCTCCTCTTTTCCCTTTCAGACACCTGCACACACACACACACACACACACACACACACACACACACTCTTTTCTTTTCTCTGCCTCTGTTCTTCTTCCCGTCTGTGTCTCTGCCAGCCTCACTGTGTGCCTGTGTTCTCTCGTTCCCCTCGCATGGGGCGCCTGTTTTCTCAAAGCGAGGCCGCCCTCCCCTCAACACTCGCCCCCTCCGAGGCCTGGCAGCCAGACAAGGTCAACATGACAGGATTCCCCCCCTCCTTCCCTCTTTCTCTCACCCTTTATCTCCCTGCGTTTCTTTGACTTCGCTCAGCTGAGCGGCAGGCTCCTCCCAAACACGAAGGGCCTTTCATCTTCTGTCTCCGTCAGAGAGAGAAAACAAGAGACAGAGCCATAGAGAGACGGGAGGAGCGTGCACCTATAGAGCTTCATCTCAGTGTGAGAGATGGACTGATAGTTTGGCATGCAAAACAACAAATAATGCAGCACAGTTGTTTGTTCAAAAGTAAAATCAAAAAGTATTTTATGCTCACCAACGGCTGCATTTGTTTGGCAGCAATACAGTAAAAACAGTGGTATTGTGAAATATTATTAAAAATTAAAATAACAGTTCTCTATTTACTTTAATTGCTGTAATCAAAACTGAATTTTCAGTCTTCAGTGTCACATGATCCTTCAGAAATCATTCTAATATGCAGATTTACTGCTCAAGAAACATTTATTATTATTATCAACAGTTTTGCTGCTTCATATTTTTGTGGAAACCGTTTTTTTTTTTTGGGATGACTAGAAACACTATTTATTTGAAATAGCAATCTTGTGTAACATTATAAATGTCTTTACTGTCAGTTTTTATTAATTTAATGCATTCTTTCTGAATTTAAGTATTAATTTCTAATCTTACTGACCCCAAACCTTTGAATAATAGTAGAGGTATATCTAACAGCATGGTACTTTCTTGTAAGGCTAAATTCCTCCTAAGTAATCAATAACGTGTCTCTTTATCTCATCAGCTGTTGCACAAAAGCAGTTTCAGTGAAGGCATTAAAACTTTAACACTGTTTCTTAACCACAAAGCTACTGACAGAAACACTCCTCTTGCTCATAGTTGAGTAGACTCTGACAATGAGCTACAATTCACTGTAGAATTAACAAAAAGTACCAAAGATTCCCGTTCAAGCCATGTGCCAAAGTTAACAGAGATACGAGAGCAGCGGGACAGGGGGACTGGAAAAGAGTCGTATCCTCTGATCACTTTATAATGAGGCAGAACGCACAAACATTCACTTCATCTTTCTTTCAAACTCAAGACGTGCCGCTCGTGATGAACAGCTGCGGAGTAACTGCAGGGAACAGCGGATCATGGAAAGAAGGCGGCAGTCTCGGGCTCTCGCACACATTGACGGGAATGAATTTGCCCAGACACGGAGCCAAGCCCAGGCCCAAACTTGAGAGAGCCTTGTTTCTCTTTCTGAAGTGCTTTACCTCCCTCCCTGCCCTCTTTTCTTTTCATACGGCAGTTTTATGCACTTATTGTGTTCCAGTCGCGTTATTGTGGCTGTACTGGAAGATCCAAGCTGTTGCTTTGCAAGTAAATAATAATAAAAGCCATATGTGCTTCCAGTTTAACTGCTGAAGCCCTTGGCCCGTTACGATCCAGCGCGCTGCTTTAATGCTAACAGCTTACAGTTGGGAAACAATGGTGGTGATGTGGTCCTGCGATTCAGAGTCATGTGGCAAAGACTGTTCTTACGTTTCTTGAACTTTATTGGTCGCTTTTTCAATGGCTTATGCTGATATACAGTACCAGCCACGTTTGTACACACCTTTTCATTTATTACTAGTACTATCTTCCCCATCTAAGAATAATCAGTCTTCAAACTATGGAGTACAAATGGAAATTTGGAAATTTAGTAACTAAACATATTGGGCTAAATCTCTCTTATACGAGCTCGTTCTTTGTGTAGCTTCATCAACTATTAGCTGAATTTTATTGATATATGACTGATTTTATGATATTTTAGCATTTAAGCATTTCAAAGGGTCTTTAAGATAATGAAGAACACAAATTCAGACAAATATGTGTATAATTAAAAATTAAAGTACACACACACACACACACACACATATATATATACATATATATATATACATACACACACACACACACACACACACATATATATATATATATATATATATGCATGTGTGTACATATTTAGTTTAATTAGATATTCATTTCATATATATATATATATATATATATGTGTGTGTGTGTGTGTGTGTAATTATATAAAATATATATATATAATTAAAAATTAAACTATAATTGCATGTATGTGTAAGACCTTTTTTCAGAAAGTGTCATAAACTCCTAACCTTTGACCTAAGGACTTCTTTTGGGCCTCTTTTCCTGTTCTGTTAATAATTTTTCTGTCAAATTTCCCCTCATTTTGTTGCAGTGGTTGTAAGGAGAAAGTAAGTGGCTGAAAGACATAAAAAAAAACATAAAGTGGAAAGTGTGTGGACGCAGAACTCGGTCTGTGTTTATTTTGGAGGGCTTGCACCGGAGCACCAGGCCTTTAGCGGCACAGAGGTGCAGGGACTGGTGGCGTGGACCATCCTCGCGTGTCCCGTGAAGGTGCCGAGGGGGAGAGAGAAAGAGAGCGAGGGGTCCTCGGGCTGGGGCGGGACCGGGCTCTGCGCAGCAGGGAGGACGTGAGTGAAACGTTCCAAGAGGAAACGGTGAGGCCACGCTGTGATTAGTGGTTGCAGTTTAACTGCAGAAAAATGCATGGTCCAAGCCCAGCGAGAGAGGGTGGTTTCACTGGTCTCAGCGAGCCCGTATGACTCAGGGTCTCTGCACTACTATCAGCCCTGGTGAAAGTTTGTTTGCGCAGCTCTTTTCTGCACAACTGTCTTTAAAACAGCGTTTTGTGGCATTTCAAAGCATTTTAAAAAACGGCTTTTCCGGAACTACAATAAACAGTCACATTTATGTATTTAGCAGATGCTTTTATCCAAATGGACTTATAGCACTGGAACAAAAGCCATTTGTCAAAGTGCCAACAATATTTATGCCAGGTTTATTAGACCACAGTTTTTCCTAGACTATTAAAATAAAGGTTTCACAAGGGAGTTTTCATAGAAGAACCATTTTTGGTTCCCCAAAGAACCTTTTTGTGAACTGTTCTTAAAATAACTGTGTTTTTCTTATCTTTTCCACTATAAAGAACCTTTAGTGCATTTAAAAGATTCCATGGAAGTTAAAGGTCCTTCATGGAACCATTGATGCAGAAATAGAACCTTTATTTTTTATTTTTTTAAAGTGTATTAGCTGGAATTTTACCGGAATCTCTGATCATTTCAGTGTGGAATCCCACGTTCCAGGACTCTTCCTCCGGTCTTTGTTAAATTCCCAGCCGAACTGACCTCCCCAGGCCCTCCTCCCACCGTTTAGCAAATGCTAAACATTTATTCCAAGTGGATGTCAACTGTCTCTGTCCTGAAGTAATGCAGAAGACCATCTGAAATTCCCATCACCGAGACCATCTCATACTCTCAATACTCTCGATTCCATTGCCGAACCCTCCTGAGGTTGTAAATCTAGCCCACGTGGAGGATCACGGGTGTCAGTGTGAAGGCTGAATGCCCTGTATGGGTTGCAGCCTCTAAATACCTTAAGGGTTGTTTAATTGTGGCTTCAAAAAAACCATAAAGCAAATTACTTGGTGATACTAGATATTTAACAACCACCAGAGACACCCAAGAATGCACTTTTGGTGCACAGACTAGCAATTACCAACAGAAAATGGCACAAATAAAAAGTAGCAGTTCACTCAAAATTAAATTCTGCCATTATTTGCTCATGTCTTTCCAAATCTGTTTTCAGAAGATGTTATCAAGAGTCCTATTCATCGTAATGGCGAAAGTCCAAAAAATGCTCTGAATAGATAGATTTAAGTTTAATCTGATGGACACTCAAGGTTCCATGTATAAAGGTTCTTTATTGGCATCAATGGTTCCATGAAGAACCTTTAACATTGACGGAAACTTTCCATTCCACAGACGGTTTTTTATAATGGGAAAAAGGTTCTTAAGATTTCTAAAATGCTCTTCACACTAAGAAGAAATGGTTTTCACTGAAACATTATTTAGGGAACCCAAAATGGCTCTTCTATGGCACGTTTTGGATGGAACATTTATTTTTAAGAGTGTGGATGTTAAAATTAAAATTTCTGTCATCATTTACTCACCCTCATGTCATTCCAAAACTGTATGACTTTTGTGGAACACAAAAGAAGATATTTGGAGTCAAAAACCCTTTGGACTCGATTGACTTTTATTGTATGCACTCAAAAGCAATGATACCATAGAGCAGGGTTCCTCAAATCTTACCCTGGAGGTCCAATCTGCTGCAGAGTTTAGCTCCAACCCTGATCAAACTCACCTACCTGTGATTTTCTAATGATCTTGAAGACTCCGATTAGCATGCTCAGGTGTGTTTGATTAGGGTTAGAGCTAAACTCTGCAGGAATGGTCCAGATTTGAGGATCCCTGATATAGAGGAACCATTTTTGATTTCCCAAAAAAAGCCTTTCAGTGAACAGCTCTTAAAGGAACCATTTCTTTCTTAGTTTGAAGAACATTTTAATAATCCAAAGAGCCTTTTATAGCCTACTATAAATAACCTTTTGTGGAATGGCAAGGTTCCATGGATGTTAAGGGTTCTTTCTGTAACCATAGATGCCAATAAAGAACTTTTATTTTTAAGAGTGTGAACAAAAAAAGGCTGAAACCTTTTTTGAAATATCTTCTTTTGTGTTCCACAGAAGAAAGAAAAAGCGCTTGGAACAACTTGAGAATGAGTAAATAATGGCTGAAGATTTTCTTGAGAAGATTTTGCATATAGTGCACAAATTTTATGGAGCTGTTTTGGAGTTTTATAGACCCAGTGTTTGATCATGGTGCTGGTATTGCACTGATTCATGGGTAAAACTCTCCCAAACATCTTCAAACGCAAACCAAACCAAGCACTCCTTTTGGTCTTTTGTCAAATGTTGTGTTTAGGCCTCGCAGCATGCACGCATAAGAACGTCTCCAAAGCCTCACGTATTCTCTCCGTTTGGCCCCACATTTTGAGTAAAGATCAGCCCGGGGCCCCTCTTTAGTCACTGAGCATTAGAGAGCGTAATGGGCATGAATTCACAGAAGCGCTTCAGGGTGGGTCATATTTGGCAAACCATTCTGAGCATCGAGAGGAACAAACGGTATATTCACTGGCCAGACCCCTCACAAAAGTACGCCAAAGTCTCTGCGTGCCAAGATCTCCGATTTCTGCAACGTTCAGCTCTGCTTTAGCTTATGGAGCTTCACTTCATATGCAAGCCAGAAGCCTTTCTTTCCAGTATGTCTTTGAGCACATCATGAAACAGGCGGCCCTATCGCAGAGCCGTCGGTTCACGCGGCGAAAACACAAGTCGTCGCCAGCACGCACAGCTGGAGGAGAGCATACGGTGAAGTGAGGACTCAGTGGCAATAATATGAGATGTTTGCACAGCGGCATAAGGCAGAAAGCTGTGCACATACACACACTGCTTTCTGTCTCTTAAAAGGCCTGGATTTCACCAAAGGATGCCATCTGGCCAGTTCGGGTCATTTTAGGGGCACCTCAATCCAATTCGAACAGTGATTTCAACAGTGCATGCATTTCTAAACAAAAAAGCACAACATGAAGAGGTCAAATGTCATGCAAACCATTGGACAAACTACACAAGCTTGGGCTTCAATGAAGGCAATCACCTCTAGGGTCAATTAATAAATCAACCCCATGCACAAGCTTTATTCAAGAGCGTTTTTGTCCAAGATGCCCCTCTCGCAGTTGGTTAACTATGTCCTGGCAGGCATCTTCTTTATCAATGGCCCCATGTGTAGCAGCCAATGAGGACGGGCTCTGTTCCAACCCACATCTCAATGTGCTCACAATTAAGCGCAGGGACACTGGAATCGCCTAATTGGATGATGACTGCTTTATGTCCAGGCCTCAACCACTATGGACAATAACAGTAACTTTGCCAGAATGCATCATATTTGCATGCAATATTTCAGTTTTTGCACATACACCCTTCCCCATGTGAAGTGTTTAATTTGTATCCTGCACCATCTGAACCATTTGTATCCTGCACCATTTCTAGTATGTCTAGAAATAAGAAAACGACAACAAACTCATCACATGATGCTAGATTTAAAATGTGCCTCCAGACATTCTGTCTGCTGTTAAAGTGCATTAGTGCAAGCATCCTTTCTCATTCTTTGGAGGCACTACAGACGTCAACTGCTAAGAGACTGGGGCATAAACCGAGAACACGCTCTTGGAAAATAGGTCAGGGTCTTTCTGCTACCCTGAGTGACCGTGCTCGCTGGACAAAACTAAATATGCATGCTTATATTGGCACGGCAATGCACTGGAGATCAATGATGCAAGGTTGCAGTGCCATCTGAGTTCATTAGACTGGCTTACCTTCTGTAAAACCTCCTGGATGTGTTATGGCCCAGCACTGGTCTCCACCTTAAACTTTCCAGAGGGGATGTTTGCTCCAATTCCCTTGGATTGCAAAATAAGGAGTCAGTTTTTAAGCAAGGCCCGGCAGATTATGCAAAAGGACCTGTAAGACACTGTCACCAGTGGCTGAATAATCTACTGCTGTCTGAAAGCATCAGACTGTTGTCTGGACACGCATGACAGTGTTCGGAAAAGCAGAAAACTCAAGACTTGCGAGGATAAAAAGGCGTCAATCCAGAGTGAATGCGACGGATTTAGTAGTTTATGTCAGTTTCAGGCCATGAGGATATTCTCATGAAGAAGAAACCCGTTAAATGCATGTATGTGTGTGTGTGTCAACACAGTGTCCGTACTGTTATTATCGACTCTGGAATGACTGCTTAAGAATGATGCGCTAAAAAAACAAACAGAAACCGATCGGAGTGATCGTTGTCTTGGCATCAAGGTGCATCGCTTACTGGCGGCGCTGGTCCAGAGGGGTTTTTAATGGGTGGTCGTGCGCAAAAGGCGATGGAGAGGAGACGTCCCCCTTTTCAGCTTCGTGTCCGGATGGTGTCTCCGTGTCGGGTTCGCGATTTCCTCAGGTCGTTTCCAGTCCCGGGGCCTTAATGTTGTCCTTGGAGACAGTGTGTGGTGAGGTGGGTCTCCAGCACCCCGGACTCGAGCCTGTCCGTGTCTCCTCTCCTCTCCTCGGGCGCAGCGGGCGGAGGGATCAGCCCTGACTGACTGTGACTCTGCCAGCTCAGCGCATGTGTGCTGCTCCGCCCCATCCAGCGCTGAGGAGGCCGGCCTGGGCTCCCATCCAAACAAACTCCCCTCCCTTCCTCCCTCCAGCGCTCTCAAGATTTTTATTGGCATGGTAATAAAGCTTTTTATCGCCGAAGCTTTAATAAACATTACCTCCTTAGACCCTTTCCTCAGATCTATTCATTTTGCTCTAGCACAAAGGACACTCTTGCTTAATTTCTTTGAGATTATTCATAAAAATATAATATATGAGTTATATAATATTAATATAGTGTATAATAAATTGATTAAAAGCAATACTTGCAATATTTTTCTTTATTGGAGTATTACATCATGTAAATTATATTATAGATATATATCATATATCATACATCATATATTTTGATCATGTAATTTAATTAAATTGAAATAAATATTTTAATTATTATAGTTTATATTTATATAATTATTTACACAATTATTTTAAAATAATTTAATCATTATTTTATAATAAATAATATTATAATTACAATATTTGCTGTTTCCAAAGCAAAAAAAAAAATAGAATAAAAAAAAATTAAGAAATATTATGTATATAATATATATATATATATATATAAATTATAATGAATATAATATTATATTTGTATAATAATACTGATACTCATATTGAAAATGTAAATGAAAATAAAAAATCAAAATGCCTAAACATAGAATGTGGATGTTAAAATGAAAAATCTGTCATCATTTACTCACCCTCATGTCATTCCAAAACTGTATGACTTTTGTGGAACACAAAAGAAGATATTTGGAGTCAAAAACCCTTTGGACTCGATTGACTTTTATTGTATGCACTCTTAAAAATAAAGGTTCCAAAAGCAATGATTCCATTGATGAACCGTTTTTGACCCAGTGATTTGATCATGGTGCTGGTATTGCACTGATTCATGGATAAAACTCTCCCAAACATCTTCAAATGCGAACCAAACCAAAGTACATACAAAGTACATTGAATTTTTTTTTTTGCAATTTTGTCAGCTATCTAAAAAATGCTTCATTGTAATAAATAAAATAAACTGGTTTTAAGAAATTTGATTTAATCAATCTGAATACAATAGTAGTCAGTAGTAAAAAAAATATATATATATACACTCAGGAAACACTTGCTATGGTTTCATCTTGCAGGTAAATATGAGTTTTTGCTTGATTTCAGCTGAACGTTTTTGTGGTGGCTGGTGAACTAACCTTTATTTAAGTAATTAAGCCACGAGGTGAGCACTATATCATAACAAGGATTTAATTTGGTATACATTTTGTTGAGCTGATCTGTATTATGATCTTCAGTTTCCAGGTTCATTAAAGCTTGATTTTACTAATAGTCTTAATAGGCCTTCACAGAATACCATAACATCATATTCTCACACACCCTAATGGTTTACTTTATTTTACCTAAGTTATTTTTAAATATTTTACATTTCCTTTTGTAATATATCTCCTCTAATCATTAAAATCTCAGAGGCGGTTTTGATTGTAGTAGAGCTGAACTGGGTGACCACTAGATGGCAGCTGCCCAAAGCAACTCAGCTACTCAACATGAGGACAAAAAGAAAGAAGATACTGTTTCTGTGGAATCAGACAGACGGAGAAATGGACTGAAAGCAAAACAAATATGTGACCCTGGACCACAAAACCAGTCAGTTTTTCAAAATTGAGATTAGGCCTAAATAAGCTTTCAATTGATGTATGGTTTGTTAGGATATGACAATATTTGGCTGAGATACAACTATTTGAAAATCTGGAATCTGAGATTCCGCCTTTAAAGTTGTCCAAATTAAGTTCTTAGCAATGCATATTACTAATCAAAAATTAAGTTTTAATATAGTTACAGAAGGAAAATTACAAAATATCTTCATTGAACATGATCTTTACTTAATATCATAATGATTTTTGGCATAAAAAATAATTTTTTTTGGCATGCTGCACACTGGTGGTGGTTGACTCTATAAAGCGCTTTTGACCCATAAAAGCGCTATATAAATGCATCATTCATTCATTCATAAAACAAAACTCTATAATTTTGACCCATTCAATGTATTTTTGGCTATTGCTACAAATATACCCCAGCGACTTATGACCGGTTTTGTGGTCCAGGGTTACATATGAACAAATTTCTATTATACAGGTGCATCTCAATAAATAAGAATGTCATGGAAAAGTTAATTTATTTCAGTAATTCAACTCAAATTGTGAAACTCGTGTATTAAATAAATTCAATGCACACAGACTGAAGTAGTTTAAGTCTTTGGTTCTTTTAATTGTGATGATTTAGGCTCACATTTAACAAAAACCCACCAATTCAACAAATTAGAATATGGTGACATGCCAATCAGCTAATCAACTCAAAACACCTACAAAGGTTTCCTGAGCCTTCAAAATGGTCTCTCAGTTTGGTTCACTAGGCTACTCAATCATGAGGAAGACTGCTGATCTGACAGTTGTCCAGAAGACAATCATTGACACCCTTCACAAGGAGGGTAAGCCACAAACATTCATTGCCAAAGAAGCTGGCTGTTCACAGAGTGCTGTATCCAAGCATGTTAACAGAAAGTTGAGTGTAAGGAAAAAGTGTGGAAAAAAAGATGCACAACCAACCGAGAGAACCGCAGCCTTATGAGGATTGTCAAGCAAAATCGATTCAAGAATTTGGGTGAACTTCACAAGGAATGGACTGAGGCTGGGGTCAAGGCATCAAGAGCCACCACACACAGACGTGTCAAGGAATTTGGCTACAGTTGTCGTATTCCTCTTGTTAAGCCACTCCTGAACCACAGACAACGTCAGAGGCGTCTTACCTGGGATAAGGAGAAGAAGAACTGGACTGTTGCCCAGTGGTCCAAAGTCCTCTTTTCAGATGAGAGCAAGTTTTGTATTTCATTTGGAAACCAAGGTCCTAGAGTCTGGAGGAAGGGTGGAGAAGCTCATAGCCCAAGTTGCATGAAGTCCAGTGTTAAGTTTCCACAGTCTGTGATGATTTGGTGCAATGTCATCTGCTGGTTTTGGTCCATTGTGTTTTTTGAAAACCAACGTCACTGCACCCGTTTACCAAGAAATTTTGGAGCACTTCATGCTTCCTTCTGCTGACCAGCTTTTTAAAGATGCTGATTTCATTTTCCAGCAGGATTTGGCAGCTGCCCACACTGCCAAAAGCACCAAAAGTTGGTTAAATGACCATGGTGTTGGTGTGCTTGATTGGCCAGCAAACTCACCAGACCTGAACCCCATAGAGAATCTGTGGAGTATTGTCAAGAGGAAAATGAGAAACAAGAGACCAAAAAAATGCAGATGAGCAGAAGGCCACTGTCAAAGAAACCTGGGCTTCCATACCACCTCAGCAGTGCCACAAACTGATCACCTCCATGCCACGCCGAATTGAGGCAGTAATTAAAGCAAAAGGAGCCCCTACCAAGTATTGAGTACATATACAGTAAATGAACATACTTTCCAGAAGGCCAACAATTCACTAAAAATGTTTTTTTTTTATTGGTCTTATGAAGTATTCTAATTTGTTGAGATAGTGAATTGGTGGGTTTTTGTTAAATGTGAGCCTAAATCATCACAATTAAAAGAACCAAAGACTTAAACTACTTCAGTCTGTGTGCATTGAATTTATTTAATACACGAGTTTCACAATTTGAGTTGAATTACAGAAATAAATGAACTTTTCCACGACATTATAATTTATTGAGATGCACCTGTAGATGAGCATATGAGGTAGGCTACTAAAACCTGTAATACAAGATCTAATTTTGCAGTGATTATAATCATTATTTTAAGTATGACTATTAACCTCTGCATTAGCAGCCGTTTTAATGTATTACATGTTAATTTATTGCCTTTTTTCAAATAAAGCTTAACCAATATCTAGGCTATTATTTAATATATTTAATATTATGTATTCTATTGAATATATTTATTATTATTTAAATTTGACATTATTTATATCATAAATAATGACCTTTCATGACCTTTCTCCTTTATAGTCTGTCCATTTATTACCAACTTCTGTGTTTCCTAAACCCAATCTGTTCAGATTTATGCAGAATCATTTCCAAAACAATCCAACCTTATATATATATATATATATATATTATAATTATTTAGTCATTTAGCAGACGCTTTTATCCAAAGCGACTTACAAAATGAGGACAATAGAAGCAATCAATTGTAGTATTAAAACAACTAAAAACAGATCCAAAATTAAAAGCTAAAACTTTATAAATACTACCTATACACATTTTAAAAATTAAATTAAATAAAAATGACAAATGCATACAACATATATATATATATATCTTGTATTATTAAATAGTGGGAATTTATTTACTCAGACTGCAACTAGAATTTATAATAATAATAATTTTTATTAGAAAATTATATAAAAAATATAATTTGTATCATTGCATTATGATACCAAATATTATTTTACTATATTATGTATAAAATAATGTATAATTTTGTATAATATTTCATATAAAACACATTAAAAGTGGACATATTAATTTTAAGTTCAAATTTATTTGTATAGCGCTTTTAACAATGCGTGTTTCAAAGCAGCTTCACAGAAATATTTTATGCAGAACTTGTAACAGATGAAATATGTAAACAGTGTGGTTTCCTCCATAAGTTTGTGTTCACAGCCTGCATGTTCGTCCACGATCTCGCCCTCAGCGTGTGTTGAGTCACAGTAAAACACATTTCCGGGTTCTTCATGACCGCTCCCATTTTGTCTGTGTGTGTGATTTGTGCTTCGAGCAAGCGATTAGGTAACTCCTGTTCCTCCTCCTACAACTACAACTTTCATGCACCCAAAATGGTGTGTGAGTGTCAGCCCTCTCTCTTCTCTTCTCTTCTCTTCTCTTCTTTCTCTTCTTCCTCCGCTGGCGGGTGGTGTGGTGTTGTGTTGTAAAGCCCTGCCAGCATGTCAGCTGATCCCGCATGTTTCACCCCCCAGTCAAAGAAAAAGAGCCTATACATTCACTAAGCGACATAACAGACCTAGAGCGATGTTATCACTCATTATGAATTGCATCGCGCATTGATTTTTAACGTGTTAACATTTACATTCGCTTTAAAATGAAACACGCCGGAACTAGTAAACTAATCTATTTAAACACATGCAGACACAAGATTTTAGGATGTGCATGCTCTGTGCGCCGATATTTTACATATGGCAAACTGTAAATATGATTAATGCTTTTAAAAAATCAATCAATAAAGCTAGCTTATAAAAAATATAACCTGCTTCATTTTAACATAGGGAGATTAGTAATTGTGTAACAAAAGGAAAAAAAATAAAAAGCTAGAGCTTACGAAAAATATTACCTGTTTACGTGCACTGATCATTTTAACAGATGTAGATCAATATGTTTTATATTAATGATTAAAAAGCTTGCTTACAAAAACTATAACCTGGTTACATGCATTAATAAGATCTTGATTAATATTTTAAAAATGATTTAAAAAAAATAAAAGCTATAGCTTATGAAAAAATAACCTGTTTACATGCACTAATCATTATTTTTATATTAATATGCAACACATATAGATTTATATTTTAATATACGTGCATTGATTTCTATTTAGGTGCATGCTTTAAAAGTTATTTAATGTAAACAAAAAAAAACTTGCTAAATGTACATGCACTGACCAGTCAGATCTAGATCACTATTTTAAGATATGCATAATGCTTTAATTTATATTTAGGTTCATGAACCAACAATATATTTACGTGCAGTATATAGAAACACTATATTTAACGCATACAATGAATTTATGCACAGAATGTTATTGCACACGAGGCAGGTATTTAAATGCATCCATTACAAGACCCTTTCTGTCATGCAATCAGCATGAAACTGATTTCAGGAGAACATGGTCGCTGTTGCAATACTCCTTTGTTTACATGCAAGTCCTCCTGTTCGGCGGAAGGAGGCTTTTTGGTAGTGCAGTGCTGTGTGTGATTCCTACCAGCTGTTTCCCGCCTTGAAAGACATCCGATCAGCTGCAAACACACACATGCAGAAGGAGGGAGGGAGAGAGAGAGAGCGAGCGCCACACACACACTACGAGGGAACCCCATCAGCTGGAAGAGTAGAGTAACCTTACAACTCAAAACTCATCTTACGCGCTCATGCCCCAAATCTGCAGGACACGCACAGCTCTGCTTCTTAAATGAGAAAGAGACACGAAGAAGCTGTTTTGTTTTTAAACCGATAAAGTACAAGAAGAATCGAGGAGCCAGAGCTGGAGAGAAGCGGGGAAGCATGGAGTATTTCATGGTACCAGCTCAGAAGGTGCCCTCCTTGCAACATTTCAGGAAAACCGAGAAAGAAGTCATAGGGGGCTTGTGCAGGTACGTGAGAACCTCTTTTAATAAATGCGCACACATATGTCTTTAATAGCGCGCCAACAGCAGCTGCGCTACTACGAGCGTAACATGCATGCCTGATTTCTGTGTTATTGTGTACACGCGCCTATCTAGTGGCTTAAGACGGGACGGAACCCATGCGAGACTCGGTTTTCTAAATTTAAAACATCTCTCGGGGGTCTATGGAAGCCCCTTGGCTTGTCAGGTCAGTGCTACCTATGAAGTATCTCGGCGAAATCGATGCATTTTGTGTCTAACAAACACAAACCACGTGCTTGCATGGACACACACCACGCTGCTGGTCTCGCGCGTGTGTTTAATATCAGAAACCGCGCTTATTTCGTCCCACCAGTGAATTTGTCGTCGTATAGAGGGGTTTGTGGATTAAAAGTGCGTTTGGGCTCAAGTTCGCGTGTTTTTGGGGCTTAAGTTATTGTGGGCAGTGCGGCCATGCTTGTGGCTCGTGCATTTGGCGTCGTCTGTTTCTCATTGCTATAAAATATGAAAAGTCTCCAGACTGCCATTGCATACGAGTATCCCCCACATACGAGGCTGAAATGGGCGTTAAGCGCGAGGAAATCTCGCCGTGCGTGCGGCGGGAGAGAGATCAGATGATATTTGGACTGCGTCGCTGCTGCCGCATGGACGGAGGAAGCGCATTGTTGTAATGGCGGACCGTATCATCCGCGAACACGATGTTTTTTATGTAGGCCAGCGAGTATGTTGATCATCTCGCACGATGTTACAGTTTCGGCCCATTGTGAGTGGAATATGGGGTATTTAGAGGTTAGTAAATTAATAACTGGTGTTATTTTAATAAGGGGGTGTGTATGCTGTTGAAGGAAGGCCCCGTCAATGCGTCTACGATCCATTCTCAGAAGGGGGCGGGGCCAGTGAGCCGATTAGCGCAGGGCGTTCTGGGAATTGTAGTTTTCCCCCCAAAGTAAATCGCATACAAATGATGCGTATGGTCTTAGCTATGTTTGTGCTGCTGTTATTCACTGGACACTTTGCAGATTTACATGGGTTATCAATATATATCGGTTGAAGTGATCCAAAGTACATAGAATAGCATGGGTTTGCAATTGTATAACACCATACATTTATTATTAATACATTTTAATTAATTTTAAATAATAATTAATATTATTATTATTATTAATAATTAATTTATTATTAAGACATTACTATTATTATTTGAAATTATGAAGTTATTATTTTAAATTGGTATTATAGGTTGATTTATATTTAATATAAAACTTGTATGTATTACTATTTACTATTGTAAATGTTTTATATATATATATATATATATTTATTTATTCATTTATTTTATGGCAGCTTTAATTACACAAATGCAAAGTCTCTCACCCCAAACTGAAATTTAAACTCCCTTTTGACCATTCTGTTTTCATGCATAAAAGAAGTTGGGTCATATTCAATGCATATGGCTGGAAACGGCTGATCTGACCGTATCTCTCGTTCCACAGTTGGCTCTAGTTGTGATTTTGGCATTGGATCTGTTTGCTGGGTTTTGAGCCGCTTGGACATAAGGAAGCGAGCAGGGAAACCTCTCTTTCTCTCTCTCTCCCCTCACAATTGTTCACCATGTTTGTCCTCATGCAGCTGAGGCGCTGCTGATAAGAGAGGTTTTCCAGAGATACCCCGTGAGATGCCCAGACAGGGAGGAAGTTCAATTAGGGTTTGATTTCCTCAGCCAAAGCACGCGTGTGATCGTGCGAGGCAGAGATTTCCAGGGGCTTGAATTTAGAGACAATGGGCTTCAATGAGCATTCAGGAAAGTCAATATTTTCTACTTCGCACTCAGATGTTTCTCTCTCTCACGGTTGCATCCTGTTTTAGAGATGTAAGCAAAAGGAAAAAGAGCACTTTTAGTTATTATATAAACAGTATATCTTACAAAAAATAATTCATTTAACATTATTCAACTTTCTTTGAATCTCAGTGTTTACGTTTCAGACACATTGTCCAAAACAAAACATCTTGCCAAGTTTCCTTCATAAAAAGTACCTTAAAATGGGGGAAATTATCATGGTATGGTAGTACCATGGTATTCTTTGAAGTACTTTACAGTATTATTTAAATAACATGAGGTTTCAATATACTAATCAAACAGTGCCATGATATGGATTTTAATTATATACCATTTTAACCTGTTTTTGCAATTTCTCTTAGTGCATGATTATAATACATGCTCCGTTATGACCCACGAGGTTAAATGTAATAATTATACTTTTAAAGTAAACTAAAGTGCTGTAATGTCTCCTCTTCACAGCTTAGCAAACATTCCCCTCACGCCAGAGACGGCACGGGACCAGGAGCGGCGTATTCGGCGGGAAATCGCCAACAGTAATGAGCGCCGGCGCATGCAGAGCATCAACTCTGGCTTCCAGTCTCTGAAAACACTCATCCCGCATAGTGACGGAGAAAAGCTAAGCAAGGTGAGGCAGAGAGCTCTTGTAAACAAACTGGGAAGAGTGTAAATCAAGTGTTGAATTGAATGAGTAGTTCACTTAAAAATTAAAATACTTACGCACCCTCAGGTTGTTCCAAACCCATATTTGTTTTAAGCTCTAAACAAAGTTGGAGAAGCGTCTTAGAAGTACAACAGAAGAAGTCAACATAGCTTATAATGCTCTTGATGTCAAGATTTCAGTATATATATATATATATATATATATGGTCCATATTACAGTCTTTGGTCACTATGATAGCTTTTTGTGAGAAACAGACTGAAATATAAGTCGTTATTCATTGATAATCTTACCGTCTGTTTTGTTGCATTGGAAAGATCTAAACAGATATGTGAGGGTGTGTAAGTAACGACATTTTTAGGGTGAATAATTCCTTTAAATATAGATGTTATGTAAGTGTAAATGCTCCCACAAAATTAAAATGTTAATTATGATTTTCTTTAAGGTTAAATGAAGTCTACTTGAATCTTTTTTTTTTTTTTTTTTTTTTTTTTTTTCTCACCAATGTTACCACATGTCATACATCAGTTATACTTGTAATTGTCTATTTCCCCCCTTTATTACTTTATATTTGCTTGTATGTTTTGAAGCTATATTTACTTTATTTCTTAACAATAAATAATTAATTAATTAATATATTAATCAACGTAATTATTTTAAAGTAGCCTGCTTATATAAATTAATAAAAATGCACAAAATAAATTTGATATAATTGTGATATCGAATTGAATCGAATCGTTGACATGATAATCGTAATGGAATTGAATCATGAAACCAGTGCCCATTCACACCCCTAATCATTACTCCAGTCTTCAGTGTCACATGATCCTTCAGAAATCATTCTAATATGCTGATTTGATGCTCAAGAATCATTTCTTATTATTATAAATGTTGAAAACAGTTGTGCTGCTGAATATTGTTGTGGTCACTGTAGTTTCTCAGGTTTCTATGAACAAAGTTCAAAAGAACAGCAGAAAATCTTTTGAAACAGAAATCTTCTGTAAACTTAAATGTCTTTACTGTCACTTTTGACTGATTTAATCCATCCTTGCTGAATAAAAATATTAATTTCTTTTTTGAAAAAATCGTACTGATCTCAAACTTATGAACGGTCGTGTACTTCTAGCATCCATCACCTAAGATGCTCGGCATCACTTTGACTGAAACTGTGGTCCATCATGCCAGTACATTCAGATCAGATGGATGTAATGCGATCTCTCTCTCTCTCTCTCTCTCTCAGGCTGCCATCTTACAGCAGACGGCCGAATACATCTTTTCTCTGGAGCAGGAAAAGACGAGGCTGCTGCAACAAAACACCCAACTCAAACGCTACATACAGGTGAAGCTCTTCATATAAATATAATATCTTATCAATATAACAGATGAAACATGACTGTTATGAGGACAGTCCTGTCATCTCATGTTTTCCTCTTCCTCCCATCAGAAGGAGTTCAGCGGCTCATCCCCGAAGAGGAGGCGCGCCGAGGAGAAGGATGAAGGCATTGGATCTCCAGACATTCTGGAGGAGGAGAAGGTGGAGGATCTTCGCCGAGAGATGATCGAACTCCGACAACAGCTGGATAAAGAGCGCTCAGTTCGCATGATGCTGGAAGAACAGGTATTGTTGATAATTATTGATAGTTAAATATTTTTAAGAGATGTTTAAAATGATATATATATATGTATGTATAGAGAGAGAGAATTATATTTAAAATAACTATAGGTCAATTGCAGATAAATGTTAATATATTATACTATATAAGATGCAATCGTATTGGCTAAAATTTCAATATTAGTGTATTTGTAAAGGATATGCTCAAGAAAACTTTAGGGATTTCTTAAGTCCTAAATTAATTGATTGTAAACTCCCTTTTTAGCTTAATTTGTACCCCATTACAGAGAGAGTTCTCAGTCATAATTCTATTTATTGATTTTTTTTTAAAATCTTTTTTATTTGACAAATTTTGCAAATCTTCAGTAGAACTCATCGGGAGCTGTTTGATCGGTCACTCGCAGTTTTGCTTGACTAAATCTCGCATATCTGTATTCATCATGGCCTGGTGCTGAAGAGTTGTCATCTGTGAAATCCATCATCAAACTTTTCTTTTGCTGCATCAGTTTGCTTGCTAAAATTAGATCGCTTTAGTCTTTGCATATTTAATGAGATATCACAGAAGGTGCACAGCTCCCCTGAGAGCTTGAATCGTTTCTGAACATCACACTTGAAGTGCAAATTATACCCCAATCTGTGCTGCTATCCATGAAATGCGCTAGAGAAACTTCCTCAGGCAAAAAAAATATATTAAGAGGAAAGGCTCTCTCCAGTGTTTTCTGGATGTGTATTGACCTCTGTTTCTTTGTGTTTCTGTTAGATCCGCTCGTTGGATGCCCACTTGTACCCAGAGAAGCTAAAGGTGATCGCTCAGCAGGTCCAGGAGCAGCACGTGCAGACGCAAACTCTGATTCGTCTTCAACAGCATCAACAAGAACAGCTGGGAAAAGAGACCACGACACCTGCTCGCAGCCCGCTGGTCAGACAGACTCTCCGTTTTTATTGTTAAACTAACATAGACTGATAATATGAATCGGTATATGAAATACTTCATAAAAGAGAGGTTTTGCAGTGCAATTTGTAAGTGTTGATCTGATGTGTTGATCCACTAGAGGGCATTAGAAGATTTAAGACATCAAATTGCATTTGCAATCCATTTAACTTCTATAATGTGACAGATTTCTGAGTGACATAATTTTCAGAAAATAATGTAGGGTGGGACTTCATTTAGCCTATGAATATTTGACTGTGTAGTATATTTTTGTATTGTTTTTATGCAAAGAGAAGCTGGTGTAGAAGCAGAGAACATTATTCAATCATTACATTTTGATAAAGGATTACAAACTGCTATTACTACTATTATGCTACTATAAACATTTGGGGGTCAGTGTGATATTTTTTTTTTTTTTTTAAGATATTAACTTTTATTCAGCAAGGGCACATTAAATTGGTCGAAAGTGACTGAAAATATTTATAATGTTGCAAAAGATTTCAATTCCTAATAAAAGCTGTTTTTCTGAACGTTCTATTCATTGAAGAATCCAGGAAAAAAATGCATTGCGGTTTCCTCAAAATATGAAGCAGCAAAACTGTTTTTAACATTTATGATAATTATTAAAGGTTTTGTGAGCAGCAATCAGCATATTAGACTGATTTCTGAAGAATAAAGTGACACTAAAGACTGGAGTAATGATGCTGAAAATTCAGCTTTACATCACAGAAATAAATTTCATTTTAAAATATATTCTTATAGAAAACAGTTCAGATAGTTCTTTTAAATTGCAATAATATTTCATAAAATAACTTTATTGTATTTTTAAGTTAATTAAATGCAGCATTGGTGAGCATAAGAGACTTCTTTCAAAAACATAAAAATATTACCGACCCCAAACTTTTGACCAGTAGTGATTGTGCATGATTCATAAGTACACATTATTAAAAAATAAATATATATATTTTTTTATTTTTATAATGTGTACTTATGAATCATGCACAATATGACCATATACATTAAGAAAATATATACATAAATAAAGTGTCAGTTCTGATTTCTTGTTCACTTTGTTCATAGAAAAGGTTCATTTATCGTAACCCTCCGTCCTGCTGTGTTGCTCAGGTGTTTTCTCCTGCCACGCCGCCTGCGCCCACTCATCACGCCACAGTAATTGTTCCCGCACCGGCGCCGCCGCCCCCTCCCCATCATGTCACTGTGGTTACCATGGGCCCCACCTCTGTGATAAACACAGCGTCCACATCACGACAGAACTTGGATACCATTGTGCAGGTAAAACACATTCCTGCCCAGCTCAAAGAGAAAGTCCTGATGGAATGAGATTTAACTACCAGATTCACATTGTAGAGATGGTGTGGCTTAGTGGCCATATATATGTATGTTAAAGGGGTGGTTCACCCAAAAAAATAAAAATTACCCCATGATTTACTCACCCTCAAGCCATCCTAGGTGTATGTGATTTTCTTCTTTCAGATTAATACAGAATTGTAATAAATGTCCTAGCTCTTCCAAGCTTTATAATGGCAGTGAGTGGCTGTTTGTATTCAAAAGTCCAATAAAGTGGACTCCATCCATCCATCCATCATAAAAAGTACTCCACACAGCTCCGGGGGGTTAATAAAGGCCTCCTGAAGTGAATCTATGTGTTTTTGTAAGAAAAATATCCATATGTCAAACTTTATAAACTGTAATCTCTAGCTTCCGCAAACTGTCGTACACGTATTCACGAGAGAGTAGCGTTCAGCGGATGACGATGGCGTAAGCTAGAGATTTCGGTTTATACAGTTTGACATATGGATATTTTCCTTACATTGATTCAGTTCAGAGGACCTTTATTAACGCCCCCTGAGCCATTGTATTCGTTTGAAAGAAGAAAGTCATATACACTTTGGATGAGTAAATCATGTGGTAATCTTCTTCTTGGGTGTGAACTATCCCTTTAAGTTCATCTTCACACTTCACAAGTTTTGGTGTGGACACCAGGGAACTGCACCTGAAGTCGTAGATTAAAACGTGAAAATATCTTGAGCTTATGTTAACCACAGACCAAATGTAAAACCAGTTTTGGATAATAAAGTGAATAATTTGGATGCTTAACAAGTCAACTGACAGTTTCTTCCTGTTTTCCCACAGGCTATCCAGCACATCGAAGGCACGCAGGACAGGATGGTCGTGCCTGAGGAGGAAAAGCGTCGGGCGGTCATCGTCACCCCGGGCCGTGTCCTCACAGACACCGGCGACTCCGACACCGCCTCTGACAACGAAGGATCTGAGGACTGTTAACTGCCCCGGTCACCCCCACCCCCATATCGCCCCACCACATGTAACTAGGGGCGCGGAAAGGGGGTGAAGGGGTCTGTGGCGAAGGGCCTCCCGCAGAAATTCTCTTTCTTTTCTCTCTCCTCTCTTCCTGTCATCTTCACACTCACATACGGGACTCACAGACTCAATGACTTGAAGGTTTCTTGGGGGGGAAAAAACAAAACAAAAACAAGAAAAAAAGGAAATGTTACAGGAAATGTGCCACAAACAGAACGAGCACGCTTATGTATACTCACACAGTACACTATAACCCCATAGCACTCTGGTAACTTGTTGATACATTCATATTATACAGCTCTTACTCATACTCCGTCGAATTGTCCTCTGTTTCCACAACGCACGCTCCTAGGTAGGTGATTTTGTGAGGGAATCACAAAATCTCCGTCAGAATCTGCCACAGGTCTTCCAGGCCTCTGCTTCATCACTTCCTGTTCTACATCCTGCCCATAAGTGGGCAGTAGAGTGTTCTGATTGGAGGAATCCCATTACCGCGTCTCATCTCAAAATGAACCCTTTGCCCCGCCACCCTCTGGCTGTGTCATATTACTCTTTCCGTTCTGGGGAGGCTTGAAGCATCACTGTGAGCCAATGAGACTTCAGAAACCTGTTCCACACCATGGCTTCCGAAACTTTAGAGGAAATGTTAACTTTCTTTTGTTTTGTTTTTTGGCGCAGACGCGCTCCTAGATTTCCATTTGCTGGCGGGCACCTTTGATTGTCATGTTGTTAATGGAGGGACAAAGACCGCCACTGCTTCGAGGGGCTTCAAGCACTTTGTAAATAACGCAAAGTTATTACGCAAAGAGGGGGGCCTTTGTGCACTTAATGTCGCTCACTTTTACTGGGCTGGGTTCCCAGTATGCTTGTTGGTGTAGGGTGAAGCACTCCCTCCGTCGCATCAAACGCCCCCGGGTCCTGTCCTCACAGATCTGATTTTGAAATTCTGGCCGAATTTTTGTCGTTTGTGTGTCAAATGGAATAAGCTAACCGTCAGGTACTCGTACCTGTGAGGAAATTTGTGTGTCGATTTTAGCACACTCGCTAATGTAAACGTAAAGGTCTTGTTTGTTTTTTTGAGAAAGTGTGAAAATAGCACTACCAGGGTTGTTGTGGCCCAATTTCAGCCTATGCAGCTCTTTTGGTTCTCGTCCCCCTTTGAGAGCAACTTCGTGACCCCTTTGGTCTTCTCCCGGAAGTAATTGTCCTGTCCATTTTTTTATGTCCAACGCTCCGTAACGATGTTTACGGCGACACCGAAGAGTGACTAGCCTGTAATCATGTAATCATGCGCTCTAGCTCTATGCACTCGCTGGTTCACTCTGCTCGCTTGAATGTTTCAGTTTCCCTGTATCTCTCGGCATACGACAAGGTCGTTCGTACATGCCGCAGATAATCACGTGCAAGGTGGTGCTACTCCTGCGTGAGCTCTCCGGATAAGCCAAGGATGTCCAATCTGGCTTCCAAAGGGCCACTGTCCACTAGAGTTCGGCTTCAACTCCAATTATACAGGATTACTACAGGTATGGAATGGGACACGTTGGAGCTAAACTCTGCAGGATGTTGGTTTTTGGACCAGGCTTGGACACTCCTGGGATAAGCCATGCGATACTGTGAGCTCTTCATACCCCTGGTGGGATCGAGAGACCGAGCATATCCAGTGCCGAACAATGGCCAGTGGCTTGCCTTAAAACAGCTTCGGTGTGCACGGTGAGGCACAGAGGCCTGCCTTAAACTAGCCCTGAAGGTGGCGCTAGAAAGCAAGGCCAGAGGACGCGGTTAAGACGCGGCACCCCACGTTCATCTCTTCTCACAGTTCATGTTTCCAAACATTCCAGAACGGTCTACCGTTGTGTTTTGCGTGGAGTTGTCGATACTAAAGTCGGCAAGATTTGGCCATAGACGAAGGTGAGAGGTGTCTCGTTTTTTTTGACTGAAAATTCTAAGTGTGCATGCCCCCCTTCCCTTACGAAATATTACAGGGAATCTTTTTGCTGCTGGACAGATAGTTTTTTTTTTTTTTTTTTTTTCTTCTGGATTTATCAGGTGCTGTCAGCACGCTGGACCTTGTCATTCGTATTGCGGCGGAGACTGCAGGGATCAGGGCTTCCAGAAGAATGGGCTGGTCTAATTTTGGCAGATTTTCTTTTTTGTTCGTTTGTACTTGTGCGTTTTTATTTTGGATAATGGGTCGTAGAGACTAGCATCCTGCTCATGCTGTCTTCTCATGTGTAAGTCTGTAATAACGTTTTTTGTCTTTGTGAAAAAATCTCTTTCCCTCTCCCGTGTTTGAACATTTCCTCTACCGAAGCCACAGGGTGTTTATTTTTTGTGTATTTTCTACTCACAGAAATCACTGTAAGAAATCTTGAGGACATATCAGAGGTTGGGTGTGTCGAGGGGAACGGGGGCGATTTTATGAACCTGAAGCACTTACTGTAGTATAACGAGGAATGACTCTTGTTTTCAAAGAGATGTTGTCCTCGACCGAAGCTCTTCTCGCTGTGATTTTTTTTAACCACACGGCTGTGTTGAACCCTCAACGTTTGTCCTGGCACACCACATGTCCTCTGGCCGTCTCCGCAGTCTCCAGACTTGTCCTGTCTCTCATCCTCTCCCTCTTTTATTGTCTGTCATCTCTTTTAATATTTTTTTGTTTCTATTTTTGTTGTTTTTCTTTATGTGGGACAGTCAGTCCATTTGGTTGAGAAGCTATTGTATTTTTTTTTAACTGGGGAAAAGAGGCTTGTGCCTTTTGTATAAACAGAATAATAAAGTTTGTACTTTGTTTTTTACAACTTCTCAGTGTATCGTGAAAATATTTCTGTCTTCAATATGAATTGTACAGTATGCTTTGCCTGCATTACACATTAGCAATTAACATTATAAAAAGCTTGCTAGGTTACACATCAAATAACAAATCAGTTCAACTTTAACATTCAAAGGAATATTTTTAAATAAGAGTGACGTGCAGCTGTGGCATTTGAATTGCACTTGGGTACCTCATAAATGGGATGACATGCTTAGATTTCTTTCGGGTACTATTGGAGTGTGTTGTACGCGAGTAAAACCCTGAGTACTCAAGGAACATTTTACGATTTCCTTAAATCTGATATTTAAGCGATAAGTAAGCTAAAAAGCTGTTTTTCATCAGGAAAGCGAGTGTCAAGGAGAAGTAAATGGTTTAATACTACAAAAGATTTACCTAAATTTTCAAATTAAATTAGCATGCGTATCATCACCTGGCACCAAAGTAAAAGCTCATAAAAAATTGTAAGTTCAGGTGGCTAACAAGTCACCAAGATTTGGATGTGTTCCTTGAAATTTAGTTTTATTTTATTTTTTCAAACATAGTCCTAACCTGCCCATAAATTTGGTACAACACACAAAGTTATATAGAAACTTGTTTCCGTCATGGGTAAAAAAAAAAATGTAACTGCACAATTCTGACTTTTTTTAGAATTATGTGACACAATTCTCATAATTCTGACTTTTCCCCCAGAATTGGAATGAATAAAAAGTTCTCATTACAGTTTTATTGTTTTTAGTGCTGTGTTGGAAACAGGTTTCCATACATCTTACATTGCTTAAAACTATTAACTGAATGCAAGTACACACACTGGCCAAGCACTCACTATGCTACTGCTTTCATGTACTTGCGTTATGTTTCTAGCCTAACTTCACAATGAGCATGTCTGGGGAATCACAGGACGTAGGAGTCATAAAGTTCATTAGTTGTAAATGATTATTATTGTTATTAAATTGCTTAATTTATAACGGATTTGCATAATTTTTCAAAATCCCAGAACAACAGAAAACCCTAAATAAAAGAAACAACCTCCTGCTGTTTGTTTCACGTTTGTCTTTTACAAGTGAATTTTTCCATGAACACTTTATAGTGTATTCACAGATTAATGGAGTTCATTTGCCTGTGAAGTGCTGGAGTCGGCGTCTGCTGTGTAATGATAAGGCGTTAATCTCCACTCTCCGAGGAAAGGATGATGCTGACTTTTACACCTTATTCCCGACTGTCAACTCCTGTAATCCTACCCAGCATGACTGCTGGTGATTAACAGCACCGACTCGAGCCTGTGATCGGGTTAAAGTTCATTAAATAGGACAATAGTTTATAATGACCAACAAGCTATTTGAAACCATACCATCATTAAGTAAATTCTTCGTTAATTGTATATATATTTTTTTTATCAAATTCATCGTGTCTTTTTAAAAAAGTGGAATGCCATGTCACAAATAGTGTTGTCTTGTCATACCTCTTGTACAACATTCCTTCTCAGTTGCCAAAATCAACACCAGCTGAAGTACCTAAGCACTCTTGTGCTGGAGATGGCCGCACACCCTTGATTTGACGTCACTGCCATGATGGCTCTGCTAAAAGAGACAGTCAGCTGCTCGGGTGCGCCCTTTTTTGACACCTACGGCACCAGCCCCCTCCATGTAGTCCTGTCTGTAAGACCACCCTCTTGCTGGCGCCCTCTGACCTTATCAGCCCAGTATATATAGCCAGAGAGGCAACCAGAGGTCTCCTGGCAGCCAACATGAAGGTCTTAGTCTCGCTCTGCGTCTTTGTGCCCCTGCTGGCACTGGCCACAGCAGGTAAGAGCATTTTACAGTTTGCTCAGTTCAGTATGGATCTGAGATGAGGTTTACTTTGTGAAGTCGACAAGAGAGTACCATTTCCCGTCTAGTGGTTTGAAAAGTTTTAGCGGGAAAACGCTTGGATTCAAAGAGTGGTTGAAACTGAAAGTTGGAAGCATGTTAAGGTTGTTCTTGTTGTGCAATATGTTAGTCATTTTGACATGAAACTATAGGACGTTTGAATGAATTAGGCATGGCAGCATGCCTTAAAACTGTGATGGTCACCAGCAGGAGATGGGCCATGCTATTTAAGCTTCATGCTCAGCTATTTAAACCCGCAGTGTTCAATAATAACTCTGGACAAGGATGAGTTATCTTAGGACTTGGCATGTGCAGTTTAACAAAAAGTTTTCTGAATGCTAAACCAATCCTTTATCATTTAAATTTTACGATATGTGTTCCAGTTTAAGCTTGTAGAATCTCTGAGCTGATTGTGGGACAACCGACAGGGGGTTTATTTTCGTTCGGTAGACGTTTCAGCCCATGCATTGTGTGTCAGCTGTCGTGAGGCATGGCATCAGCTTATGGAAAGAGCTAGAGCCTTGGGACGACTGTTAACCAGTCGCTCTGCTCCTGTTTCCAGCTCTTCTTGAGTCCTGAAACGTCCCATATCCTAATTTCAGAGGTTTGATAGAGGGTTCAGCTGGTATTTATACAACGTTTGAGGTGCTTGTTTTCACAACTTTGGTTTTATTGATTTGCCAATGTGAGACAACTAAATCCAGACATTTTATTTCATTCAACAAGGTCTTGCATTCTTAACCCTTGCTCTTGAAAATAAACGTTCTTAATTGGCATATAGGAGTAAAATGTTCTTCAGATGATTTAAATTTTCTTTAAAAAGTTATTTTCAGAACTTTTCTTTACTGAAAGGTTCTTTGGGGAACCCAAAATGGCATTGCAGTGAAAGCTCCATTTTAGATCCTTTATTTTTAAGTGTGTCCGCTATAAAAGTCCAGCTACTCCGGCTTTGGATGTGATTTCCAAGGGCTCTGGCAGCCGCCGTTACCCTTGTTCCGTCCTTGGGTTCCTCTCGGGCCCGGCGTGGGCCTTCCTGGGCCCAGGCTGCCGTCAGGTGTCTAAGATTGGAAGTTGTCCTGTAACCGGACACTGTCTACTATAGATTTTCCCATCGTCCTCTTCCTCTCTCCCCTCCCCTCCCATCCGCGCTTGTCTTTGGATCCAGCGTGCAGCTGCTGTCACCCTGACACAATCACAATTTATTTATTCCCAGCCACTGGCCATACAAGGACATGCATTATCTCAGCAGGAGGAGCCGCGGTGATCTATGCCAGTCTTGCTGCATTAGTGTGTGTACAGCTAGAGAACTGATTAAAATTAGTGCTTATGCTTCTGAGCTTTAGTTGATTTATTGGTGAAAAGGAGTTTTCAATCTGATTATGTGCAGATAAAACTTTAAGAATTTTCCATGAGACAATCTTCACTTCACGTTCATTATTGGCATCTACGGTTACATGAAGAACCTTTAACATCCATGGAACCTTTCCATTCCAAAGTGTTCTTAATTGTAGGAAAAGTTATTTAGGTTTTTAAAATGTTCTTCATCGTTCTTTGAAGAAAAAGAAACTAAGAGGTTCTTTAGGGAACCAAAAATGGTTCTTCTGTGGCATCACTGTGAACCCCACCCCCACCACCACCCTTTTGAACCTTTATTTAGGTCACTTTTCACTAATCAACTGGAAAAAGAAAACACATTTTGTCATATCCCAAGGTTTTATACTGTCTTTCTCTTTGTAACAAGCATCACGATTTTGCCGTAGGTTCTTCTTAAGAGTGGGGCATGGCTTCATTTGTTACATAATCCAGTTGCTTTGTAGTAGGCCAAAGGTTTACGACTTTATGACCTTGCATCTGTTCATCTGTGCCTTCCTCACCTTCCTCCTGTTTAGCCACATCAAAATGTCTTCTAGGTGACGAGTTTCCTTATCTTGCATATTAGGATGCTCCTTCAAGACATTTCGCAAGCATGGTGTTTGATAGCTGAAATAATTTATCCAAATCCTGATTGGAACAACTTCTCTCAAGCAAAGAACATTTTAAAAGAATTGTTTTCTACTATAAAGAATCTTTTGTAGAGTTTCCATGGATGTTCAAGGTTTTTCATGGAACCATCAATGCCAATAAAGAATCTTTATTTTTACAAGCGAACCATGAGTAACGGAGGAAGTCGTCTTTATTGACTACACATCTGATATGGGTACTCACCTCGAGTAAGGGCTCTCCCCACCTTTCAGCAATGTAGTACAGCAGGCATGCGGTGCCCCTGCTCAGGGACTTCCCTCTGCTAGGAATTGTGGGACGGGCAGCCAAGTGCTTATTCCATAAAAAGGCCAATGCGACATGGCTGTACAGAAAGGAGTCATGCTTTCAATCCCATTTACCCCCTTGGTTCCATGTGATGTTCTTACGCCGTCCTAACTCTGATACCCATGATTCCTCTGAGGAATTACCACCCGGATGTGATCCTGGTTCTCGGATTCAAAAATGTGTCACACAAGACACTGCCATTCTGTCACGCTATTAAAAGCGTTGACGTAACAAGCTAAAAACAGTGCATGGGAACTTCTGGAATCGATTTCTACTACAAAATATTACTGTAATATTCTGATCAGTTTTGATTCATTTAGATTTATCGCTTCTGTCGACTTTAATGTATGTAGATGATGTTAACTATTGGAGAGTCATAATATCTTCATCAATTGCTAATTTTGGAAGTGTAGAATCACACCTCTGATAGACAGAAAAAGGCCAGTTAGACTCCGCCCCCTGGAGGCATGATCCATTGTGGAGCTATTTCTGTCATCAAGTGAGACCAGAACCTTGGCACCTGTTGCTATTTATGTCTCTCAGTGATTTGCCCCATAGATAGTTTAGACACACAGATTGATAGATTAACATTTGCAGGTATGCTTTGCTTTGTAAATTATTTTTTTTATGCTGAATGTAATTTATATTTTCTATTATAATTTATTATAATTTTGCTATATATGCTGTTTTATGCCTAATTTTAAAAAAATATTTCTTATTATAAATATAATAATAATATTATTTCAATATATGTAATAATTCATTTTTTACTCATAATATATTCATATTAATGAATTAATATTTCATTTTTCATTTACAATATACATATTTTATGCTACATTTATTTTACATATGTAATTTTATGCAATATTAATGTTATGATCATACAGTGTATAGAAATACCATGGTATTGCCATTTTATACCATCATTGTACTGGACTTTTTTTGTAAGGCCTTATGTAGACTGATTAACAACATTTGTAGTTATGCTTTGCAGTTAGTTAGTTTGTTTGTTCTTCTATTCATTCATTCATTTATTTTATTTTTTAATTTAAATTTAAATTTTATGCAAGATTTAATTTATATGTGTCATTTTATATAATATTAAAATTGTAAGTGTACTGATATAGGCCTACATCAAAAGACCATGGCAGTGCCATTTTTAGTATGATACTTTTTTGTAAGGGCTGTAAAAGCATTTCAAGTGAAGTTTAGCTGCTGATTTTGTGAAGTTTAGCTGCTGTGTAATGCAATACATTTAATCTCACAGCAGCTTTGTTCACTTGGAAATCCCTTGGCCCGCTGTAAAGGTTGTGTACGCTCTCCCTCGCTGCCGGTAAATCCTGCGGGTTCAGACGGGCTCAAGACTCACCTCCCTAATCACACTCACATTAATTCAATTTACCTCCTGCATCCGCCAGCACAACATGATCAGGGGCTTTAACCCTGATCCACTGAGGAAAACACACCTATGGGCCGCAGGAATGAAACTAGATCATTTCCATGAAAGTTGCTAGTTAGAGAATGAATGCATTTTTGTATTTATTGCTGTCAGAAGTCTAAACGATCACCTGCAGCTTTTCAAGGATCTCCATCTGTGTTTATGCAATCATAAACATCGAGAGAGCCTAAACCGACCATTATTTAAACACCTGTAAGGTCAGCAGATGATGCTAAACCATGTTTCCTCACAAAAGCGCACATGTGTGTTTTTGACCAATAAGCCGCAGTCTACAGCAGTCCGATGGCATTCCGGCGGGATGAGCTCTAGCAACAGCTGTGTTTTTTCCAAAGCCTCTGTTGCTAGGCGACAGGCTCATTGGATGTCCGTAGACCCTGCGACAGATGCTGGTGGTTTGCGTATTTGTCCTTCCAGTGCATACAGGGTTAAATTAAAGCTAACCCCCGTGGACTGACATTGTGCTCGCCTGAAGTGGATATATTTGTAATCGTGTTGGTGCTATATTAGGTGCTGGAGCTGCTGTCGTTGCATACTATGCACCCGAGGGCACCGAGTCTCGTCATGAACTCCTTGATGCCCTTTGAGGGGATATTTCACAGATTTGATGTTGTGTAGATCTAAACGTGGCCCGCATGAGAATAGATTACACAGCCGTAATGTCTGCCTTAGGACTAAGGTCTTACAATTTCCTTTTGTGACAAGTCAGCTAGTCTGCAAGGTGAAGGGAGGGACATTTTTACAGTGTACTTTGTATTTCTTTAATAAAAAATAAATGGTAATTTTGTGAGTTTAAAATAAACTTACAGTAACAACAAATACTATTTTTTTTTTAAATATATTTTGTATATTAAGGTTATATAATGCAATGGCATACACTAACTTGTAAAAATGTAAAATAGAAATTGTAAAATATAGGCCTACAGTCACTTCCTTTTTTAACTGTAAAGTTTTGGCATCCGCATATGCCAACATTTTACCATAAATAAATAGTTTATTTATTTTATAAAATTTATAAAATGTTATTATTCTAAATATATAATATGTTATTAGTATCTGTTTGTTAAACTTTTATTATATATTTATTTCTGCATTAAACATCTTTCCATAATTAGCATAACATAACATTTGTTTGTTTGATGTTTATTTATTTAAAATGTTTTCCCATATATTAACATATTTTTTACCTAACATTTATTTATTTGCTTTCATTTAAACATTTTATTTATACGGTTTTCTTTTAACATTTGTTTATTTTTTATTTTTGGTGTTTATTTATTTATAATATATTTTGCAATATATTAATAGATTTTTACCATGAATTATTACTTCATTCATGCATGCATTCTTTCATTCATAAATATTTTTTTTAGGTTTCCTTTCCTTTTTTAACATTTAATATATAATTTTTTACACATTGTCTCTATACCTGTGTGTTTCACACTAGGACTTTTATATCATCACATTAGCCATTAAAAACCCCACATAGTTCACAGTTCCTCCATTTAAACTGCACACCTTGCCGCTAACCTTTCGCTGTTTTAGTGCCATGCTGAGCTCAACATCACAGGGCTGTATTTTTAGCAGCTTGACTTGGCTCGCGTCGGCTGAGCACTTGTATGCTTTAACTAGCACGTTGTGTCATCACAACAGGTCTGCAGTCTGCACTGAAAGCCCATCTGCTCTCAACAATATGGCATAGCGTTCGGCGGGGCGAGTCCTCAGCAGGCTGGAGAAACGTGTCAATACTGAGCTGTAGAATTTGACCGCGGCGAGCCATTGTAAAGTCTACAAAAGATGAATATAAAAAAAAGCTCACAAAGGGCAGCTGTGGAAAATGTTTGCTTTGTTAGCCACCTCTGTTGGAAAATTCAGCTACCAGCTTTGAATACTCATTTTTACATGGTTTCTAGCTAGTCCAAACCGGTTTATGTTAGCTAACTTGGCTAAAGATTTTTTTAAATAGAAATGAATACGTTTACTCAGCAAAGACGCATTAAATTGATCAAAAGTGACAGTAACGTTATACAAGATTTCTGTTTAAAATAAAAGCTGTTCTTTTGGACTTTCTGTTCATCAAATGAATGCTGAATAAAAATATATCACAGTTTGCTCAAAAATATTAAGCGGCACAACATTTTCAACATTGATAATAATTAGAAATGTTTCTTGAGCAGCAAATCAGCATATTAGAATGATTTGAGTAATGTTGCTGAAAATTCAGCTTTGAATCAGCTTTTTAAAATATATTCAAATAAAAACAGGTATTTTGAATTGTAATATTACTTTTTACTGTATTTTTGATCAAACAAATGCTGCCTTGGTGAGCATAACAGACTTATTCCAAAAACATTAATAAGCTTTTATCATTGATATTTATTTATTTATTGTTTATTTGCTGTTTATGTATTAAAATATTTTTGCTATGCTTTAACAGCTTTTTAATATGGCTTTTTATGTATATTTCTTTAGTTATTAACATTTATTTATTGTTTATTTAAAATATTTTTTTGCCATAGATGCAAAGAATTTAATGTCGACACCTACAGATAAAAAACAGTTTTCTTTCAAATCTGTCAGATTTTTTTTTCATTGGAGAGATGGACGGACAGTTAAGTTCAATTCAAATTCACTTATTCATAGCAAACAACGTGAACCCATGGCTGGTTTGATCAGAGTTGACCTCTATAGATGTAGGTAATATGTAAATAGATGCCGGGCTCTTCAGAATCCTGGCTGGCCCACATTCACAGATGGTTTTTAAGTTGTGCTGATGCAGGTTGATTAAGCATATATTACTTGAGCTGTCAGTTATTTCCGTCGGCAGCCAGCGAGGAAGGCTAATGGATGCCCAAGCAAGTTTCAGATAAGCAAATAAATGCCAATGGACACCCGAGAACTAAATAAATACGCCGTTTAGCTGTATGGGCCACTAGGGGGATTGTGGGAAGGGATGACAGATGAGCTGGACTGCATGCAGATGAGCCAAACTTCACTTCTAGAGCTTTCCAGGCAAACTGCATTGCAGCAAGTACACTACACTCTTTGGTGTATTGGGTTGTGCTGCTTCATATTTTTTGTGGAAACTGTGATAGATTTTTTTTCATGATTCTTTGATGGATATGGAAGTTCAGCATTTATTTGAAATATAGATTTTTGTAACATTATAAATGTCTTTACAGTCACTTTTGATTAATTTAAAGCATGCTTCTTATGCAAGTACATTTTGATGCCAGCACATCAACTTATACTCCAACTTCAAAAGATATGATATGATAAAATATGGTACTTCAAAAGATACCGTACATAGTGTATGGCAGAACTAGGATTTGTAGGCACCACGTGCATCCTGAGGTAAACCTAGATTTGTTCTGCTGGTAGACTTGCATAGAAAACAGTATAAAGCAGAAGTGATACAGGGTGCATAATGGCAGCTGTCCACTGCTGGATATATTTAGGGTCTGTTATCTCTATTATCAGCATATAATCCAACCATTTGGTAGCCATGTGTCCATAATTGAAGCTCCAGCTTGTTATGAAACCAGGGAGTCCCCGTATACACCAACCGTTGTGTTATGAAACCAAGGCTACATTACACTTGACCATTGGTTGTTGGCTGTGATGGTTTTATTTTTAGATTTAATACTCTAAAATAAGACCGATGATAGTTAAAAACTTTTACATTGCTACAAAAAAGATTGCAGTTCTTTTGAACTTTCTATTCATCAACAAATCATCATGGTTTCCGCAAAAATATGAAGCAGCACCACTGTTTTTATTAAATTTTTTAAGTTGATACTCTAAAATAAGACTGATCAAATTGTCAAAAAATAATGAATGAATGAATGATAAACATAATGGAAAACATAATGGAAATGTAATTATAAACAGGATACGTAATGGATGTTATTGTGTTCTCTCGTCTCCTTCCTCCAAAAGAGATGTTGTGCTGTTAATATATGAGAAACTGGTAATGAATGGCAGCGCTGCTAAATATAAATGTGGAGGCACAGTGTCTTCCCATTAGGCTCCATTTATCCATTTATGTCTTCGGTCTTGATAACAGCAGCCTGGCAGGAACGCCCTGAGGCATTGTGGGTAAATATCTATGAACAGAGGGGGGAAGATTGTGGCATGAATATCAATAGTCTGACATTAATAGTACAACAATGCCCTGATGAGAAGTGTGCTAGACAAATGTCGACGGCAAATAACTGTATTCATAACAGCTAAGATAAAGCATTAGGCTACAAATGCTGTTGCTCATGTGAACTATTAAACTTGTGTTACGGACATGAATGATAACTCAATTAGGGATTTTAACACTGTGCATTTGTTGTAGTTCTAAACCCGGGTAACTCCGGGTAAAGTAGCATTTCACAATTGTAATTTATGTAGATTGAATGTAGCTTAACTACTTTAATTTAGTAGCTTGTAGCTGGTCAAGCCACAGTTTCAGAGTAGCTTCCCCAACATTGCCAAAAAGTTCTTTCAGGAAGAAATATCTAATATGAGGAAGCGCAATGCTAGAGGCATTGTGTAAACAGGTGGTGTGCTGCGTTTGTCCAATCAGTGATACTGACAATGCAAATATTCAACTGAGAAGGTTAACCAGGGATTTACGCACAGAGTGAAACGTAAATTTATGAATAGGATTAATGGCTGACCCCAGGTAAATTATGAGCAGTGTGAAACGTGTAGCAAAATTACCCAGGATTCTGTTTACCAAGTGTAATTTAAATAACCCAGGGTTAAAGGGATAGTTCACCCAAAAATGAAAATTCTGTCATTAATTACTCACCCTCGTTTAGTTTCAAACCCGTAAGACCTTTTTTCATCTTCAGAACACACATTATGATATTTTTGATGAAATCCGAGAGATTTCTGACCCTCCGTAGACAGCAACTCAACTGCAATGTTCCCAGGTCCAGAAACGTAGCAAGGACATCGGTAAAATAATCCATGTTACATCAGTGGTTCAACCGTAATTTTACGAAGCTACAAGAATACTTTTTGTGTGCCAAGAAAACAAAAATAATGACTTTGTTCTACAATTCTTCTCCTCCTCGTCTCATCCTCCGGCATTATGGAGAGTACACGACGTTCCTCTGCGCGTAAACAAGGCACAGTTCTACATCAGCAGCAGCAGCATGTGTATACGTCGTGGTACTCTCTATAATGGTGGAGGACAGTCCCGGGAGAGAAGAAATAGCTGAATAAAGACTTTTTTTTCTTTGCATACAAAAAGTATTCTTGTAGCTTTGTGAAATTATGGTTGAACCACTGATGTCACATGGACTATTTTAATGATGTTCTTACAAACTTTCTGGGCCTTGACCGTGGTAGGAACCTTGCTGTCTATGGGAGGGTCAGAAAGCTCTCGGATTTTTTCAAAAATATGTTAATTTGTGTTCTGAAGATGAATGAAGGTCTTACGGGTTTGGAACGACATGAGGGTGAGTAATTAATGACAGAATTTTCATTTTTGGGTGAACTATCCCTTTAACTATTTCAAGTATGAACAGTCCTAATATGTTATTTATTGAGAAAATCTGTGCTTCTTTGTCTGTTGGACAATAAAACAGGTGAAAAAAAATCCCAAAATGTACAAAAGACACTCAGAATACCTTAGTAACTGCATCACATCATTCTTACAAGTTTTTAAAGAAAAAGTTGTGGTGTTCTTTTACATTCTTAAAACTATATCTTTGTCGTTATAGTTATGGTCCTTGGTGTGAAGAGGCCTTTAAACCATGTGCATTTGTTATTATATTTATTCTAAGACAAATTACTACAGTCTGGGCCAGCCATGCACATTTGGTCATATTAACTTTTTACAAGGTGTTTTAAAGTCTGTGAAACTCTTTGTAAATCCCTGTTTATCCATCCAGAAAGCACACAAATAACAGATAGCTTGTTGATGGGCCTTGGCAAAGACTAAAAGGACTGTTTTATCACAGGATACTAATCACAGAGACCTCAGGAAGACCTGCTGCAGTGAATTATGGGCCGTCGTGGCTCGCTGGGCAAGATTTCCTCAGGCTTCGAAGGAAGTTTTAATGTGTGTTCTTTTGGTTTCTCTGCAGAGGAGGAAGCGGTTCTGGAATCCATCCTGAGAGACAGATCTCACATCGAGGAAACTCTGAGGCTCGCGGCAGATGAGAAAGCAGGAGATTATGCTGGTGAGGACATGAAGCCTGTGTCTTAGACAGATACACACATAAACAGATCGTTAGCTAGCAGGTGAATGTTGCCTTTAAACTTGGGTCAACCTAGCATGCTGTTAAGAAACAGCTTAACCATCTTAGACTGGTTTAAACCAAGAGTTTGCAAACGTTTCAATGCAGGACCCAGAAATAGGATGATGTGCTAAGTCCTCCTTCCTAAAATATAAAACTTAATTTATACAGTGTGAGAAAAATATTAAGTGTGATATTATAAAGAAAACAAGTGATTTCTGTGTGGACAATTACGCTAAAGCCAAAACAAATGATTAGGGTTTTTAATATTATTTATACCCATTATTAGAGTAATGTTAGCTATGTAAACCTGAAAAGAAGCATTTTCCATGCAAATGTATCACAATAAATATGATGTCTTATGATTTTTGTGAGTAAGTATAAAATTGTAATGTTATTGATTTCTGTAAATGTGCTAAAAATCAACCATTATATTTTATTAATAAATACAATATTTTAATATTAATATTAAAATACTGTAAGGTATTATGATAACTGTGATATTGTAAAATCTATCTATCTGTCTGTCTGTCTGTCTATATCTATATATATATATATATATATATAGATATATATAGATAGATATATATAAATTTCAGTTTTATTTTCAGTGATTATATATATATATATATATATATATAGTGACAATAAAAATTACAACATCACATAAAATTGCTAAATCTTAAATTAAAATTAAAAATATATATATATATATATAAAAAAACAAACTAAATCAAAATATTAATAAATATGCTAATAGTAATTTAGATACACTGTAGATACAGCGGTCTCTGATTAGTATTTAAATACACTGTAAAAATGATATAATCAGTAAGTCAGCTTATGTAAGTTATGGCAACATTAATTCTGTTTGTGGAGGCAAAATCTTGAGGATTTATCTCATAATTTGTTTTTACAATCACAGCAGTATTTATCTGGCACAAAACAAAAACCTTCAGCTAAACTACTTTTTGAGCAGCTTGTAGGCTGTGAAGCATGAAACCATGAGTCATTGCTGCTTGTGAATTGAACTCGCCATAAAAGTTTAACAATGGATTATTTAGTCCATATATCACATCAGCTACCAAGAGAAAGTTTTTATCTGACTCATGGGATCCGTTCCAAACTGAACTATTACCTCAGAAAGGCACGTAGATGTTTTTAGGTTTGTTTACATTACCGTCTCCTCTCATTTCCTTCCCAAACGCTTACACCATCTGCAGTCTTTCCTCTCTGCGCTCTGCCCCTGTGTGTTGTGGTGGATGTCATACTCAGCTTTCGCTCTTTGTTTGTTCTCTGTTTCATCTTTCAGCTGCTTTGCAGAGGCTGAGGAAGATCTACCACAGCTCCATCAGGCCCATGGAGCAGGCCTACAAGTACAATGAGCTGAGACAGCATGAGATCTCAGGTACCGTCAGCCTGCTGTCCACTGCTGGCTCGTGTGTGTTTGTCTACTCTCAAAAAAGATTTAGCTCTCAGTTTAAGATGTATTTGAACTGCATGTTCACATAAACTAATACACTGTTATGTGATGCATATTTGTCTGTCATACATAAATGAAACAGGTAAGAAACAGGTTTCTTAAGATTTCTGCACTCAAAATCAAATAGATGCAAATCCTCAATTATAAACCATGCCATGATTTTTAAAAAATAATTATTTTTTAGATATAGAATCATAGTTATAGAATCAGAGTTATTACAGTTAACTAAAACCATAAAAATACTTTAAATAAACTTTAACTAAACTAAAATAAGAAATAACATATAAAAACCTTAAACTTATTTTATTTTAGCTTGTTTCCATGGATACTTTTCTCATTTCTATTTAACCTGATGTTCTAAAATAACTCAAATTAAAACTAAAATAAAAGATAGACCTATTTTTAAAAAAACGAAGTAGTAAAAATGGCAAAAAACAGCTTTAACTAAAATAAAAATGAAATAAAAATTAAAAAACTTAGCTGAAAAACTAACTTGATTGTACTTAAACTAAAACTGAAATAAAAATCAATAAAAACTATATAGATAAAAAACTAATAAAAATGACAAAACACAACAAATCATTAAAACTTTAAAATTAAAACGAGGACTGAAAATATCAAAATAAAAACATCAAAATATTCATCATAAATCTGTTCGCTGTGAAAAAAATTACATTTATTCAGTTAAAAAGTATGAATATGGTTAAAATATGGCTATAGCTGAGGAACAATATTTAATTAGTTAAAATATATGAGATTGAAAGAAGGAAAAATTAATAAGACATACTAAAAAATTATCAAAAACTAATAAACATTACAACACACACACACACACAATACTAAAACCTACTAAAAATACTAAATTTGAAAAAGACTAATTCAAAATATTAATGAAAACTATAATAGTATTTCAGTTTTGAATCGGCATAAATCTGTTCACTGTAAAATTAATTAAATTTAGTGTGAACATGGCTAAAATATGTCTATAACTGTGAAACATGCAATATTCCATAAGTTAAAATTTATGAGATTATTGCATTATTTATGATAAATATAAACCAATTACAGAATTCTTACTCGTTTCATATATGTATGCCTGACAAATATGCATCACATTAAGTTTAGTATTTTGTCAAAACAGTCGAATCTAAATCGATGGAAAGTTTATATGCAAATACATCTTAAATTTAGGCTAAAATATTTTTTGTGTAGTTTAGCATTATATGAATGTTGATTGATTATTCATCTCCATTATCTCATTCTCCATCATCCAAACCATCCCACTGTGCATTCAATCTGCCATCATCATATTCATAAGGAAGAACCTAAGGCTGCTGTGTCAAATTTCAATGTCTTTAATTAAATACTAATGTAATCATTTATAAATGATTGAATGACCTGTCCTAAACTTGTGTTATTTGTGTTCCCAGCACAGTAATTGCTGCTCGCTGCTTTATTTAAACATCATTTTCTGTGTGATGTGTGCAACAGCAAATGTGGTTCTTTCATATGAGTATTTCATTTCACTCACAAAGTTCCAGATACATCAGAGCTGGTAAATAAACCCCTCTAGACAATGAACTGCAGGATTAATTGAGACTAAAGGCTTTTTTTTCCGTTGGCGTATCCGAGCCGTGGCTTCTTTGAGCCGACACATGTGCGGTTCGTCATTCCACAGCTGTAGCACTGGTGCTCGTCCAGAGCCGGCCGAGAGGGGCCAGAAAACAGAGGAAGAGAGAGAGAGAGAGAGAGAGAGAGAGAGAGAGAGAGTTAAAATAGAAAACACAAGGCTTTCTTATTACTGCCGGAGGAACGAAGCCTCCATCTGAAAGCAATCAAGAGTTTCTCAACAGTCCTCGCTTTATATAAGACCTCATGTGCTCTAGTCCTCACAAGTCTGTACACAATTCTCATGAACACACATGAAATATCCTCTGTGCAGCTTCTCTCTGTTTTTAATTATTTATACAGTAATACCTTATAAAAGAGGAGGTTCTGCAGACATACATTGTGCTTTTGGATTGAACTGAACTTTTGACTTATCACAAACAATATCTGAAATAATAAGTGGTAATATGTATAAACATTTACATTTATAACTAACACTTATATCACTTTCAATAAATACGTTAGGCCATGGTTTTAAAAAAAATAATTTTTATACCTTTAATTTTGGATTTTTGCATAATGTTACTGTTAGTTATCAGATTTTATTAATTAATTCATTTATTTATAACAGTACACGTTTTTTTTGTTGTTGTTGGCGATAATATTAAAACCCAATACTTTATGACATTTTCATAATCTGCATATTTAATCAAATGTATTATGAATTGTGCATAATTTAAATATTTAAACATTTTTAAATGGACAATTACACAATACAAAAACATTATTTTGGTTCTATTATATTATGATTTTAGATGCATTGAACTTTTGACTTTCAACAATATTTTACAACTTCAAACTTTTAGAAAATATCCCAAATAATAAATGACAAATTTCTTTTATTATTTATCATTTTTTAGAAAAATGCCATTTTTAGACCTTTAATTTTGGGTTTGTCCTAATATATATATATATATATATATATATATATATATATATATATATATATATATATATATATATCTACTACTAGTTGTCTTATTTATTTATTAATTTATATATTTTTTGTTGGTCATAACATTAAAATAAACCCAATAGTTCTTTTGATTTGCTCATAATCTATCTCATAATCATAATCTATGAACATTTAATAAGATTAATTATGAATTTTGCATAATTTGCATATTTAAATGGACAAAGACACAATGTAAAAACATAATGTTGTTTGTATATTATTATGCTTCTAGATGAACTTTTGACTTCTTAACTGTTAGCAATATTTCTTAAAACTTTAAGAAAATATCCCAAGTAATGTGATAATGTATAAACAAAATGTATTCATTTAGATTTTATAGTTTTATATAATTTTCACCAAATGAGTCTATATTTTAGAAAAATGCCATTTTTGGACCTTTATTTATTTCTTTACACACAACACTTTTGTAGGTGAAGACATCAGCCCAGAAACATTATTTCGTGTAAATTATATTTATATAATAAATATAATATATATTATATTTATATAATAAATATTTGTGTTTTTAATATGGCGAACCCCATTGTTTGAACCCATTCACCAGATTGACGTATTCCCTCAGTAGTAGTTTGAGTGTGAAAATGAGGTTTAGATAAACGAGGGCGAGTGATTATTGTAGAGGTGCTGGGTGTATGTAGGTTGTGTCCTCTGAAGGGTGACTTTCACAGTGTTGAGTGTCCTGCTAACCCCTGACTGAACACTGGGATCCAGCTTGCCCCCTTGTGGTTCAGCATGGTATTTAACCCCTGCACTCACCACAATAATGCAAAACTGACCTCTACACTTGTGAGGAAGCAGAAAGAAGCTGAAACAAGCTTTCACATATCATCTGAGCGTCAGTGTGATCAAAGACTGCTGCTGGTGATCAAAGAAAGAAATGTGTCCTAAACCATCACATCACAAGAAACATTAGTTCAATATGAGGACATTCTGCCATGCAGGGGCTTCTGGGTACAAGCATGGTTTTTCCACCAAACATTTGCAGCACAACCATAAATTAATATACAGTATTTAGTGGGATTTATGCTAAATTTGGTATATTTAGGCTTTTAGAGATTAAACCGTTATAAAACAATTTAGTGAGGTATTTATTTATTTTTACTTGAATTTATCTTTTACGTATATTTATCTCGTTAAAAATATAATTAGGTTGAATCTTAGAAGATGATCAGATCATATTTCACCACAAAATCAAAAGTAAAAAATACAAATTTAGATTTTGCCAAAAGAAAATGGAGCTTATTTTAAGGATTTCATTCTGTGATGAACAATGTTCTTTTTTTACATAGCAATAATAATGTATTATATACAATAGCTAAATATATAATAATGTGTATGTAAAATATTACTTTTTAATGTAATTTTGAGTGAAATATTTTCAATGTATTCTTGGCAGGTTTCACAAATGTATTTATTTTCTGTTAGATAAACATTATTATTATTATTATTATTATTATTACCTTTATTTATAAGGTTTTCCAAGATTAACCCATATTTATATTACATTTACATATAAATATTATACGTTTTTGTGTAAAACAAGACAAAAGATTTAAATTATTATAATAATTTTTTTACATTTATTCATAAGAACAGGATTTGTTGCCGTGTGTGTTCAATCTCTTCTAGAAATCATTGTATCTGGACGAGCATCAATCTTCATCCACACACATTTCAGCTCATCACATACTGTCTCCCGCTTCACAGGAAAAGTGTCCCTTTCTGTCCTCCTCAGCTTCTCTCTTTGACCCCCTTCACAATCTCTTTCTCTTTCTGTCTCTCTTCCTCCTCTGCCTGCACTTTTCCTCACACTTGTCATTTTCATCCCTTTCTCCTCGCCCGACATCACCCGTCACTAAACAGCCTATCCTGGACGCACACTGGGGGATTCTGCCACAGGTGTGTATGACGGGGCGCTTCACTGCATGGCACTGCCTGCGTCTCTGATCCCCTGCAGTGTAACGCCAGCTAGCGCTCATCTGCCCAATTACCATCAGCACTGAATGAGCACTAATTACAAAGTGCCATTATATGTCAGCGTGTAGCATTGCTCAGTCGACATTCAGCCACTGCAAAGAGCAAAACTCTTTTTTTTTTTGGAGAATATAAAACTAACAGACGAATCATCCAGTGGCACGTGCAACAATTCAACCAGCAGATTTGGGTGAAAGTCTAGATTTGGTTCAGCTATTTTTCTTCATCTGACTAATCAAATTGTCTAATTGAATTAATTCTGAACACTAATCGAAGTCTTTGTTTATGAGAATAATTTGATTGTGCCATATTGTAAGATAAATGACTGTGTTCATTGTATAAAGAATGCAAAATGTGGGTTGCATAAGTGTTATAGAATGGTGAGTGCAATAAACAGTGCTTGGCAATTAATCATGATGTATCTGTTACAAACGTTTGGGGTCAATAAGGTTTTGAATTTTTTATTTTAAGAAATTAATAGTTTTATTCAGTAAGGATGCATTAAACTGATCAAAAATTACAGGAAAGACATTTATTATGTTAAAAAAGATTTCTATTTTCAATAAATGTTGCTGTTCATTTGAACATTCTATTTATAAGAAAAGCCTCAAATACAAAATGCATCACGGTTTCCACAAAAATATTATAGCTGAACTGTTTTCTTGAGCAGCAAATCAGCATATTATAGTGATTTCTGAAGGATCATGTGACACTGAAGACTGGAGTAATGATGCTGACAATTCAGCTTTACATCACAGGAATAAATTACATTTTACAATATATTCAAATAAAAAACCGTTATGTGAAATTGTAATCATATTTCACAATATTGCTGTTTCTATTGGATTTTTGATCACGTAAATGCATCCTTGGTGAGCATAAGAGAGTTTCAAAAACATTAAAAAAAATCTTACCGACCTCAAAAATTTGACGTGTTATGACGTGTCTAGTAGACAACGTGTCTAATTTGATGCAAAAAAAAGAGCCAGCAAGGGATAGAAGTACAATCTGTTTAATATGTTGTACTGTTGTGTATGTGGGTATTAATTATTCATCTGACAAAACACAGAAAAGGACAAAAACGGCACAAAACACAAGTCATGCAAATTAGACAAAACCTAAAGACAGCACATATTGAATGGTCTGTACTTCCGTCCCTCGTAGCCTTGATTTTATTTGCATCATATTAAATATATAGCATCTACTCTGGCTAAAGTTCATTGACGTATGAGTGTTGGTTGCATGTGCAGACCTTGCATGACCATATGGGTGAGGGGGGGGATACTTGTCATATGTTGGATGCTTATATCAAAATTTACTTGCACTAATTGCAATAAAGATCTCTCTTAAAAATAAAGGTTCCAAAAGGGCATTTTCAATGCGACAGAATAACCATTTTAGGTTCCCCAAAGAAGCCGTTAAAAGAACCATTTTGTCTTAGTGTGAAGAACATTTTAATCATCTCGAGAATCTTTTGTGCATTTGAAAGGTTCCATGGATGTTAAAGGTTCTTCATGGAACCATCAATGCCACCAAGAAGCTTTATTTTTAAGAATGTAGAGTCACATGCTGTGTCTGAAGGTTTGATGGTGGCACTCAGGTTATCTTTATAGAGCTGCTAACCGAGCTCCTCGACCTCTACACCGCTGTAGAGCTGGAGGGACCTTGAGTGATTGTGTTTGCCCTGTTCTGAAGTACTTTATAGAAATGACATTCTCTGCAATTAATTAAACAGAAATTAGTTTATTTTCCTAAAGAACTCTTAGAACTCTGTCCTCAGGTTTTACAGCAGAAAATATTCCATTCCTTCATCTGAGCTCTTAAAAAGACATTCATTAGATATTAAAAATTCAAGAAATCCGAGTTAGATTCATTGTAAAACTTATTTTTCATTATCTAGAAAGGTTTTGATGAAAGGTACTGGGTTCAACAAAAAATGACCATATAAAGAAGAGAATCTACATGCATTCACACAACAATTTAAAGACTTGTTTTGGGTTCCGTAATGACTCTGATTCACTCGCACTAATGCCGACACTCAACGATGCTGCATGGCACATTTATCACTCTTCACGCTTGCTGTTTCTGCTGGCTCTTCTGCAAATGTGCAGCCCAGTGTGATGGTACTTTACTTTCTGTGGTCTAAGGTGAACGATGAAACCCAGTTAATCAGCAATATGCAATAAGTATAAGCAACAAGCACCAGTAAAAAACCCTTGCAACATCATTTTCTCTTTGACAGATGGAGACAAAGTTTTTAATAATGACCAATTCATTATTGAATATTTCAATTCATACACTCATAAAAATAAAGGTTCCAAAAGGGGTTTTTGCAGCGATGCCATAGAAAAACATTTTTGGTTTATCAAAGAACCTTTCAGTGAACAGTTCTTAAACCATGTTAAATTGTGAAGAACATTTGAAAAATCTATAAAGAATCTTTTGTGGAAAGAAAAGGTTCTATGGGTTTTGGGGTTTGACGTTCTTCATGGAACCATCGATACCTATTAAGGACCTTTATTTTTGAAAGTGTATTAATATTATGATTTCCATTTGCTTTATAAAAGAGATAAGATAGAGGGCTTTTTCATTCATGGTAGATCTCGAATTGTGGTTCTTGCCCTTAGTCTCAATTTTTTTAATAGTAAACGCCATTGTTCTCCAACTCTCTCTCTCTCTCTCTCAAACAGATGGAGAAATCACCTCCAAACCCATGGTGCTGTTCCTTGGACCCTGGAGCGTGGGCAAGTCCTCCATGGTCAACTATCTGTTGGGTTTGCAGGACACTCCTTACCAGCTATACACGGGTAAACTGCCGTCTGTGCTGCATGTCAAGTGGTTTTCGGTATTAAAGTAATGTTTTATTATAAATTGCCATTATCTTCTGTTCATCCAGGTGCTGAGCCCACTACCTCAGAGTTTACCGTCATCATGCACGGCGAGAAGATCCGCACCGTGGAGGGCATTGTCATGGCTGCCGACAGCTCTCGCTCCTTCTCCCCGCTGGAGAAGTTCGGCCAGAACTTTTTGGAGAAGCTGGTTGGCATCGAGATGCCCCACAAGCTTCTGGAGCGGGTCACATTCGTGGACACGCCTGGAATCATTGAGAACCGCAAACAGCAGGAGAGAGGTACAGACTTCTCTATCATCGCCATTGATTTCTGTCATTTCTGGGATCCCGTGGGTCCTTAAAATGTCTTAAACCCAAATTGAAGGTCATAAAAAGTCTAAGATATGTGAAGTGGTAGTCTTTATTATCATTTTAAGAGGTCTTCAGTTTAAGAGCTGATCATTAAACTCATTCCTTAAACTGATTTAATAAAATGTAAGTGCTGCTCTTTTAACTGTTGCATGTTCTACAGGTTCACAGTTTCAGAGCAGTTGTCAATCAGTCATTTCTTGCATTTATGACTATTTATGATTGTTTATGACCTACTGTTTATGAATTATGACAATGTTTAGTGCATATTTTTTTCATCATCATCTGTTCCGTTTGAATAAGCAGCTGGAAATAGTGACACATAGACATTTCAATATAAGAGTCCCAGTGTATGTCAGGCTCCTTTATAATTAAAAGTTCAACGTCTGTACACTGTAAGGAAATATGAGATATGTTTTGCTGTTGTATAGGTTTAATCTGAATGGATATACGGTATTAATTTTTTTTGTCAAGGTCTTAAAAAGTCTTAAAAACCCTCCAGATACCCTGCATTTAACATCTCAATTTATGAATAATAATTAATTCTTTATATTTTTTCTCTCATTTCAAGGTTACCCATTCAACGACGTGTGCCAGTGGTTTATCGATCGAGCGGACCTCATTTTCGTGGTTTTTGATCCCACCAAGCTGGATGTCGGTCTCGAGTTGGAGATGCTCTTCCGACAGTTGAAAGGTCGGGAGTCGCAGATCCGTATCATCCTCAATAAGGCCGACAGCTTGGCGACCCAGGACCTCATGCGCGTCTATGGCGCCCTCTTCTGGAGCCTAGCGCCCCTCATTAATGTGACCGAGCCCCCCCGCGTCTACGTCAGCTCCTTCTGGCCCTACGACTATGCACCGGACACCAGCCGCGACCTCTTCAAACGCGAGGAAATATCCTTGCTGGAAGACCTGAACCAAGTGATCGAGAACCGTCTGGAGAACAAAATCGCCTTCATCCGCCAGCACGGCATCCGCGTTCGCATTCACGGTCTCCTGGTGGACCGCTACGTGCAGACCTTCAAGGAGAAGATGAGCTACTTCAGCGACCCCGAACTGGTCTTCAAAGAGATCGTGGACGATCCTGATAAGTTCTACATTTTCAAGTCCATCCTGGCCAAAACCAACGTCAGCAAGTTTGACCTGCCCAACCGAGACGCTTACCGCGACTTCTTCGGGGTTAACCCGGTGAGCAGCTTCAAGCAGCTGTCAGCTCAATGCTCCTACATGGGCGGTTGTCTACTTGAGAAGATCGAGCGCGCCATCACCCACGAACTGCCCTCTCTGCTCGGCAGCATCAACTCCGGCAAGAATCCGACCCTGTCCTCCTGCGAGGCCACCGGCTGTGGGGAAAAGCCCAAGAACCGCTACCGGCGAAACTGAGAGAAGAAAACCAGGCGGGAGGAAGACCGAGGAGGAGGACGAGAGAAAGAAAGGAGGAACGGTGGAGCGAACAAACCGAGGAGGAGCAGTGGAGCTAACCCTGTTCCTGCCGCCGGTCCGTTTCGAGTCAATGGAGACGGATCTCACGGGACTTTTTTTTTGCGTGAAGAGGTTGTGTGTGGGGATGTTTGAGGGCGGGGGATTCTGGGATGGGGTGGAGGGAGGTTCTTGTGAAGTCTTGAGGCGGAGTTTCTTGTGAATGCGAGGAGAGCGCATCAAAATAACTCTCCTCTCTTTCCGTGCTACTTTTATAAACTGTCTGCAGTTTTGAAGGGGGAAAATGTGTACGCATGGAAAAACAAAAATGGCTGACACACACTTAAAAAATAGCAAAAATAAAATATCCTGAGACTGAAAATGTGTATCAGCTGCCTTGAATGTGAACAGTGATGCAATTGTCATGTTTTAAACGTACTGAATCCGTTCCCCAGTTGTGCGTTTTCCACTGTTTTTTTTTTTGGGTTGATTTGTTCACTTGTATAGGTTAATAGTAACTATGGATGATTATTTCTCTCTCTTCAGACTGATAAACTACTAGCATTTTTACACTGCATGTTATGATACATATGGGTTTGTTTTTTTCAAATTTTCACTTATCCACTTTGTATACCACAATAAAAAAACGATGTACACTCTTAAAAATAAAGGTTCTGAAAGGAGGTTTTCACAGCAATGTGATAGAAGATCTATTTGGGGTTCTCTAAAGAACCTTCAAAGGAATAGTTCACCCAATAATGAAAATTTGTAAGATTTGAAATAGGTAGATGAGTTTTTCTTCATCGGAACAGATTTGGAGAAATTGAGCATTATATTCAGTGAATGGGTGCCGTCAGAATGAGAGTTCAAACAGCTGATGAAAACATCACAATAATCCACAAGAAATCCACACCACTCCAGTCCATCAATTAATGTTGAAAGATGTGTGTTTGTAAGAAACAGATATGTTTAGACATTTTAACTTTAAACTGTTACTTCTGGCCAAAATACGAGTCCATAATTGCGCTTCCTCCAGTGAAAAAGTCCATCCTTAATGTCTTCTCAAATCAAAATGAACTGATATATTTGTTTAGAACTGTTTTGTCTTGCAAACGGTGCTTGATCTGTGAATATTTCTCCTGATTCAGACAAGGGAACTTTTTCACTGGAGAAATCAATATTATGGATAGAGGACTCATATTTTAAACAGAAGCAATGGTTTAAAGTTAAAAATGAATTAATGTTAATTTAACATTAAATGTATTAATGTTTCTTACATACATGCAACTTTTCCCTTAATTGATGGACTGGAGTGGTGTGGATTACTTGTAGTACATTATTGTGATGTTTTTATCAGCTGTTTGGACTCTCATTCTGACGGCACCCATTCACTGCAGAGGATCCATTGGTGAGCAACTAATGTAATGCTACATTTTTCCAAATCTGTTGTTCCAAATAAAAAAAAAAACTCATCTACATCTTGGCCTGTGGTTGAGTAACTTTTCAGCTAATTTTCAATTTTGGCTGAACTATTCCTTTAACTGAGCTGTTCTTTCTTAATGTAAATAACATTTTAATTATCTTTTTCCAAAAAGAACCTTTTGTGCATTTGAACGGTTCCATGGATGTTAACGGTTCTTCACATAACCTGCGATGCCAATACAGAACCTTAATTTTTAAAAGTGTATTTAAAATTTCACAATTAATAGTCAGGTCTTATGGTAATGGTTGGGGTTTTGTGTGAAAATCACATTAATCTAGATATCTAGATAGATGTTACCTCAGAAAGCTGCATCTTTGTAAGCTGTAGGCTTTTTTGAAATCCTAGTTATGATGTATGGTAGTCAACAGTGAACATAGTGCAAACAGTGCAGTTCTGTGGGAGCGACAAAACTGCAATAAAGTGTTGTTAACCGAGCTGTCTGTTTTTTTGGAGTTGGGTCGTGGGGGTTAATAGACTCAGATCTCTTCTGAAAGACCTGTCTAAATATCAAGGTCACTCTTTGTTCCCACCTCCAAAAATAGACACAAGATGATCCATGGTGTTGCTATCAGATTTAGATTTTAACAGCAGGTAAGTGCTGAAAGATGCTCAAGTCAGCTGTATATTTAGCAGGTGTGTTTTCTGAGGCAGGTGGGAGATCACAGGGGTCGTCATAAATGTAGCAAGCCCATTAAAACATGCAGAGGATGTGAATATTGCTCAATCCCTGAGCCTGAGTTGTTATTCGGACAGGTGGCTTGTTTAAAAATGTGACAAAATCTCTGATGTTTAAAAGTATTAAACTACAGCTCATGAGCTGTAAAAACTACACAGATCACCATAACAAGCGCATTAAAATGACCTGGCAACCAACCAAAACTTTTGCATGTGCAAACGCCCCTCTCATGTTCTTTAGGCAATGTAAAACTCAGTTTCATAAAGTATCTTGAGACTATTAAAGTGAAAATAGTTTTTTCAACACATCTAATTAGCCGTGAGTGAGTGTCCATATGTGTTGAAGTTGCTGTGGCAGTAGTTGTCCACTAGAGTGAGCACAGAATGTGAAGAGCTATTGCATCACATTGAGTGAGGACAAAGCAACAGAAATTGCACAACATAATGCTGAAGCGAGGAAGATTATAGTGCAAACCATTTTTGCCAACATGAGGGTGAATGAAATAATGCAAAATATGAAATAAAAAAGTTCAAGCATTACAAAATGCTCATTGTGAAACAGTTTGATGTAAACTTGTACAGCAGCTTAAAATGAGCAAATTGGGGAGAGATTTAACATTGCATTGGAAACCTCTTAACCATGATGCAGTGGAGAGAGTCTTATCATTATGTGTGAGGTTAACATAAAAATAAATCTTTTTGACATGAGAGAAGAGAAGAATTTGACCCCCAGGCTCTCCAAGATGTGTCTTCATCAGAAAAGATTTGGAGGAATTTAGCATTTCATCACTTGCTCAGCAATGGATCATAAGCAGTGAATGGGTGCCGTCAGAATGAGAGTCCAAACAGCTGATAAAAACATCACAATAATCCACAAGAAAGCCACACCACTTCAGTCCAACAGTTACAGTCTTATAAAGTGAAAAGCTGTGTGTTTGTAAAAAAACAAACCCATCGTTAAGACATTTTTATCTTCAAACCATTGCTTCTAAAATATGAGTCCTTTATTTATAATACTGCTATCTCCAGTGAAAAAGTCCATCTCCTATTGCCCACTCACATCAGAATCCACCCACATATTTGTTTAGAACAATTTTTAACTGTTTTCACTGTAAACTGTGCTTGATCTGTGCACATTTCTCTTCTGATTTAGACAAGATGACTTTTTCAAAGGAGAAAGCAATATGGATAAAGGACTCATATTTTAGCCAATAGTAAGATGTTGATGGACTGGAGTGGTGTGGATTGCTTGTGGATTATTGTGATGTTTTTATCAGCTGTTTGGACTCTCATTCTGACAGCACCCATTCACTGCAGATGATCCACTGGTGAGCAAGTGATGAAATGCTACATTTCTGCAAATTTGTTCCAATTAAGAAACAAATTCATCTACATCTTGGATGGCCTGAGTAAATTGTTAGCTATTATTTAAATTTTTGGGTGAACTATTCCTGTAATTAAGGTACTAATATGGCACTAATGGCAAAAAATAACAAAAATAACTCCTATATTTCAAACAGTAAATCATGGTACTTGAAATGCCAAGATCATGGGTTTGATTCCCAAGAAATGCATGAACTGATAAAATACATGCTATGAATACAGTATAGGTTGCTTTGAATAAATGCAGACTTGAAAAATAAATAGTTTTTCCACAACACTGCATCATTCCTGTAGCTCAAACAGTAGTACACGCTGCTAAAAATGCCAAGGTCATGGTTTTGATTCCAGGAAATTCAAGGGCTGATACAAATATTTATATAATGCAATGTAAGTTGCTTGGATAAAAGCACCTACCGAATGCATAACTGTAAATATAAATCCACCGCAAACTCACTTTCAGCTAAATTCTGATAAGAAATGCACACTTTACACCTTCACATCATTTCCTGATGGATAAAATCAAGTGCCATCCCACACAAATATTCTGTTTCCCTCTGAAATACGTCACATAACTGAAGTAAATTGGGTTGCTGATGTCTTTCATGTTGCTTCTAATGAACAGATTGTAATCAAGGAAATTTCCTCATTGCGTTCTCGTATCTGTTATTCAGTGTTTAACGCATTGAATAGAAGATGTAACAGCTCATTTTGCAGCACTCCTCGAGAAACAAATGTGCAATATGGCCGTCGCATTCAATAGTAGAATGAAGCCAGTGTCCCGTCACCAAACGGTATTAATCTTAATGAGTTAATAATGGCATGGGTCTGCGCGCCTGTGTGAGGACACGGCCCACTGATCACATATTTCAAAACAGACTGTGCTATATTCCCCCCAGAGCGAGGGAAGCCCCCACAACATCAGGGCCGCCTCTGAAAGCGTGTGAAGTCACACTTACACATACACATGTTTCAGACGGCAGGCTGAAGTTTGCCTTGTGCTCAGACGTGATTGGAGAACAGGTCTGGAAGCTGCATTGCAGCAGCTCGGGGTCGGTCGTGACTTCAACTCAAAGGGAGGTGTGCGAGTGAACTGTAACGGGGGACTGTGTAACATGTTCAAAGGAAATGGTGTTTCTCAAGGCCGTTTCTCCAGATTTCAGTCTTTGTGAGTGTGTTTCAGTAAACCGAAAGGTGTGAGTAGAAAAACATATGTTTTATTGAGTGAATATCACAAATAGATGTCTGGGTTCAATTTCACCCCATAATCAAAAGAAAAAACAAAAACAAATTATGTTTTGCTAAATTTATGTCTATTTTAATTATTATTATTATTATTATTATTTTTTTATTTGCACTGTGACATCATTTTTTATGGCAATTAATCACATGTATTTCTGGATGTGATTTCTGCTATGCATTTATATGCAATGTATAGGTTTGTTTAATTCAATATGAATTAAAGGCAGCTGCATCTAGATGTTTTTTTAACCATAATTCTCAATGGATTTCTGCAGTGCACAATTATGATTATTATTATTTTTTTTAATCAAAGAAAATATATCTGTGATGTATAGCATTACAGTTTTCTATAGTATATTATTATTATTATTATTAGCAATATTTTTAATTGTCATGAAAATAATGAACTTGAAATGAATAATTCTATGCTCCTTTATTTTCCTCAAGGAAAATATCCCCTTTGACTTTGGGATGAGATATAACCTGGACATGTTCTTGAGAGGTTTGTATAGGAATGGATTCCATAATGCTCTTCACTTTTCCAAAAACACTCCTTTTTCCCCAAAAACAACATAATCTACCCTAAGAACAAGCAGTGTACTTCTGTAAGAAACCTGTCACCTTTCTGTGTCATGACCCAGCAGCTCAGGCCTGGCCTGCTCTAGAGACACACACAGCTGCAGTTCTCCAGGGAATTCTTTTGAAACAGTCTTCCGAAGCTTTTTAAGCATCTTAGCCTCTCACTGGCTTCCAAAACAACATAATCACTTTGATTCAGCCACAGTTACTGCTGCGCGGCGCAAGCACAACACGGCAGCCGAGCAAAGAGACTCTATTAATTAAAACATGCGGATTAAAGTCTTATGGTTTATTTTGGGAATAATTTCATAAACTGGGATCAACATTTAATTACAAAATTGGTGGATTTGGTGAGTATTACGGAAAACATTGTGGAAAATGTTTCATAAACCCTTCGGCCCCCAAGCAGAGCTGACCTGGAAAGCAAAGACTTCCAGTAACCAAGAAATTATTATTTAATTACAATATGATTGATATGTGACCCTGGAGCACAAAACCAGTCATAAATAGCATGGGTATATTTGTAGCAATAGCCAAAAATATACTGTATGGGTCAAAATTATAGATTTTTCTTTTATGCCAAAAATCATTAGGATATTAAGTAAAGATCATCTTCCATTAAGATATTTGTAAATTTCCTACCGTAAATATTTTAAAACTTATTTTTTGATTAGTAATATACATTGCTAAGAACTTAATTTGGACAACTTTAAAGGCTATTTTCTCAATATTTTTTTTGCACCCTCAGATTCCAGATTTTCTAATAGTTGTATCTCAGCCAAATATTGTCATATCCTAACCCCTAATCCATACATCAACTTATTTATTCAGCTTTCAGATGATGTATGAATCTCAATTTCAAAAAACAGACCCTTATGACGGGTTTTGTGGTCCAGGGTCACATATATTGATAGGAATTATGATAGAAATTATTGAAAATTATTCTTATCTTAATCTATATATTCTTATCTATCTATCTATCTATCTATCTATCTATCTATCTATCTATCTATCTATCTATCAAAAACAATGAAAAGAACTAAGACAGACAGACAGACAGATAGGAAAGAAAATGTGTTTCTATCTAGTGGTGTCAACGCTAAATTGGTCTGGTTGATTTCATATTGCTCTCAATATGACAGCTGTGTCTCCCCCTGCATTACACGTCATTGACATCCCCATCCCCATCCCCTTTTGACAGCTCTCGGTGGCGCGCGTCAGCGTTGGGGACGCGCTCCGACGCGAACACTGCGGTTTGAGAAGAGCCCACATCCATGTGAATGCGTGCGTGCTCGCCACCCTTCTGTTGTTCTCTCTCCGGAGCGTGCACGCACGCGTTTATCCCCACCTCTCAATGTATTTCCAGCGTCTGCTGGACTTGTACAGACACCGCGTCGGATTGCGAATGCAGATGGAGATCTCACTGATGTCTGATGGCCACCGGCGCACCCGAGCTGCGCGAAAGCACACAAGTCAACTATTATACACTGGCATGTGTCACGAGTGCCAAGCTGTGCGCTGATGGGGAGCATAGAGCAACCGGCTGAGAAAGAGATTTGTTTGGACATCACAGGAAAAGCTGCCCGTGGAAATGAGTCCTGAAGAGAAACCAAAGAGGCACTTTACCGCTGTGAGTCTATGGAGAAAGAAGTGCAGACTTTCTGTCTTCTCTACGAGGAAAGGAAACTTAAATGACTTCTGACCATCAAGGTGAATTCATTCTTCATTTGAAGCACTTTTACAACGTGCATTGAAATAAATGGCTCAAACTGGTTTCAAACAGCCGCACCTGAATTAAGATCACAGTGTTTTAAGTCTGTGGGAATATACTGGACAAACAGGCATTTATGCATCTTTAATGATAAATTAATCCATATGCGCAATCTTTATTATTTTTATCCCGTTACTTACGTTTAATTCGCAATAGAAGCGCCTGCAAGATCCGGAGCGGGAACTCAGGAAAGGTCGGTGCTCCTGTCAAGAGAATATTAACGCGACAGGCCGTTTAAGAAAGAAGACTGGTTGAATTTTTCAACGTATTTGTTAACAACAGTAACGCTGTTGTGCCCTTTATGACCGTCTGACTGGACGCGGAGTCTCCAGTGAACGCTTATCCTGAATCTGAAGAACAAAAGAGGGCGGAAGGTTTATTTTTAAGAAACCGTGTTGAGTTATTTTTCTTAAGTAGCCTAAATAATGTAGAAACACATCATGTTTTTAAGTATGGACTTTTTTTTGTGACATACTCATCCCCTGCTGGATTTTTTTAATGTTTATTTGATCAATAGTTTTTGGACTTTATTATGCATGACTGTGTTGGATAAGAGGAATGCCATAACTTACAGCAAGCATAAATGCTGACAGTCCTCTAAGTGGTCTCATAAATACAATTTTCTTCTTGAAAACCAATGTAATGGCTCATATATGGGGAAAATTGTGCACTTGGCATCAGAGTGGAGTTAAGAAGTTCCCTAAGGAGTCAAAGCAAACAGTCCTTGACTTGAGTCTTCATTTTTGTGGTGTTATTATGTAACTTTGATTCATCAGTGAGAGAACATTTTTGATTCACTTGTAGTAAGTCAAAAGATTCCATGCACTCTGGATAAACCTCTCCGACCTATGTGCGTCAAGAAAGACAGAAGAGAAGAGGAATGCGCTATTGACGTCGTGAGGTGAAATAAACAAAACTCAAAATCCTGGAACTGTCTAAACGCATGAGTAAATTTTTCATCATCTAGTCGTCAGAGCTGTTTGGCGCCATTTCCATTTGTTTCCCCCTCTTGATTCTTTTTCCACCCAAGCACCTTATTTTCATCATTTTTTGCATTTCTCCCAGCTTACCTCTGATCTGAACGGTATCATGGCTTCTCCTCAACATCAACATCTGCTGTTGCACAACAGCGAAGTAAGCTGCGACTCCAGCGGCGATGGTGCCGTTTCTGTGCGGATCAGCGGCACCAAGCCGCACAAACAGCAGCGAGGGAGTCTGGGCGCCAGCGCCATGTGCAGCATCATCGGGGGCTCCAAACATTGCAAGTACAGCATCTCCTCCAGCTGTAGCTCAGGCGAAACCGCCATCCGCAAACCAGCGGTCAAAGGCCTCCGGACTCAAAGGAAGATGCCACAGCTGTTCGAAAGGTCGGCCGGACATTTCTGGAACCCCAAGTTTGACTCCAACATTCTGGAGGAAGCCTGCCGCGAGCGCTGCTTCCCTCAAACGCAACGACGTTTCCGTTGTGTGTTGTTTTACTTGGCGGCTGCCAGCCTCCTCTGGGGGTTGTTCTTCATTGCTAATGCTAATCGATGTGAAAGGACTACCTTCTTATTGCCCACAGCTGCCTTCCTACTCCTCTGTTCTGTCCTGTTCGCCTTCACGTTCACCCGGTTCTACGCCCACTGCTACAATCAAACCTCGCTGTTGCTCATCGTGGTGACATTTGCCCTCACTCTTGCACCTCAGATCCAGACTTCAGGCTTTAGTGACTTTAATGTTCCTCCTTTGAAGGATGAAGAGGACGCAGGTGACTTCAGTGGCGCCGAGGATAAAAACTTGACTTTTGAAGCCACCCGAAGAGGAGGTCTAGTTGCTCCTTGTTTGTCCCCAGTTGGCACCTTCTCTCTAGGCATGGAGGTGCTTTCGTTGCTCTACAGTTTCCTCCACGTCCGTTTGTATGCTTCGCTCCTGCTCGGCTTGCTCTACTCAGTGCTTTTTGAGACTCTTGGCTGGATGAATTTGATTCAAGGCAATGGCTGGAGGAACTCCACCAAGGAACATTTGGAAACACTCTACTGGCTGATCCCAGGAAGGGTCATTTTGCATCTTTGCGCCCACGTCATTGGCATCCACCTTTTTATTATGTCCGAAGTGCGTTCACGCAGCACGTTCCTCAAGGTCGGCCAAGCCATCATGCATGGGAAAGACCTGGAGGTGGAAAAGGCCCTGAAGGAGCGGATGATACACTCGGTGATGCCTCGTAGGGTGGCCGATGAACTCATGAAGCAGAGCGACGACGACAATGACAATTCGGTTAAGCGCTACTCGACGGGAGCGGCCATTGCGGGTGCCTCCAGCCCAAAGAGCACCAAACGCAAGAAGACGTCGATACCTCGAGGCCAGATCATCTTTCGGCCATTCAACATGAAACGCATGGAGCCGGTCAGCATTCTGTTCGCGGACATTGTGGGATTCACCAAGATGAGCGCCAATAAGTCGGCGCATGCCCTAGTGGGACTCCTCAACGACTTATTCGGACGCTTCGATCGCCTGTGTGAGCTCACGTGTTGTGAGAAGATTAGCACGCTGGGAGATTGTTACTATTGCGTGGCTGGTTGTCCCGAACCAAGAGAGGACCACGCCTACTGCTGTGTAGAGATGGGGCTTGGGATGATCCAGGCCATTGAGCAGTTCTGTCAAGAAAAGAAGGAGATGGTGAACATGCGTGTTGGCGTCCACACTGGCACCGTGCTTTGTGGGATCCTCGGTATGAAGCGCTTTAAGTTCGACGTCTGGTCCAATGATGTCAACCTAGCCAATCTTATGGAGCAGTTGGGTGTCGCTGGGAAGGTGCACCTTTCGGAGGCCACGGACAAGTTTTTGGATGACCGGTACTTGCGAGAAGATGGGCGAGTCACGGAAAGGATTGGACCAAGTGTGGTTGCAGATCAGCTTAAAGGTAAGATGTGCATTTCTAGTGACTAACACAGTGTACATGAGTATGTTTCCTTGTTTAGCACTGTGCTTAATCTTTGTTGCGAAACCGTGCCTCGGAGGACTAAGTGAGACACTTTTGGCTCTTGGCTCATGTGACAGTTAAAGTTGCTGTATGTAGGATTGACACCCAGCGGTTGAACTAGATATTGCAGTCCAAATTCAAAATATTGGAGACGGTTTTTTTCACCAGCCCCTCCTCCTCAGACTTGACGCACGCGCAGGTTGCCAGATTAACGACACCAACAGGAACGGGCGCACATGATGATGAATGAAATGAAATACGCGGCGTTTTCCGCCAACTGGCAACCCGGGGTGCCGAAATACAATTGGGTAAACTGGCACAAACCATAACAAACACAGTGGGCGGGTTTCAAAGAAGGATTACAAACCATAACAAACACAGACATTCCGGGCCGGACCGCACATTTTCAAAGAAGGATTACTAACTATAGCATTGTTTTTCAGATAAACAAATATGTTAACTTAGCATGTTTCTTAAATATCTGCAAGCATATTATGGTATTTTTATGCTTTAGTAGAGTCAAAATCCTACATACAGCACCTTTAAAAGTTTCTTGCTGCATTGAAACTTCATTCTTCAGCCTGCGTATTGTCAGTGTCCTCAGTGTTCACTTGTCGAAGCGTTTTGTTGAATCTTTGCCCCTGCGGTTTCTGTGACATATTCGGTTAACAGAGCAGGTCTTTTAGGCAGTAACATGCTGTCTAACCTTTTACGCAGCCTTCAGAAAGGGACTATTAGGGATTTGTGCAGTTTTTCCTCAAAAAAGGCCTGTCATTTTCTATGTATTATCATGTTTTCCGTTTAGTGGTCAACAAAGCAAAATAAGCATTTGCAAGTGGCAAATTAGCAAAAATCCAGTCATGTTAGCATGCAATGCAATGTTTGCATACCTTTGTTGCATATCTATCCTTTCATTTAAAGAGATAGTACACCCAAAAAATGAAAATTGTCATTTACTAACACCTCTTGTAGTTTAATATGTATGACTTACTTCTGTGGAAAACAAAAAGAGAGATTAAAAAAAAGTCAGCCATCATTTATATATTTTCCACAGATGCAATTAAGTCATACCAGTATGGAACAACATAGGGGTGTGAGTAAATGCATTGTTATATAATATTAATTGTTTATATTGGTTTTAGTTTAAGTTTTAGTATTTTTATGTGCTACTTTTGTTTTTAATTTTTTTATTTTTAACTTTAGTCATTTTAAATTTATATTATATATTCATAATATTTACACTATAAATGATGACAGTTTTCATTTTTGAGGGAACTGTCCGTTTAATAGCTAATAAAAAGATTCATGTTGGAGATTTGTAGATTCATTTCGTCTTGCAAAATGGCTGTAATTTTCTCTGTTACCTGATTTCATGCGCTTTCTGATCAGCAATCAACAAAGAAAAATTAGCATTTGCAAATTAGCAACCTTTTTTGCATGCTAATGAGGTTAGCATGCAAGCTGTATTTGTACATTTGTTTCTTCTGCATATTTTGAATTTCAAGCTACCCCTCCTTTTGCTTAATGGCTGGTCACCTCACTTACATCAAGTATTGGATTCTCAAAGCACTTGACATTTGTATAAACGTGGCCGAAGGCTGGCATTTTTATGTAATTAACTTATGCAAATGATTTGTTAATTGTACTTGACCTCAAGCAAAAGCCAATAATTGGGCGTTAAGTGATACATTTTCCTAGCCGTATGGAATATGAATGTCCCAGCGTGTTATTAATCCTTTCAGGTTATAATTATGGTTACTGACTGTAATTAATATCAAATGGAATTCTCATTTTGACAGTATTGATAACGAGTCGAATGACTAAACCTCTTATAAGATTTAGCAAAGTGGCATATTCAGGTTTTTAAGTAGCCAAAACTGACCCATGCGTTTCCACGGGACTTTTGACATCTTTATCCGCCGTGCTAAAATCTAAGCGCTGAAGGATTCAAACGCCTGTTTGTGAGTGGATAAAGTCACTTGGCGAAACCGAAATCGCTGTGCCAGAACAAATCTCTATGCTGTCACAGCATCATCTTGCCGTGGCAGCGCAGGTGTCTCTGTGGGTCCTGCGGGTCAACTGGAATTGACGGCGTGGCTGTCGCCCTTGAGAGTCTCGCTTCATTTCGCTGGTGTTAGTTGCCAGCATTCCCCCTCAATCAGAGAGGATTTGAGTCTCTTGAGGAACTCAGCTTCATTTTTTTACTCTGTCATTCCCTCAGCCTTCGTTTAAAAGGGTGAAATGGCCTCCTTAAAACGGTCCCATGGTGCTCGTTTCTGAATATCTGTCAGTTCCTCTCTCAATTTCTTTCCTTCACTCTCTGTTTTTGTGTGCCACTCAGTACTGTAGTTTTCCAGTGGATAGCGTTGTAGTTTTTTTTTTTTTTTTTACAGTTTCATGACTCAGAATGGTACAGCAAGGTTAAGCGTAACATTGCATAACAACCTTTCTTTTTTCTAACACCACTGAACTCTCTGTTGAATTCACTGCATCTCATTTCGCTCAGTTTAATACACACTGTACCCGAGGCCTGAAGCTTTAATATATGACTTCCTTTCTTTAATCATCAACAAAATGATTAAAGTGGTGACATTCTTTCCTTCATATCTTGTATTCAGTTGATTGCCCCTATTCAGGCCTTCATGTTTTTTCTTTTTTTCCTCCCGTTCACTGGCTGAAAGCTTAATTTTCCCACTCCGGAGTGATGTATTCAGTCCAGCGCTCAGGATTTATCTTTCCCTCTTGGATTTGCAGGCCCATTGAATGAGCTCTCCGTCAAGAGAGACTTGGACTCCAGAACGGCAAAAAATGTTCCAGCTGCTCGCAGTAGCTGCGTAAATCACCGAAGGAAAGTAGCGAGCTCGTGTGGAAACCTGGCAGACCTGGGAATAGAGACTGGCCGGGTCTTGAGTAAATCACACCGACCTGGACGCTAATCACAAAACGGCAGTCTCTCTTCAGACGCCAATGTTCTTTTGAATTGGACATGTGTTTAAATGAAAGCGTTGGCTGTGCTGACTCTTGCTGCAAGGTCTTTCAATTTGCTGGTGAAATCAACAAAAACAGCACACCTGGGTCATTCCTACTGTGCAGTACATTTTCATGTGAAATCAAACCATGAAACCAAGAGCCCATCGAATCTAAAATGGTGTTGTTGCAGATTTCAGTCCTTGTGTGTTAGCTTTTGAAGTCGTCTATATGTTAGTGTACTGCTGAAAGAGCAAAGTCATTTAGGTATCATTTTAAAATGTACAGTTCTTCCGCTTTTGTGAAAATTAGCCAGAGATATAAATATTTTGGATAAAAATACACTACAAATGCTAAAAATGGAATCCAGTAGTTCATTTTCTTCTAATACAATATTATGATTATGTAAGTTAATATAAATTACTGTACTATTTAAAAATATTGTATTGTATTTAAAATGTCCTATTTATGGGAAAATGTGCACTGTAAAAAAAAAAAAAAAAAAAAGTTGAGAAAACGTAACAGTTTAAGGCAACCAGCTTCAGCAGATTTTTGAGTTATCTCAACTTATATTTGTAGGAGATTTTTGAGTTTTCTCAACTTTTGATTAAAAAAAAAAATTCTAATTCTAAATATGGAAATTAGTTATTATAATTAATATTTAAATTATTATTAATTAATTATAGGCATCGTATTTCATTTTCTTTTGTGACAATATTTAATTAAGTAAATATAGCAGTAATTATCAACAAATTGCACTGCTTTGGAAGCCATTTATATGTTAGTATACTGAATAAAGACCAAATTAAAAATGTACAGTTTTTCACTTCTGGAAAAATGGACCAGATACATAAAGCAAATATTTATGTATTTTGGATACATTTTTACATTTAAATTTCAAATTCTAAAGCCGGAAATCTTATTTAGTTTTCTTTTATCACAATATAACAGTGCAGCAGTAATCTTTAACACGTTTTACTGCTTTGGTTTAACTTGATATTTATATCATGTCCCTGGGTGTTTTGCAAGATCTAACATGAAAAACAGCTTTTTTAATTGTTATTTATTTATATATATATATATATATATATATTAGGACACATTCCAGGTGTTTCATATTTTTCATGGTCAAAATGTTTGAAACAATTTTTTATTTTTTTTTGGGGGGTGGGGTATTTTTTATTTGGTAAATTGTTTATTGTTTGGTAAAACGTTTTTGTTGTTGTTGTTTTGACTGTGTCCCCAAATATCACCTTCCATCCTGTTTTTATTTCAGTCTTCTGTAAATTCTAACAAAAGCCAGTGAATGACATCATCTTCCAGGAAGTGATATCATTTTGGTGGGAAAACAACAGCAGTATTAGCAATGGATTCGATGAATTCTGTAATGGTGTCTCACTATAAAACATCCATCTTTGTTACTATAAATCTAAACCTTTTTTTGTTTTGTTTTGTTTTGAAGACATACCGAGCTGTTACTGCACAACAGGAACAACCCACCACGAATCGTCTCCGCTAATGCTAGGAAAACAGGTCTGAAGTAAATAGAGAGGGAATGATAAATGTGTACTTATACAGTCGCCTCCAGTGCACCAGTCAAGAAAAACAATATCCTGACCTCACATGCTCTTATGTTGTGTGCAAGCGGTGAAAGCCACTGTCGTTTCTACAATGCCGTCTGGTGCACTTCCAATAAACCACAGTCTGCTTTAGAAATAGCAAAAATAAGAATAGTCATAACTGCTGGCCTGGATAAACAACACCAGCCGATGCATCGCCAAAGGGAGGACGAGGCCTGACCGTTTGGCTGCTTTTTGGAAAACCAGTGCATTTCTTGTGGCTCCATGATGAGAGATTAAAGCGTTTAATAAAATAACCTCTTAGCACAAGTGTTCTTGAGTGTCACGGTAGCGTGTATCTTTGTGCCTTCCACATCCCGTTCCCTCCGGCGCTTCCGACTTCCCACTGCGCGAGTGTGCGCGAGTGTGTGTGTGTGTGTGTGTGTGTGAGTGTGTGTGAGTGTGTGTGAGTGTGTGTGTGTGTGTGTGCGCGCCGGCCCCTGTTGTGTGGAGTGCTCGTTTGAGTGGAAATGGTGGCTATTTTTGACTGTTTCCCTGGAAAGTACCTGACTGTGCCCTGGTCCTCCTGCGGTTTCAGAGAACGATGCCACCTCCCTTATCATCGGGTTATCCAAATGCTCATTTTGTCAGGCATTTCAATTCCCGCTGAAGAAAGAATATGGGTCGTATTTTTGTGGCCCACAATTTTTCATGTGAACTCAATTTAGGGGATGCAGCCTGTTGTACCACCAAGTAGGTTATGATTGTGCATTAAGCTAACTTAGCATGACAGTAGCTTGGTTATTTTCAGAGTAGCTTTTGCATTAACAAGCTGCTTTTTCCAATAATTAGCATTACTACAAATACTTCACTCTCACATGAACGTCTTATTCATTTTAGTGAATTGGTTCGTTTTGTGCGGATTGTTTTTGTCAGTAAATGATTCATTAATCAAATGAAAGGTTCCTGTGACATTTACTGACTGATTGACTGTAGTTTAACTAGAAATATTAGGAGCAGCTTGTTAAGAGAAAGTGTGGCTGTGAAATAGTTAAATGTTGTACTATATTTGTAGCTAAACTTTTAGCATTCAGCTATGTAAATGACAGTGTTTAAATTGATCTGTTTACTGTTGACTGCTGTAATGCAATCACAGTGTGGTTGTGAAATGGTTAAATGTTGTTGTTCTTCGCTAAGTGTTTACTGTTCAGCTATGTAAATGACTGCATTTGCTAGTTTTCTTGGCTAGTTTATCAGTGTGGTTGCGAAATAGTTAGGCTATGTTGTTCTTTGTAACGCTTCCTCTGCTAAGTTTTTAGCATTCAGCTATCTAAATGGCGTTTTTTGCTAGTTTTATTAGTTGTATTTTGTGTAAATTGATCTGTTTTTGTTGTTGCTTTAACGCAAAACTTTCACCTCAGTTTAGCTACTTTTTGTTATAAGTTTGTAGTGTAGAACAATTTTATTCATATTTTTTTAATCAAAGTAGTTTCACTGTAGTTAAGCTAATTTAAACGTTGAGCAGTGCCATTACGAAATACTTCAGTGATGTTGGTCTTTAAGTTTTTAGCATTCAGCTATGTAAATCATAGTGTTGATTTTTTGAGTTTCATGTGATTCAGCTGATAATGAGTGATAAATTTGTTCTTTGCTAAGTTTTTAGTATTCAGCTATCTGTGTAATGGCTCCATTTGAAAACAGGTGATGGCAATTTTACTAATTGTATTTACTGAAGAGATGCGCATGAGTTTTTGTTGTCTGTTTAATCGCATGCGATTAATGCACAGCTACTTTTCGTTAATAGTTTGTAGTGTAAAACAATTTTATTCATTTTTTTAAAAACAAAGACTTAATTTAATGTAGTTAAGCTTGTTATAAGTTAGTTTGGTTGTGAAATAGTTAAAAATGCTTAAATGCTATTACAGTGTGGTTGCGAAAGAGTTAAATGATGTTGGTCTTTTTAGCTGTTTTTAGGTGTTTGCTAATTTTGTTAGTTGTACTTATTTTAAATTTATCTGTGTATTGCTGATCACTTTAGTGTTATCACCTCAATTGGCAATATTATCACAAAGTGGTTGCAAAATAATTAAATGTTGTTCTTTGCTAAGTGTTTAGCATTCAGTTATGTAAATGACTGTTTGCTAGTTTCATTAATTGTATTTGGTGTAAATGTATCTGTTTGTTGTTGTCACTTTAATGCTATTACCTCAACATTTCATTAGTAGTTTGTAGCGTAGAATGAGATTGACTGTAGTTTCACCATCAATTATGAGCAGCTTGTTAAGAGACACTGTAGTTGCAAAATAGTTAATTGTGTTGTTCTTATGTATCCTGCAGGATACAACACATGCAAACTCCTGCATAATTCCATACATATCATGTACAATAGTCCTGTTTTTATTTAAATAGACCTGGAGGACATAATTCCTGGAGGATACAATTCCTGCACATAATTCTTTCCTTCATAGAATTCCTGCAGGTATTATTTCAGGAAAATGAGCCAAAAATCCTGTAGGAAATCTGCACAATATTCCTGCAGGTTTTTTTGCAAGGTTTTTTTTTTTTTGCTGGTATTATTAGGTTGATTTTTTTTTGTTTTTGTTTTTTGCTGGTATTATTAATTGTATTTAGTGTACATTTATCTGTTTATCTGATCGCTTTAATGCTATGACCTTAATTGAGCTCAATTTTTGTAAGTAATTTGTAGTGTAGCTAACTATTTTAAGGTAGCTTGACTGTAGTCTATATGTTACATTTTAATTATACTACTTTAAGTTATAAATTGTTTAAGATACAGTTTCAAGTTAGCACCCCAGCACTGGTCAAGTGTTAGTCGATATGCCTTGTACGTCTGAATTTGAAAGTTGCTGACTGTTAATTGCATATCAATCAATATATCGTCTGTGAATTTCCATAAACCGCTCTGTGTGCGTTGCACAGCTAGGCTTTGATTTTTGTCGCTGACATGAGAGTGACCTCTTATCAAATCATTCCAACTGAAAGAGCAACATTGCAACCACTTGGTTTGTGCTCGCAAAGGATTGTTTTTCAATTAAACATGACAGGGATTGTAGAAGAGCCTCGAAAATGATCGTCTGTAGTTAATTTAAACTATATTTTCTGCAAAAACCATTGCCATGATGCTTGGATGTTTACAGGACATTGATATAACATTGCTATGGTATTCAAAGTGATTTTTAGTGCTACTGCTAGTGTGTTTTGGGTCATTTGTTTCTTGCTTCTGTGATTCAAATTTATCTTGAGATAGTATTGATTCTAGCCTGTCCCATTATTTTTCCTCTCTCAGTGCATGTATTTTCTGATTCCTTGTTCTGGTTGTACAATCAGTTATGTTTGCATAAAATAATTGGCCATTTGTTTCACCTAAACCTCTGCAGATGTTCGATTCAATGGCGTTAAAATGAAAACCCATGATTAATCACCTGCATTCTTCTCTGTTCATCTGCAAATGACTCATTTTCCATTCATTTCACTTTCATCTCGTTCATCCGATGGCAGCCGTTGTGCTGTGTGTGTGTTACTGTAGAACAACCTTCGATGTGAGGACTAACAATGTGGTGCCGTGACCTTCACAAGGAGGACTGAAGGCAAGCAATCCGACGGGAGAGTGAAGGAGTCCTATAATGTGATCATTTGATGGACGCCAGAGGACGGTCTCCATATAAAGTGAACCTCTGTGCTTTTTCTCTCAGGGGATTTTGGAGAAATCTGCATAAATGCACAGAAGTGCAGTCATATATTCAGAAAATTCAGTTCTCCAAACTGCATGCTCTCAAGAGAGCGTAGGTTGTGAATTGATCAACTTAGATTTGTTTGTTTATATCTCGGTGTGCAGCAGCCTTTTATCATGAAGTGGAGATTTTGACATTGTTTTAACCTTGATGGGGTGGTAGTGGTGTTAGTGGTTAAGGACTATTGACTGGTGATTTGAGGGTTGCTGGTTCGATCTTAGCAAATTGTGAGTTTGCGCTAGTTATAAATTGATTTATCGTTCTACCTAATGTTCGGCCATTTTGAGATTATTGTTACACTTGATTAATGGTATATCACCCCATAAAGTCAATTTCAAAATCTATTGATACACATATTTATTGAAATGTGTCATATAGTGGGAACTAAAAGTCTTAGAAAAGCTTCAGTTCTTTACATTGCAAATAAAGTCATGTTATTGGGTTGTAAGATTTTTTTGTTTTTGAAAGAATGCTCACAAAGGCTGCATTTATTTGACCAAACGTAAAAACATTAATATTGTGAAATATTATTATATTTTAAATTAACTGCTTTCTGTTTTAATGTTTTAAAATGTAATTTATTCCTGTGATCAAAGTTGAATTTTCAGCATCATTACTTCAGTCTTCAGTGTCACATGATCCTTCAGAAATCATAATAATATTCTGATTTGCTGCTCAAGAAACATTTTTTTAATCATTATCACTGTTAAAAACAGATGTGCTGCATAATTATTTGTAGAAACCCTGACACATTTTGTTCAGATTTTTTTTATTAATAGGAAGTTTAAAAGAACAAATTTTATTTGAAGTAGAAAAGGTTTTTGTAACATTATAAATGTCTTTACTGTCACTTCTGGTCAATTTAATGCATCATTGGTGAATAAAAAAATATATTTTGTTAAAAAGAAAAATCAAACTGGCCCCAAGCTTTTGAACGTGTATCAACATGCAACTTTACATAAATATTAAATGCATTTTAATGAATAATTTGTAAAATCATCATGAATTTGAATGTCTCAATATTTAGTATTTTAGTATTTAGTATATTTCAGTATTTTGTAATTTAGTTTTAATGACAGCAGCACTGGAAATAACATGAACAAAAGCTTATGATAATTTTCTCCATAATATTTGGAGATTTTCCAAAAAAACGTGCTTCATTGGAAGCAAGAACATCTGACCTTCTGTACAAAGAATTTGCAGAATTTGAGATATTTCTTCATTTTATACCAGGATCTATGTGTTTGTCCTAATACTATCTGTGTATTTTATCAATATTATATTGCATCCTAGATAGCTATAGACTCAGGCCATTGAAAACCCATAGCGGTGGACTGCTGGTTATCACCGTTGTGCTCTTGAGCTCTTGGCACTTAACCTCAGACGCTCCAGTGGGACTGTAGTGAGTTCATCCCGGCGCTTTGTGACAATAACAGAGAAAAGACATTTTCTCTGGCCTTGGTCATATATCAGTAAATACAGAGATGGCTTATGCAATTTTTTTTGTTATTAAGAACCAGCGTTAATATACAGTCAAACCAAAATTTATTCAGACACCTTTAACATTTCTCACATTATCACAGTTTATTTGCTATAGTTTAGAAAATGGTAATAAAATATGACAAGAACTCAGTTAAACTGTGTCATAAAAAAATCATCTTGATAATGTCAGATAACTTTTTTTTTTTTTTTTTTTTTTTATTATGCAAACAAACATACTATTTACAGGTGACAAATCAAATACAAAATAACCAAAGTAAATAAAACATACATGTCAGCCAACGTGATTTGTGTGAGTGGATATGAGTGTGTGTGTGTATGTATATGTGTGTGAGTGTGACTGGGTATTGGGGGTGGGGGTATATAAACAAAAAAATAAATAAATAAGTAAAGTACAACAGACATAACAATAGTAAAAAGAAAACAATAGTAATGATAACAGTAGTAATAATAGTAATAGCATTCATAACAAAAATTAAAGGATGAAGGGTGAGAAAGTGATAATAGTAATAGTAGCAGCAATAATATTAATAAATAAATAACAATAAAACAAAAATAATAGTAATTGACTCAATTAGTCAGAAATGAGGGGAAAGTTGGAAGATCAGGAAGAGGACAAATAGTAATAATGATAATAATAATAATAATAATAATAGTAATAGTAGTGGTAATGATGAAATAATAATAATAATAATAATAAAGCTATAGAGAGTAAGATATTGTAAGGCTGCCTCTGGGCCCTCTGTGAGCAAGGCATAAATTAGGCCCAAAACGAGCCATCAAGGAAAGGGGCTGCGGGGCACAAGGCCCAAAGTCCCACCCCTGGCCGCCACTCACATGCCACGCTTACCCTACATATGTATATGTATAGTTGAGTGTATGATGCATTAAAAAAGCGTGACGTGCAGCGTGGAGCCAGCCCAGTGCAAAGTCTAGGCCCCTATGCTCATATCCCGCTTACCCTGTGTGTGTCTGATATACATATATGCATTTTTTTTCCCTTTCTTATTTCCTTCTCCCTTCTTCCCTTACTTGTTTTACAATAGATGTGTGTATATAGTCTAGTGATGCATTAAAAAAGCAAGGCATGTAGTGTTGAACCTGCCAGCGGCAAGAAAACCAGGCCAAAGCTGGTACAGGTTGGAGGTACAAGGTCCCCGGCCCCACAGCACACCCACCAACAACTAAACCGAACCACACAGGGCAGGAACTGAGATGCCACAGCCAACCGAGGCCCAGAGGCGTGAAAAGAGAAAGAGAAAAGAAAAGAGAGAGGAAAAAAAAACAAAAAAAAACACTAAAAGTGGATAGAACAGAAAGAGACAGAAAGAAAGGATAGAGAAAGAGAAAAAAAAAAATAATAATAAAATAAAAAAAGTTTAATCTTTTCTAAGTTTTTAATTTAGTTTGATATTAGCCATTGTTGCTACCTCTTCCTAACCCCCCTCCCCCAAATCTTGGGTAGATATTGATGAATGGTGTGTTGTTGAGGATGGCTTCAGACAAAGAGGGTCAACGGATTCATGATTGATGGAAGTTTATGAGAGATAACAAAGAGGGGTTTAATTCTATTGTATTATTTTGAGTGGAAGTTGACAGGTTTTCCATGGAGATGTAGTCTGTTATTAAGTTTTTCCAAGATATAATATGTATGGTATTCCTTGATTTCCAGTTCATGAGGATAGTTTTCTTGGCGATAGTTAGAGCCACTAGGAGTAATTTACTGTCTGTATCGTTTGAGTTGATTATGGATATGCCACCTAATATACAGAGGGAGGGAGGCAATGGGATGTGACATCCCATATGGTTGGATAGTGACTCGGTAACATTTTCCCAAAATTCTTTAACTGGAGTGCAATGCCACATGGCGTGAAGATAGGTGTCTGGGGTGTTTTGTGTACAATGTGAGCATGTTTCTGAAGTAAAACCCATTTTAAATAACTTTCGTCCAGTAAGGTGAAATCTATGAAGTACTTTATATTGTATAAGTTGAAGGTTGGCATTTTTTGTCATGAAATAAATATTTTTACAGAATTGTGTCCAGAAGGCGCCATCGGGAGCAATAGATAAATCTGATTCCCATTTAACATTTGGTAGACCTACTGTATTGTCTGATTTTGATATAATTCTGTATATTTTGGAGAGTAGTTTTTTTGAGGAAGATATATTAATTAGCGCTGATATTGGGAGGGGGAGGTCTAGATTAATTGTCCTAATGTCAATTTTTGATTGAATTGATGATTTGATTTGTGAGTATTCCAAAAAAACAATTGCTCCCAATGCCGTATCTCTGGACCAAGTGGGAGAATGGTGCCAGGTTATTATTATGAAAGATATGCTGAAGTTGTGCGATTCCCTTTTCTGCCCATGTGCGTAAATTGAGTGGCTTCTTGTTAGCTGTAAAATCTGGGTTATTCCAAATCGGGGTGTATTTAGATGGTGCAAGAGGGGAGTTTGTGATTTGATGGAATTTCCACCAGGCTGTCAGAGCTGCTGCTATTGTCGGCATTTTAAAACAATGATGCTTTTTGATTGTCTGATTGTAGAAGGGTAAATCTGAAGTATTAATGTCCTTACAAATTGTTTCTTCAACATCTAGCCATGTGCTTTCTGATGGGTCAGGGTGAATCCATTTATGTATATTTTGATGAGTTGATTGGCCAGAAAGTAGTGGTAAAAATGTGGTGCTTCCAGTCCTCCTTGTGTTCTTAGTTTCTGTAGGGTAGTCAATTTAATTCTTGGGGTCTTGTATTTCCAGTAGAATTTGGTAATGATTGAATCTAGTGATTTAAACCAGGAAAGGGTGGGTTGTGTTGGTGTCATTGTATAGTCATTTTAATTACTGATATTCTGCCCATAATGTCAGATAACTTTGATAGAAAGGTATGTAATGAATTGGGTTGAATAGCTATCAGCTGTCAGCTGTTGAATTTAAGTACAGAATTAGATAATACCAATTTAGGGCAACCAATTACCAAACAATGCTTAATTTTGTTCAGTCTGTGGTGTAAAAAAAAGGTTGCATTAGCAATTAAAGAAAAACACTCAAGCAAAACACGGTCGGGTCAAAGTGTCTGAATGATTTTTGTCCCAAAGTTTTATAAATTTAACTGCTACTCTGTATGAAGAATTTTTGGATATAATATGTCACAGTTTACTTTACTTTGCTATCTTCACTTACATCAATGAACTATAGTGTCCTGCACCCACTAGTAAAAATATATAAAAAATAATATCTTGTTTGACTGTAAACTAAAGCTAAAAACATAAAACTATTTTTGTTACTTGAAATGACAAAAACACACAACCAAATTACTAACATTTTAACTAAGATTAAAATCAAAACAGAAAGTATAAAAATAAAAACTTGAATGAATGAACAAGGGGTCAAAATTTGTCTGGTTACCAAAGGTCATTTAGCCCCTGCTGCTAGCTGCTTGAACTACACAGTCTGTTGCTAAAAAGCATCTTTCTCATTGACAAAATGATCAGCTAGATTTCCCCAGGTATTCTTGACGACAGGTGAAACAGAACGAGGGCGGTTTGGTGTCAAGGAGCGAGTCGACTGTGAAGACAAGGTAACATAAGTTCTTTCGGCAGCTGCGATGACAGCTAATGAGACAGCTAAGAGTAAATACATCCTGCTGTGATACTGATTCCCAGCATGCTGAGGCAGCTGCTGCTCTTTGATGTGTGATTGTACGGCGTCTGAAGGTGACAGGAGAAGCACACTAGCACCGTATCTTCTGCGATGCTGCAGGGACCGCTGACCGTCTGCACTGTTCTGACCTGCTGACTCCAAATATGTTCTCATAAAGCCATTAATAGAATATGAAAAATTAAAAGTGGCAGTGTTGTTTCTCATTCTGACGTAGCCTCTTTCCTCTTGTCCCTGCGGTGTCTGCACTAGCAAAGCCAATGTTCTGCAGCCGTGAAACAACATGTTATCTGTCACTTAGCAGGGTTTTTTCTTTCCCTTGAATGACCTGTGATTGAGTGTCTTGCTCAAGGGCACCATGATTATACAGTAGAGCCGCACTTCATGATTCAGTCTAACCTGGGTTCAAACCAGGCGATCGAGGTTAGGAGTTGAGCTTATTTTGAGCATTAAAGGGATAGATCTGTTGTTAAACTTTGCCGTTTATTTTCTCACCCTCAAGCAATCAAAATGAATACCCGTGGCTCCTGACGATATATATTGAGGTCTTATGAAGCGAAATGATCAGTCTGTGCAAGAAACTAAACATTAACTGTTATTAACTGTAATCCAGAGCCTCAGGCAAACAGTCTAGAGTGATATTTGGTTCGCAAACAAATCATTCTTTTGAATCATTCTAGTGAACTTTATGAACCAGTTCACCAAATCGGACTGGGCTGTGTTTCCCAAAAGCATCGTAAGCTTAAATACATCGTAGACCCATTGAACCCAATGAAGCTACGATCAACTCTCAGACTCTCCATAGACAGCAAGGGTCCTTACACGATCAAGGTCCAGAAACGTAGCAAGGAGATCGGTAAAATAATCCATGTGACATCAGGGGTTCAACCGTAATGTTACGAAGCTACGAGAATATTTTTGTGCACAAAAGTTTTTGAATAAAGTTTTTATTTTTTTTGCACACAAAAAGTATTCTCGTAGCTTCGTAACATTACGGTTGAACCCCTGATGTCACATGGATCTCCTTGCTACGTTTCTGGACCTTGATCATGTAAGGACCCTTGCTGTCTATGGAGGGTCAGAGAGCTCTTAGATTCCATCAAAAATATCTTAATTTGTGTTCCGAAGATGAACGAAGGTCTTACGGGTTTGGAACGACATGAGAGTGAGTAATTAATGACAGAATTTCTATTTTTGTGTGAACTATCCCTTTAATTTGATTGTAGCATGCGTTTGTCACTGTCGTAAATGACTGAATTGTGTTTGTACAGAACAGGATTGAAGCCCTGTTCACACCAAGAACGATAACTTTAAAGAAAACTATAAAGATAGCGATATTAGATGATAAAGATAACGTCCACACCAGCGAACGATATCATGTGTTTATTCTAAGTGCATGCTCGTCTGCCGCTTTAAATTCTCAAGCTCGTTATAGCAGGATGGATTCTGATTGGGTTTCAGTGTTTGTATCGTTCATCAGCTGGAAAAAAATATTCTGAAAGTGATTCCAACGATATCGTTTATCTGTGCCTTTATCGTTATAGCTGTGGTGTGGACTCACCACATTAATATTGAGAACGATTTTTAGAAATATATCGTTATCTTTATAGTTATCGGTCTTGGTGTGAACGGGGCTTAAGCACTAAAAGGCTAATTGATTTGAATGAACATTTTTAGGCATGCCTCTGCCTTTGGAAATACATGCCTCAACCTCAATTTTTGCAAAACCCCAAAAATGTGCCTATACATAAAATTTGTGGCACCGTTTATGTATAGCAATTAACTGTGGTGCTTATGTATGAGATATGGGTTCGAGTTGGCTTATGTTTTGTCCTAATTCCCTCCGCATCGTTTCCTATTATCTTTCATCAGTAGCTGCTAAAAGAAATGAGCAAGAATCCAAAACTTAATTATGTACTGTAGCCAAGAGTGTAGCTTTGTTCATAATTAGCCCTCATTGTGTGTTTAATGACCGTGGAGAGTTGTTCTGCTATGTGAGATTTCCGTCAACTATGTGGACTGAGCCGAGAGCGTGTCGTTTCCACAGCTCAGCATAAAAGTACACCAAAACATCTTGAGTCAGCATAACCCTGTCTTTATCGCTTACGACAGACATGTCTGGTACCTCAGAGATGCAATATTAGCCAGCCAACCTGTTGTCCAGTTCTGGACCCTAATCAGACGTCGTCTCTGACAGTCTACAGCATCTGAGAACTGTGGGTCGAGGGGAGATCGTGAGCAGGTGCGTCTGACGTCTCAAGTGCAGTGTTTTGAAAAGCATTTGTCTTAGACGATCATAAGTCACCTACAGGCGATGGGATGCGATCAGAGCCACCTGGAGTCTGGCAGATATGAGCCTTCGCTGCCATATAAACAACTTGGATTGTCTATCACTGCAGATCAGAGGTCATATGTGCTGATTTTGATACGATCCACCGTCCGCTGAGCTCAGGTGTGTGTGGCAGCTGTCATATACCCACGGGTCAGAGACCGGCTGCCTGGTAATGCAATTATGATGGGAGTTTGTCATGTGATGTGCTTGCTGTCTTAAAAACTCTATTTACCTTTCCCCACGATGTTTCGCTGAAAATAATGAGACAAGTACAGGATTTTATTATTTGTGCTTGACAAATTAAACGTCAGTGCATAATTCGTCCTACACTGCTGGTGTTACAGACATTAATGAACACAAATGAAGTAGAAAATATACTTTCTAAGCAATTAATTTTTGCTCGACAGGTGAAAAAATAACAGGCAATTTTTTTTTTAAATATTTAAAATTAAATTAAATTTAAATATTTACAATTAAACAATGATATTTAAATTTTATTTAGAAATAAAACAAATAAAGAAAACATAAAAGCAGTATTTCCTTATGAATCATTTTCACATTGTGTTATGAATAAAAACTATTTAATTTAATTATTTAATTTTATTGTACATTATGTAAGATTTTTATGTTCACCAAGGCTGCATTTATTTGATTACAAGTACAGTGAAAACAGTAATATTGTGAAATATTATTTCAATTTCAAATAAATTTGTTCTGTTTGAATATATTTTAAAATGTAATTTCCCCCCCAATTTTCAGCATCATTACTCCTGTCTTCAGTGTCCTGAACAGGAAAGGTCCTCGAGTCAGGATCTGAACACGGGACGCCCGTAGTGCAACGGCGCTGTATGTCGGCGCGCTGCCCACAAGGCTATCGGTGCTGACAAAAATATTTTTATTTTTTACTAAAACTTCAAAATTCAATATGAATCAGTGCTGGAGAGAAATTCTGTGCATGTCTATTGTTCACGTCTCTGTAAATATCATACATGAAGTCTAGAGCTTCACTCTGCTTAAGTAGGTCCATTGGATTCATTATCCCGCAGTCCTGATGGTGACAGATTCTTGTGTTTTGAGAGAAGGTGACAGCATCTCACTGTAATGAATGGAGTAAATCATTGCAAAGCCATTACAGCGGTGCGTTGGCTCTGGCCTCTGGGAAGCCCACGCGTTTGACCCCGCTCACCGTCATTTATTTCCACTGTCCTTCGGCTCAGGCCTCGCTGAAGACACTGATATCTGGCCCTTCATCTCTGTAGAAGGAATTGAGGTGGGTGTTGCTGCTCGGATCTGAGCGGATGATGGATTTGCTGTGAAACGCGTTGGACTGTAGGTTATACTGAGGTTATGTTGTTTGTGGGCTGTGTGCATGCTGGATACTAGTGGAGCAGATTTTGCATTGAAAAACCTTGCCCAGGCACGCATGCTGTTTGCATTCATAGCTAAAGTGTTTAAGATTGTTTCATTCTGTCATAAGCATTATATATACAGTACTGTACATTTTTTAGCTCAATAAGATTTTTTTTAAAGAAATTAATACTTTTGAATTCAGAGAAATTAATTCAGCAAGGATGCATTAAATGGATCAAAAGTGACAGTAAAGAAATGTATAATCTTACAAAAAATATGAAGCAGCACAACATTTTCAACATTGATAATATTCAGAAATGTTTCTTCAGCAGCAAATCAGCATATTATAATGATTTCTGAAGGATCATGTGACACTGAAGACTGAAGTAATGATGCTGAAAATTTAGCTTTGCATTAAAATAAAACAGAAAAAAATTGAAATAAATTACATTTGAAAATGTATTTAACTAGAAAACAGTTTTTTTAAAACGGTAATATTATTTCCCAGTTTTACTGTTTCTACTGCATTTTTGATCAACAAATTCAATCTTGGTGAACATATGACCCCAAACTTTTGAACAATAATGTATATTCATGAATTTTTGTATTTATGTCATGTTCAATATTACAACTAGATTTGTCTCTTGTAGGGAATCGGTTGATTTGGAAGGATTGTTTCAATGAACTGGTTCAGAACTGGTTGATTGAGTCATTAATAATTTTTGGAGAAACATTTTGCTAAATATGCTTATCCTTTAGCTAAATCACCTAATTTAATAATAAGCCTAGTGAACCTATATAGATTGAGTATTACATGTCTATCTATCCATCTATCTGTCTATCTATCTAAATATATTTTTGTTAAAAAATGATGTTGAATAAGTTAGATGATTTTTTATTTATTTATAGAATGTTGTGTTAGTGACATTTACAAAGGCAGCCTTTTCTATTGCTGATTCTTCTCTAAGCTATCAGACGTACAGATTAAGTCTTCCAGCAGGAGCTCTATATGTTCTGGTGTTTTATCTCAAGCTCTTTGTGTTGTCAGAGCTGGCTGGAAGTCTAAATGTCAGTGTCAACTGTACACACGGCTGCTTTTCCCACATCGGTCCACAACGGATCCACAAAGCAACCATGCATTGATCCCTCGGGGGAACGTGTCTGCTGTGGCTGTGGACCGGTTGGTTTCATCTGAAGCGTCTGAGGGAACATGGGTGTGTTAAATACAGTCAGCTTTCTGTTAAGAGTTACGTAGCGCTTCTCATCAACACTCTTATACCATATTGATCCTTCCCAGATTCAGCATGCGTGAACACACACGCTCATCCTGCTCTTCAGCGGCTCCGCACTGCTGCTAATACCTCGTTAGCGCGCTCTGCGGGGAGGTCGCGTGATAGATGGTGGTGTGAATGAAAGATGAGATGCTATGAAAGGAAGGCGGTCCATGAGAGGCCCTTCTGAAATAAGCATGAAGCCGCACAGATGTGTGGGACTCATTATAGAAACACCTGCAGAAAACTACACATGAAAAAGACATGTAACGAAAGTGTCATCTGTAGCAGATACTTGAGACTTCAGGTGAAATGTGTCATTTTTGGATGTGAAAGTACTTTGACTCTATCACTTTTTAGCATTTCGATAAATATTCATTATGAATCTGAAATGTCAGAAAGAGACAGTTCTTGGTTTAATGAGTCAGTGAGCTGTTGATTTGTGAATTAATTAGACTATTCAGTCCAATTTGTGAACAAATTGTTCAGTCTAATTCATGAATGAAACATTTTCTGAACTGGTTTGATTAATCGACCAATTCATCAAAAAGGTTTAATTCATAACAAATTATTCATTCCAATTTGTGAATGAATCATTTGGTGAACCAGTTTTAGTGATTAATTGAAAAGGTCCAGTTCGGTAACAAATTGTTCAGTCTAAATCGTGAATGAATCATTTTGTGGACCAGTTTAACTGATTCATTGAAAAGTCAGATTCATAAACAAATTGTTCAGCTGTTCAAAACTTCAATCTGATAATTGAAAAGATTTAGGTCACAAAAATGATTTGTTCATGAATAAGGCATTGTTTAAGCATCAGTTTTACTATTGCTCATGTTAATGGCTAGTGATTTGAACAAACCACTAACACTTATTAATCTGCATCATGTAACTCGTTTGTGCAACAGACATGAATGATACTGTTATCAGCTAGCAACCACATAGCAATACCCTGGCAAACAGCAACACTATCATAGCATCCTGATGCTCACATTTCTTTAAGAAAATGTAAATTCTAGTTAAGTTTGCATTGACATTTGGTTTCAGTAGTGATGCAGAAGTGAGAAAAATCACATTCGTTTTATGCAAACTTGCTGCTATGAGGCAGAAGCGAGCGAGCTTGAAGAATGAGCGTATTATGGGCTGTGGCTTCTTGTGTCTGATGGAGGTTAAACCTCTCTGGCTCTCCTCCAGAGCGCGTCTGATGTCTGCTCACACATTCAGGGGAATTTCTCAAGGATTTCCCACAGTTCAGACGAGCGCTTCTCTCCGTTTGTGTGCTGAAATTCATAAACGCAGGCGTACTTGCCCGAGCGTGGTGCACATTGTCATGCTGTCTTCACTCTTGCTGCTGTATTTAGGCAGAGGCCTCATTTGCTTTGACATGCTGTATAATTTACACATGCTTCTTGTGCATTCCTGCCTATTGTCGTCTTCTCTCTCAGTCTCTCCGCTTTCTAACAAATAACAGTTCTTTCCCTGTCATATCTGCCCGTTTTTGTGTGCATCTGCATGGTTAACCTCTGTCTAAATGAATTTATACACGACATCGTTGTTGAATTCTTCGTTCTGATTGGTTGGTAGACATTCTTAGGTGATTATTTACAGAGGTGCTACCAATAGAGAATGTACACCTGATAGTTAACTGTGAGTGTGAACGAGGATTAAGGCCTGTTTTATTTTCTACACCTTTATAGTTATAGAAATTTAAGAATAAAGTTCAGCTTTTCGGAATCTGATGATGTCTGTGTAATATTTGCATACCGAGTTCTGATTGGTCTTTTTTCTTGTATGTGTCTGCATATTGAATTGTGATTTAGTGTTGTCTTCCTTGCATATATTTAGTCATTTATAGTCACTTTTGTGCTGCAAAGTGGCTGCAGGGCAGCAGGGCTAAGAAGTACTTCCAGGTTTATCAAACTAGTTTATTTCTGAACTAGTAACAGCTGTTTGTTTTAAGCAAAATGCTTCATCAGTTGCATAAGAAATAACTTTTCCGGGATGGAAACCTGAAAAATGTTTTGAGATAAATACACAATATGGATAAAGTTGTTTCAGAGAAAAGCTTGTGTAGCATTTGTTTGCCGATGTGATATTTAGTTACTTATTTATTTGCTGATTTACATTTAAGTTATCAATTCATTCATTCATCATTGGCTTATTTGTTTTATTTATGTATTTGCTTTTATTCATTTGATTGTTGTCTACTTATTTTTATTTCTTTGCTTATTTGTTTGTATTTGTTTTGTTTATTAATTACTTATTTTTAGGTTTGTGCTTATGTGTTTCATTTATTTGCCATTTATTTACTTGTTTGTTTGTTTGTTTGCATTTATTTATTTACTTATTTGCTTTTATTTATATAGTTTTATTTATTTGCATTTTTAGTTATTTAATTGTTTATTTATTTGTTCATTCATTAGAATTTATTTATTTATTTCAATCTAATGCAATGATTAATGCATATCTAATGAAATCTAAAGAACTACTGTTTGGGGTCACTGTTTAGCATCATTTTTCGAGCAGACTATGTGTCGATGGTGGCCGTGGCATCTGTACTGTATCTGTCAGACGGCTCTAAAGAATACGCCAGCTCTTGAATTCATGTTAGGTGTTGTATTGGATTGAATTGCATGCTCAGGTCTCAGATTACAGAAAGAAACTGTTTCGTTTATTATACTGCATCCACTATTGTCACCTAAGCTTGTAGTGCAGACCGAACAATTTTCACAGAGCTCACAACAATCTGTAAAAAGAGCTTGTATCCCATATCTACCCGCTCTGTTGCACTCGTATTTCGTATTTTTCCTTCCTTATCTCCCAAGAGGCCTTGCTGCTTAACAGCCATGGCCATGCAGGAGAGATAGTCAGAGCGGTGCATTCAAGGACAGTGTGTGAGTGTGTGTGTGTGTGTGTGTGTTTGCAGTAACGAATGTGTTTATGAACTGAGCATCAGCATTATTATAGAGCTCCTGCATGAAATCACCTTATGCTCTTTGGAGTCTCAGGAGCAGCAACCAGATCTCTGATGGAGATCTATAACCATATGGAAAGACAGAGAGAGGACTGGAAGAGCTGCTCCTTATCTGATATTACACAGAGAAAAAGCCCTTGTGGTTAAGATGACGTGAACAATAATGCCTTTTATTATATAATTAACATCGTTCTGATTAGGCTTGTACTGGAAGTAGGGCAGAACAATGTAGAAAGAAAAGTATCAATTGATATTTTATCAGAATTTTAGCTATTCAGCTTCAAATTTATAAAACCAATAACAGTTAAGACATTTATAATGTTATAAACATTTATGTTTCAAATAAATGCTGTTGTTTTGAACTTAAAGACATTGATAGTAAATTATTTACAAATATTTAGTAATAAATGGCAAAAAACATATTGACATAAACATGAAATTTTGAAGTAGAAAAACTGAAATAATATTTTCTTGAAAGGATCATAACTTGAAAATAATTACTGTAGCATTCACCACTAACTAGGGTGTTAGAAATTGTATCAAACAAACCCATAACTGTAAGTATTAAAGTTTGGTGCATAATTCATGGATGTTGCATATAATAATGCAGCTTGTGGAGTTATTTTTCATGATAACAGCTACATAGCTACATGCTTAAAACCAAACTGAATACATTAGCATAGCAACGCCACCCAGCATCCCTGAGTTTTATCAGAGAAAGTGTTACTCAAATTAACTTTGTTTTTATTTCATTGATTTTTTAGACATATTTTGAAAACATGAAAATATATTATTTATTTTTTTCAAATCTCACTATATTCGACTGTAAGACCACATGACACAGATATGACAGCTGAACAGTTTGTGCTCAGTGGATAACAGAGTGGATTTGTAATGGCGAGTAGTTTGTTTAGCCCTCAACATCTGCCTACACTCTCAAACACCACAAGCACAAGTCCAAATAAGGACGTGTTTTCCACAATGCATGCCATGTTTACTGGGAAATGGTGGGAGGACCGAACGCAAACACGCCACTTGACTTGACTGTTTGAAGAGAAGATCATTTATTGACACTGCAAAGTAAATCAGGCTTCTACTTCTCCTCAGTTAATTTAAGCACTGTTAATTGGGGATTTCTCTATTGTCCAGAGGAATTAGACAGCTCACGAGACTTTCTCTGCTGTTTCACCTAAAATTCCTTGCTTAGAAATAAAAATAGACACACGAGTCAATAGTTGACATACAGTAAGAGCATTAAGCACTATAAAATCAATGTGTATAGCAGGTCAGATAGTTTGAGTTCATAGTAACATCTCTGATCTTTGCTATATTTACAACGGGGCTAAAGGCACACCTTAAGAAAAAATGTGCTATTCCCTGCACCTAAAATGCATAATTGCAGAAAAAATATATATGCTTGTATTGAACATTAATGGAGCAACAGATTTTGTGTGAAAATAAATCATACAAGTCGTTTATTTTGTTTAAAAATCTTATAAATGTATGGGGTGACAAGGGGGGCCTTTTACCCCACACTCACCAAAAGGCTCACCAGCATGGGTTAAAAGGCACACGGTATTGATACAAATACTTCAGCTAAAATAATGTTTTTTAAAATAATGTCTAAGTTAATACTTGTTCAAAACAATCACTTTAGCAAAGTTTGTACTATTTTCTGCTTATTTTGAAAAATAAAATACATTTTTTGTTAAATAAATATACTGTCATTAAAATGTGTTAATATAAAAAATATATTTTAAAATACAGAAACAAAATCATTTTAAAAATAAAGATTCTGAAAGCATTGAGATCCCATAAAAATGTTATATAGATGTACAGTAGTAACAACAAATGATATTTTGTTATATGATATGATTAATATCATGTTTTTAAATATGATGGTTTCATTCTAAACATGGTGATTATCTCTAATATGGACACATCCAACATAATATATGATATTTACCATCTGAATCTAACCATGTCATGTGAACAAATGGAATAGTCAGCGATCTATTAATTATCATGTTAATTACTGTGTGCCTTTAGCCCCAACAGCAGAGGCGCTTTTTACCCCAAATACCATACTTTTACATATTCTTTCGTTATTTAAAAAATGTTGCTTTAATTATCTTAAACAAAACTGAAAATCGTTAAGAAGATTTTGTCTCAAAATATATGCATTCATTTTAGCGATTATAATTTGCTACTTAAATCGTGGCCTAAGGCAAGTCGTGGCCTAATGGTTAGGGAGTCGGACTCGTAACCTAAAGGTGTTAAACCTAAATGCAGTGCACTAATTCCGAGTATGGGTTACCATACTTGGCCACATGTCACTTCACTTCACTAAATCTACAACATTTAAAAAAACATAGAATATTAGATCAAGTAAGCACAGAATCAACTTTGCGCTGCTGATCAAGGATCAGACAAATATACACGTGCATCTTGAAAAGCGGATGTTTTGGAAAGTGCTACGCCACGTTTTTGTGCCATCTAGTGGTTTAGATGAAAATAATATCAAAGGCGCTCTTTACCCCGGGGCGCCTTTAGCCCCGTTGTACCCTAATGTGGAGTCTTTTTTATCATGCCGACTGTGAGAAATAGAAGTCAATTAGAAAATTGTCATTATGTAAAACTTTAGTTTTCTACGTGAATATATTTTGAACTGTACTTGATTCCTGTGATGTTAAGCTGAATTTTCAGTGTCACATGATCCTCCAGAAATCATTCTAATATGATGATTTGCTGCTCAAGAAACATTTCTGATTATTATCAATGTTGAAAAACAGCTGTGGTGCTTCAGATTTTTGTAGAAACCTTGATGCATTTTGTTTTTCAGGATTATTTGATAAACAGATTTTTCAAAATTACAGAATTTATTCAAAAAATAAATATTTTGTAACATTACAAATGTCTTTAATGCCACTTTTGATCAATTTATTTTGCACAGTGTTTTTAGTCACACTTTTTGTTTTGTATATTGTGTCCATCAATATGTATTCATTTTATTCCATTTTACTCATAAAACTAAATTAATATAAATGAGGACATCATCTTCATTCTTGGGTGAAGTATTGCTTTAACACTATTTCCCGCCTGCCCTTTTTGAACAAAACATTGCTAGAGTACCTGGAAGAGAGAGAAAGGAGAGATTATGCTGAAATCCATTATTAGCTGCCAATTAAATGCACACACAGTGTGAGCAGCTTTTGTTCTGGTGGTTGTGAAGATCCCCGACTGAGCGCTGAGGACCGTTGTCCCCACTGTTTCAGCCCCAAATCTCCCTCTGCTCTTATGAGAGAGTGGACAAAACCTCTGCTGAGTCACAGCAACATCTGCAGATGGGCTAATATTCACTTGGCCTCCCCCTGAGAGAGCCACGGTCACTAAATATAAGCATTTGTTTCAACTGACTCACACACTTTCTGTTCACTGAGAGCAGCTTCAGCAACATAATGCCATGTGTGAAGCATCTGCTAATATAAATTATTAAAAAACAGACCTTTGTTTGAAAAGGTCACACTACTCTGCTGGAAAGACCATCTTTGCATGAATTTCCTTGCTGGTCTAGACTAGTTTTTGCTGGTTAGTGCTAGTTCAGCACTGGAGAATAACATACTGTAGATGTGCTGCTTACACTGTAAAAAGAAATTCAGTGGGGCCTGTTGCCACAACTTAAAGGTGCAGTATATAATATTGATAGCTAGTGTTTGAAATGGGTACTGCAGTTAACAAGGTAACAAGTCTTACACTGTTATCGGATGATTTGATTTATCCACGTTTTAATATTGCTAAACTAATTATAGAGTTTTTAGATGGATGCAGAGGCTTTTTAGGTCAAGTAGAATCTGTGATCTCTGATCCAGTTTGTTTGCTGGCTTCTACAGTTGCAAAATGCTGCATTTTCCACTAACTAGCAACCCGGGGTGTCGAAGTACTCTTGGGTAAACTGTCAGTGGGCGGAGTCAAATACCAAAACAAAAACAGACATTCCGACACAGAACACACATTTCAAATTAGAATAACTGGCTGTAGCATTGCTTTTCAGAGAAACAAGTATGTGAACTTAGTATGTTTACTAAATATCTACCAACCTATTGTGGTATTGTAATGCTTAAAAGTTACAATTCAAATGTACTGATTTATTTATACTAGTGCTGTCAAATGATTAATTTCTGATAATCACATCCAAAAGTAAAGTTTTTGTTTACATAATATATGTTTTTGTTTACGTAATATATGTGCACTGTGTATATTTATTATGTATATATAAATGCACACACATACAGTATATATTTTGAAAATATTTACATGTATTTACATTTATATATTTATATTCACATAATTTATATTATATATAAATATATTGAATATATAAACATAACATATGTTTCTTAAATATATACACGCATGCGTGTGTATTATATATACATAACAAATATACACAGTACACACATATATTATGTAAAGAAAATACTTTTATTTTGGATGCAATTAATCACGATTTATCGTTTGACAGCACTAATTTATACCTTTTAAGTTGTAAACATTATTTTGATGAGTAATGTTGATCATAACGACAAATTAATATTGTAATTTTAATTTATTTTTTCTAAAATAAAAAAGTTGTTGATACTTGTATATGAAATTTGCATGGCAATTAAGTTACATGTAGCATGCATTATGCATGCTGCACCTCGCAACTATCTATTAAAACTGCTTCTTCAAACTTGTAAGTATTTCAAACTTAAAACCTTCTGACATAAAGCTATTAAATTGACTTCAGACTTTCTGGTCAGGCTTTCTTAAGCCAACTTTTTTTCTTTTTCTTTTTTAATTTAGTTGCATTTGAAGTTGTCATAACTCAAAAAGATTGATGCCAACTGTTATTTTTTTGTTGAGCCAAGACATTTTTTAAACTCGCAGAAGGTTGTTTGTCAGTGGTTCAGCTAGTAAAAGGTTTTAGGTTCACTCAGAGATGACAAATCTGTAATCTTTTTCTCATTTGTTTGACTTATCTTGTTTTGCACTCTGAATGGCATAAGGGTCAGTAAATGATAACACACGTTTCATTTTAGGGTGCACTGTCCCTTTAAGAGCCTTGCTTATCCACATGCTGCTGATGTTTTCAGCAGCTTAAGAACCTCACATCGAGTCTCGTGACGTTCATGCTCATTGTTTTCCAAGGTTATGAAACACATGGAAAATTGTTAATTGATTTTGACAGACTGTTGGATAAACCAATTTTTATTTATGAAATCGACATGCTCAATTAAGTTTAACGTTCATTGCAAAATAATTTTCTTACATAGCATTTATGGCTTGTTTTCCATTATAAATATCCAAAAATTCTTAAATCAAGATACTGACTTAAATGTTAAATCTTGTTTCCTGAAAAAATTTATCATCTTGTGGTGAAAGTGAAACAAGAAACAGTAGGACAGTGGGATAAGAAAAATATTGTTGTTTTCCCTTTGAACTGAGTTTATTATTATCATATTGCAGAAATATTTGGTCGTTTTGGTATTTTGATACAGTTTTCAGAAACCAAGACTTAATATGTAATATACCTAATATTCATTTTGCTTCTCTTGGTTGAAGAATGTTCTGGAAAACAAGATAAAAATGCTGAATAGAAAAATCATTATTTGCAGTGAAGTATAAAGCATTTCACTTTGTATTGAGAAATAATGTCCCTGTCCAAAATTCACATCTTGCTCTTTTGTGGTTTGCTGGCAGAATATGTATCCATCCATCATATTGCGCTCTGATTATAGCAAACTTCAGGGATCAACAAACTCATTTTTCTTCTGGCTCGCTCCATTAATAGCTCTTCTTTTTGTCCCCCTGTCTCTTTGGTAGAGAGACTTGAGTAGGGATGCATCAGCATTAATATTGCTCATGCTTAGAGTTAAGTGGTTTGAAAACCACTCTCCTTATGTTAAAGCTCAGTTTGTGCATCATCCTGCAGTGTTTGGGCTCCAGACTCGAATGATTCCTCGGGTCATGTGTGGAACAGGAATGTTGTTCATTTGTAAGGTGTGAAAGTGTATTGAATAAAGCAGCCTTGTGTTCAGGTCACTCTCTCAACACTCCCCCACCCTCCTCTCCAATCCGGTTGCTGATCCAACTGGAAGTGTTGAGATCCAACTGTTGGCACTGCCATCGTGGCACATTAGCCCACCTGCCAGCCTGGCCCACCTGTTCTGTGCTCAGCCTGCATGCAAAACAAACCAAACAGACCAGGACTGTGTGTTAGTCAGAGCTGAATCACAAATACCTGCAACATTCTAATCCAGTTCCTTACTAGAATTGAAATTGAAATTGTGTGAATCGTGTTAGCAAATGTGAGGCAGAAAGTGAGTTTTAATTTGAGAAAGCAGAATTAATACATTTCAGTGTTTTTCTTTTCAGCATGAATTACCCATTACCACATTTATAATGTTTCAGAAAATCAATAAGAATATATAAATACGAAAATAATTGAATAGTTTTAGAATATATATAATAATGTGTGTGTGTATGTGTTTGTAAGTACAGGTGCATCTCAATAAATTAGTGGAAAAGTTCATTTATTTCAGTAATTCAACTCAAATTGTGAAACTTGTGTATTAAATAAATTCAATGCACACAGACTGAAGTAGTTTAAGTATTTGGTTCTTTTAATTGTGATGATTTAGGCTCACATTTAACAAAAACCCACCAATTCACTATCTCAACAAATTAGAGTACTTGATAAGACCAATAAAAAAACTTTTTTTAGTGAATTGTTGGCCTTCTGGAAAGTATGCTCATTTACTGTATATGTACTCAATACTTGGTAGGGGCTCATTTTGCTTTAATTACTGCCTCAATTCGGCGTGGCATGGAGGTGATCAGTTTGTGGCACTGCTGAGGTGGTATGGAAGCCCAGGTTTCTTTGACAGTGGCCTTCAGCTCATCTGCATTGTTGGGTCTGGTGTCTCTCATCTTCCTCTTGACAATACCCGATAGATTCTCTATGGGGTTCAGGTCAGTCGAGTTTGCTGGCCAATCAAGCACAGTAACACCATGGTCACTGAACCAGCTTTTGGTACCTTTGGCAGTGTGGGCAGGTGCCAAGTCCTGCTGGAAAATGAAATCAGCATCTCCATAAAGCTTGTCAGCAGAAGGACGCATGAAGTGCTCTAAAATTTCCTGGTAGATAACTGCGTTGACTGTGGACTTCAGAAAACACAGTGGACCAACACCAGCAGATGACATGGCAGCCCAAATCATCACTGACTGTGGAAACTTCACACTGGACTTCAAGCAACATGGATTCTGTGCCTCTCCACTCTTCCTCCAGACTCTGGGACATTGATTTCCAAATGAAATGCAAAATTTACTTTCATCTGAAAAGAAGACTTTGGACCACTGAGTTCTTTTTCTCCACAGCCCAGGTAAGACGCTTCTGATGTTGTCTTTGGTTCAGAAGTGGCTTGGTAGCCCTTTTCCTGAAGACGTCTGAGCGTGGTGACTCTTGATGCACTGACTCCAGCTTCAGTCCACTCCTTGTGAAGCTCTCACAAGTGTTTGACTCAGCTTTGCTTGACAGTATTCTCAAGCTTGCAGTCATCCCTGTTGCTTGTGCACCTTTTCCTACCCAAATTCTTCCTTCCAGTCAACTTTGCATTTAATATGCTTTGATACAGCACTCTGTAAACAGCCACACCTTTCAGTAATGACCCTCTGTGACTTACCCTCTTTGTGGAGGGCATCAATGTTCGTCTTCTGGATCATTGCCAAGTCAGCAGTCTTCTCCATTATTGTGGTTTCAAAGAACAAGAGATACCCAGAATTTATACTGTATGGATGGTCATTTATTGAAACTCAAATGTAAATATTCTAATATTTTGAGATACTGATTTTTGACTTTCATGAGCTGTAAGCTCTAATCATCAAAATTAAAACAAAAAAACGTTTGAAATGTTTTACTTTACATGCAATGAATCTAAAATATATGAAAGTTTCACTTTTTGAAATAAGTTATAACTTTTTCACGACATTCTAATTTATTGAGATGCACCTGTATATATAATATAAATGTGATTACCATTTCTGAAAATGCCTTATACATTATGCATAAAATATGTTTATGGGTAATTTATACTAAAAAGAAGAAAGTATTAATAAATGAATGAATAAATTAATTAATTAATTTAAATAATCTTGGTATTTTAACTATTAAATATTTTATGGATCATGGTGGAAGAACACCTTTGAATTTTCTATTAAGTTCTATTAATATATGTAGAATAAAATAGAATAATGAATAAAGAAATTATACACACACACACACCCACACACACACACACACACCCACACACACACACACACACACACACACATATAAATATACATTTCAGTTTTTAGAATTTGATGTATATTTTATTTTATTCATATTTTAGATATTTTATTTCCTTTACATTATTTTTTTTTAAGTTATATATGTAGAACGTATATTAATAAATAGAAATATTAATAATTATATATAGAACGTTTATATATAAATATACATTTTTACATTTTAGAATTTTACATGTTTTATTTTATTTTAATTTTATATATTATATTATATATTATATCATTAGTTATATTTTATAATGGGGTGGACCGTTTGTGTTGTATTGCTAAATTAATCTGTCCTGATGGCTGTGTAAATTGTTTTGAAAGCACTTAGAGTAGAGAGATATGTCTAATGAGCTGAAAAATGAATGCATTTGTCTACATAGCATACAAAAAAGCATAATTAGCCCTATTTAATGATGTACGTATGTTTTTTAGCAAAATATAAAAAAATGCACTAAAACATTTTTCAGTTGAGCATCCTGTGTGCTGTTGCTCAGTTCAGTGCAAAATCACACTCATGAAAGGATCCAGTTGTTAAATTCTTCAGGCTTGTGCTCAGTGTCTGGTCAACAACAGCCTGTTGCTGTCTCCATCTCATCTCTCCAGATGGGTGGCTCAAGCGTGGGTGCACTCAGCGCTGCAGTCTTTGATTTTATGGGTTCCTCTCTCAGTCTCATATCTTTCTGTTCTCATTTCAGTGGACAGACACTTTCTGCCCTGTGATGATGTGGCAAGTGTTGTGATTGTATTCACAATGTTCTATTGTCCTGTGAATATGGCCAAAGTGTGGATGGACAGCATTGGTGTGAAGTGGTACTTTTCTGTGCGCTGTGCTCTTGTGGACAAAGCCGTTGTTGGGTGTTGAATGGAAAAGCAGACAGTAGTGTGTGTGAGCTGATGGGATATTCATCATGTTGGCCTGTGGGAGGAGACCTGGCTACTTTACACCCTCACAGAAGATTATGAGTGAACTGGAATGTATATACCACAGTTTAATGATGAGAAATAAAGAATCCTATGGGCTTGGTTCAATAAGTCATTTTTAATAAGGCTCGTGGACATGCTTCAGTAGAGGGCAAGATTTTCAGTGAGGAGCAATTACATTTTTGTCTGTTCCTCAAACAAAGTTATTGTATGACTTTTGTGATGCTTTTGATTACCTTTTTGGAGCTTGATTAAATTGTAAAGTTAATTGTAATGTGTACCCTCCAACACTGTGTTTTGATTGGAAAAGAGAACACTCTCTAAAAAAAAATCTCCTTTTTTGTCCTCTAACAGCATATGGAACAAAATGTTCATTTTTGGTTCATCCCAAGATCCCATGACCCACTAAATTATTCTCACTTTATTTTAGTAGCCTACTTATTATGAGACATTTTCAAAAGACCACTGCTGTATCAACTATCATAAAAAAATTAAGAGCACCTTGATAGGAATAGTTCACCTCATAATGAAAGTGGTCATTACTTACTCATCTTCATGTCAATCCAAATAACAAAAAAGTAAAAATGTTTCTTAAACAACAAATCAGTATATTAGCATGATTTCTGAAGGATCATGTGACACTGAAGACTGGAGTAATGATGCTGAAAATTCAGCTTTGCAGCACAGGAATAAATTACATTTTAAAATACATTAAAATATAAAACATCTATTTTAAATTGTAATAATATATCACAATATTGCTGTTTTTTACTGCATTTTTGAGCAAATAAATGCAGCCATGGTGAGCATAATAAACTTCTTCTTTAGATAAACTTTACTTGACTATTGAAGTAAAACAATAGTTCATATTTTTGATTCACAAACATATATTTTGTTTCTGTTGCTTTCCAGACAATATCAACAAACAAGTGAACACAGGCTATTAGTGCCATAATGTACAGTCTATGAATAATGCAAATAATGTTTATGAATATAAAAGTTTTAAGCGTCCAAATTAGCTGAGACTTTCTTTCTTTCTTTCTTTCTTTCTTTTTCTTTACAGCAGCCTATATGGTGGCTATAGGAGCTGGAAAGTTGCAGTGTAGAAGTGCTGATTCAGTGAGCCACTTTGACACACGTACACAGCGTTTGTGAAAGCGTCGGTCCTGAGGGAAAGCCTAAAAAAGGCCCGTGTATCAGAACTCTCTGACACATTTCTCTCTCTCTCTGTCCGGGAAAGAAGAGGTTTTTGAAGGTAGAGACGAGTGATTGATGGGGCTCAGCCAAGACTTGCCCCATAATCAATGCGATCGATCGCTCTGTTACTCGGCTGTCAGAGCAGCGCAGGGTTAAGCGAGAGATCTGGAGCGTCCGTTTGGGATAAATGACTTGGCGTGTTAGAAGCCTTTGACTGGCCCAGCTATTCATCCTGACATCTCTAAAGGAATGACAGCTGAACGCAGTTGCTGAGGTCAAAGGGAAGCGTCGTTCGCAAACTATTTTACTTCTGCAATCTGATGTGTTTATGTTGAAACTCAAAGATAAAAGAACAGGGTTTTGTTTTATCCATCTGCAGCTTTGCAGGTGTGAAGTATCCAGTAAATACATTGATTGGAATGGGTTTTGTTAACATTAAGTTTAACGACATTACACTGAAAAAAAAAAACATATTTAGGGCTAAATTTAACATTTATGTATTTAAATTGCATAGACAATTTGGAGACAGTTTTTACAAACAAATAAACTGAATGTGATACATATTTGTCAGTCATACATAAATGAAACGCATAACATTTCTGCACTCAAAAATTTTATTTTATTTTAATCATCATATTTTCAAAATGCATTCATTAAAATTGCTCAAAATGACCATAAATCTGTTCATTGTTAAAAACAATTACATTAATGCAGTTAAAAACAGGATTGTTATAGTAAACTAAAACTAAAACCGTAAAAAAACATTGTTACTTGAATTGAAATAAACATTTACTGAAATAACATAAAATATTAAAAAATTGAAAACTATATAAAAACTAAAGCTAAAATAAAAATGGATAAAAACTGTAAAAAAAATAAAAATTAACAATGTAAAAAAAAATGTAAATAAAAAATAAATAAAATTACTGAAACTTCAATTTAAAATGAAAACAGAAAATATCAATTTTGAACTTACCTTAACTTAATATTAACTTAACTTAACTTTAATTAAATTATTCAAAATATTAGTAAAATTTCTGATGTCAATGATACTTAAGTGACGCTGCTAAAAAGTATGAACATGGTTAAAATATGACTATAGGCGTGGAACAAGCAATATTCAATTAGTTAAAATGTATGAGATTGAAACAAATTGGAGTTATTGAACTTTCAACGTGCACAATAAGATCATGCATGAAGAAAGTAAATGGGTCAGTTGTGATTTGATGATGGTGAAACAGTGGGCTGAATGAGAATGAAGTGACCTCAACTGTGGCTGTCTGACTGCAGCAGTACTGATCTCTGTCTGCTCGTACTCACTCTCTGCTGTTTGCCTCATTTCTTCCTGCAACCTCAGGCAAAATGTCAGTAGCATTGAAACGATGAATCATAAAACAGTCTCATTTAATGATAAAAGATGACCAGTGACAGCAGGCAGTGACAGCAGGGTGTGATTCAGAAACACGGTCATTGCTTATTCATTCAGAGCTGTCGCTCCATGTCTTCAGAGTCAATGTTCCTCGCCTTCAATCAATCAGAGCACAAAAATACTGCATCAGGACAGAGATTTTTACACGGTTAAGAAATAGTTCACCTAAATTCTATCATTTATTTCACATAGTGTCCTTCAGAACCTGTATGATTTGCACATAATTTAAGTGATTCATGCACTGTATTTCCAAGTAATTATTAAGTGTAAAATTAAGTTGAATGCGTACATGAAGTTATTAAATATATGTATATCATATACATAATATATATATATATACAGGTGCTGGTCATATAATTAGAATATCATCAAAAAGTTGATTTATTTCACTAATTCCATTCAAAAAGTGAAACTTGTGTAATGTATACATTCATTCCACACAGACTGATATATTTCAAGTGTTTATTTCTTTTAATTTTGATTATTATAACTGACAACTAATGAAAACCCCAAATTCAGTATCTCAGAAAATTAGAATATTACTTAAGACCAATACAAAGAAAGGATTTTTAGAAATCTTGGCCAATTGAAAAGTATGAACATGAAAAGTATGAGCATGTACAGCACTCAATACTTAGTTGGGGCTCCTTTTGCCTGAATTACTGCAGCAATGCGGCGTGGCATGGAGTCGATCAGTCTGTGGCACTGCTCAGGTGTTATGAGAGCCCAGGTTGCTCTGATAGTGGCCTTCAGCTCTTCTGCATTGTTGGGTCTGGCATATCGCATCTTCCTCTTCACAATACCCCATAGGTTTTCTATGGGGTTAAGGTCAGGCGAGTTTGCTGGCCAATTAAGAACAGGGATACCATGGTCCTTAAACCAGGTACTGGTAGCTTTGGCACTGTGTGCAGGTGCCAAGTCCTGTTGGAAAATGAAATCTGCGTCTCCATAAAGTTGGTCAGCAGCAGGAAGCATGAAGTGCTCTAAAACTTCCTGGTATACGGCTGTGTTGACCTTGGACCTCAGAAAACACAGTGGACCAACACCAGCAGATGACATGGCACCCCAAACCATCACTGACTGTGGAAACTTTACACTGGACCTCAAGCAACGTGGATTCTGTGCCTCTCCTCTCTTCCTCCAGACTCTGGGACCCTGATTTCCAAAGGAAATGCAAAATTTACTTTCATCAGAGAACATAACTTTGGACCACTCAGCAGCAGTCCAGTCCTTTTTGTCTTTAGCCCAGGCGAGACGCTTCTGACGCTGTCTGTTGTTCAAGAGTGGCTTGACACAAGGAATGCGACAGCTGAAACCCATGTCTTGCATACGTCTGTGCGTAGTGGTTCTTGGTCCAGCTGCAGTCCACTCTTTGTGAATCTCCCCCACATTTTTGAATGGGTTTTGTTTCACAATCCTCTCCAGGGTGCGGTTATCCCTATTGCTTGTACATTTTTTTCTACCACATCTTTTCCTTCCCTTCGCCTCTCTATTAATGTGCTTGGACACAGAGCTCTGTGAACAGCCAGCCTCTTTTGCAATGACCTTTTGTGTCTTGCCCTCCTTGTGCAAGGTGTCAATGGTCGTCTTTTGGACAACTGTCAAGTCAGCAGTCTTCCCCATGATTGTGTAGCCTACAGAACTAGACTGAGAGACCATTTAAAGGCCTTTGCAGGTGTTTTGAGTTAATTAGCTGATTAGAGTGTGGCACCAGGTGTCTTCAATATTGAACCTTTTCACAATATTCTAATTTTCTGAGATACTGAATTTGGGGTTTTCATTAGTTGTCAGTTATAATCATCAAAATTAAAAGAAATAAATACTTGAAATATATCAGTCTGTGTGGAATGAATGTATACATTATACAAGTTTCACTTTTTGAATGGAATTAGTGAAATAAATCAACTTTTTGATGATATTCTAATTATATGACCAGCACCTGTATATATATATATATATATATGTATGTGTGTGTGTGTGTGTGTGTGTGTGTGTGTGTGTGTGTGTATTGTGTGTGCGTGTTTTTGTGACATGAGAACACAAATTTGTATAATGACATGGGTATGACAGGTATTACAAGGAGAAGGTGATTTACGAGGACATTTCCCCATATACCCATATTTCAAAAGGCTTATAAGTAATACAGAATGAGTTTTTTTGAGATAGTAAAAATGCACAAAGGTTCCTGTAAGTGGTAGGTTTAGGAGTAGGGTTGGTGTAGGGCGATAGAAAATACAGTTTGTACAGTATAAAAACCATTACGCCTATGGAGAGTCCCCACAATTCACAAAAACAAACGTGTGTGTGTGTGTGTGTGTGTGTGTATATATATATATATATATATATATATATATATATATATATATATATATATATTAGGGGTGTAGCGGTACACAAATATGACGGTTCGGTACGTACCTCGGTTTTAACGTCACGGTTCAGTATGGTTTCGGTACAGCAGGGAAAAACTAAACTGTTTTATATAAAAAGTGGTTTACTGAAATTACATTCTTTAAATACATTCAGTTATAGTTTACATTTTCTTAGTGATAAAAATCTACCTCAGCTTATGCTTAAAACTATAGGAAGCCATTTTAGATTATAAGGTTACAATTAGGCCTAACAACTTAACCCAAACTTAAATTTAATTACCATTTATTTTTAAATAGATGATCAACACTCAACTTAAAAAAAAAAGTTTTTAAATTAACTTAAAATAAACAATAATAATAATTCAAAAAAAAAAAAAAAAATAATAATAATAAAATTTCTAGGCTATTTGTTAAAATATATTCAATTACACATTGGCTGTCATAGCATGTTTCATAACAGATTAATTTAAACATACATTAAATAATTAAGACTAACAAGTTTAGTAAAATATAATGAGTATATGGTGTAATATTTCATGAAATGCTCCTCTCTAGATTTCATTTCTCTAGTGAACTAACGAGCTGTGGACACTGATGACTTGCTGAGGTAAATGAAATGCTACGTGACATTTTATTTCCACGCTGTTTTGTTGATGTCTTTACTCGGTTGAAACACTGATTGAGCAATTACATGAGGCATGAGATGTTCAGTCATGTTTATTCACGTTAAAACTAGTAGTACAGAGGAAGGAATGATCGCGTTCACTCGCGCTCCGCTCTGCACAAGTCTGCGGTGCGTCACGGCTTAGACACGTGAACCGGAGCTGATCACGGCCGCTTGAGTCAATGCTTGTATTGGGTTTATACCACCAGCACGTTTCTGTAACCGTCCCAGAAGCGGCTCTCCAAGGCTTTTATACAGCGATCTGTCATGCTACATCAAAGACTATATGCTTTTTTAATATATCACACACACAATCCAAATCATAATAATACATAGAAATTGCATTAAAAATTATATAAAAGTGGTTCAAATCACAAACACACGCACACACATACAGTATATTCAAAAATCTAATTTTTTAAATTTAAAAGCAATATATATATATTTTTTTTCTTATGTAATATTCAATAACAAATGTTGCCCTACTTAAAGACTCTCATGATAAGCTCCTGCTGTCAGTCATATGCAGTAAAACCTTTGACCCGTTTGTCATAGATTGTGCCTTTCTGCTGTGAACTGACTGTCTTGTTGGCTCAGGATTTGGAGTTCGTCTGGAGATGTGACCCGTTTGTCATCCCTGCTCCGACGTTTTTAATTATGTGCCATTTTTTTGTGGGAGGTGAGGCTTTATTGTCTGTTAATTAGGTTGAAGATGTATCTGAGATGGTCCTCATTCCCATGATTGCATTTCTCTTCTGCGCTCACGAGTGGCAGAGTGTGAAGAGAGCTGAAGGAGTAAATCTCATGAAGAAACGGCCGGGTCATTTTACACCCCAATATTTGATCACATAAAGAAAATTAAGTCTATTTTAGAACCATTAAGATTATTATGGGCTTTGTTTTGATGGAATAATACGCTATTTATGTTTTTTGGTTTTGATTTTGGGGTAAAATAGGAGCCAGATGCTCATGCATGTTTTAAGATGTGTGCACTGCAGCTCTGGCCTTGTCACTCATTCAGAGAGTCGTGCGTTTCTTTGTGGCTCGTTCACGACGTCGTGACCCTGAGAGAAGAGGAAGTCTGCTCACAGCTCCGATTGTTTTGATTGCTCTGGTGAAAGGGTGACACATCAGTGATCCTTAGCGTTTTTCTGTTCTTTTGACCTTTTCTAAAAATAGCCCCTGCATAGGAAAAACGTTTAAAACTTCTAAGATACAGAGCTAGTACTGACTGATCTACCATTCCTTACTTATATATTAACTGCCCTTTGACTATATACACACACACACACACAGTTGAGATCATAAATGTACATGCCCCTTGCAGAATATGCAAAATGTTAATAATTTTAACAAAATAAGAGGGCTCATGAAAACCGCATGTTATTGGTTATTTAATACTCTCCTGAATAAGCTATTTCACATAACAAATGTTTACATATTCTCCACAAGACAAAATAATAATTGAATTTATAAAAATGACCCCGTTCAAAAGTTTACATACCCTTGAATCTTTATACTGTCTGTCATTTCCTGGATGATCCACGACTATCTTTCTGTTTTGTGATAGTTGTTCATGAGTCCCTTGTTGGTCCTGAACAGTTCAACTGCCTGCTGTTCTTCAGAAAAATCCTCCAGCTCCTGCACGTTCTTTGGTTTCCAGCATCATCTGCATATTTGAACCCTTTCCAACAGTGCCTGTATTAGGGATGTGCGCTACGACTAATTTGACTGTCGTTTAAACGGAAGTTTTGTATCCGACTAGTCGACTAGTCTAAAAGCTAGAAACCACCCAAAAATGGCAAAAAAAAAAAAAAAAAAACTGTGCGTGTGTCTATATAACAGCATACAGTTGAAATACTTAATCTTTGAATCACACTGTCAAATCCCTCAATGAATTCTGCAAAAAATAGGTCACAATTATGCCGTATGCTTGCCTCGCGTTATCATCAATTAATTTTAGGCGGTCCTTAAACAGAAAAAAAGGAAGAGCATACACTCTTCATAAACCAGTGCGTAGCTTATTTATTCAGATCGGCTGGAGCAATGCAGAAATTGAAAATCAATCAATAGACTGACATAATTCTTCATTTTCATATAACGTTAGCCAACATATTAAAACACATATTAAAACCTGTTAACCTGCACCAGGACGCGGGCGCACTGAGAGCTCTTTGTTTGCACACCTCATTGTTTTCAAACAGATAAAGTAAAACAGGACAAAATGAATCTTGACAAACTATATATCATTTTGAAGGTCTAAGCCTCTAGCATCGACGACAGATCGCTGTTTTTCGATAGAAAGCTTATACGGAATGTATTTGCTAAATTTGTGTAAGCAGTACACCAAAACATGTATAAAAAATCCCCGCAGTACATACCAGATTCATCCTGATAACGACTCTCAAACGTATCCACTGCTGTAAATCCTGGTTTCATTTGAGAGATAAGGGTCCAGTGAACAACATTCCATCGAGCACTTTTAGTCCAAAGAAACAACAACGCTGTAATTTAGATCGTTATTCCTTTGTTTACGTCTCATCTCTTGAGGGAGAGTTATTGTTTGTGTCCGTTATGGAACAGATTACGCTCAAAAACAGCGTCTTGGTGGTAAAAAAACAGCACGATTTTGTAGCAGACAATGTCCCAAACAGAATGAAATCAACCAAAAAAAAAAAAAGTCAAAGACACACGGAAGATTGATTATTTGAATTCTGGCGCTCCCTCGCGACGACGCATGACGCACGCTGTGACGCACCTGTCATCTGATGGGGGCGTAACTTAGCGATCTTTTTAGCACAATAAAAACAAAAGAAAAAACATTTCTTTTTTTCTTCTTCAGCAGTTTTCATATATGTTTGCGTGTTTTGTGGAGAATGTGCCTGTATCTGTGTGATTAACATCTCTATGGCTGATAATCAGCATGTAATTACTGACTGTTCACAGATATCAGTGTGAATGCAGTCTATATAAAAGGCCATTATAATGTGAATATTGACTATATTGGGCAGCCATCAGTAGGATTAGCATCTGTATGAATGATCTTCAGCATGTGATTACTAATGTATGAGCAGGAGAGCATCTGAATGTCAGGAAATCAGTATGTAATTAAGTTATTTTTTTTATTATTATTATTGGTTTTTTTTTCATCACTCAAAAATTATTATTATTGTATTTTTCTAGTGCTCAAATAAATCACTTATACGATTTCTAAGATTCTGTCTACTGTTTTATAATTGAAAAACTGCAGTGGTGTGTATAATGACTAAATAGTATGTAGTAGAACTCTTCAATAATTTGGTAAATATTTTTCCTCAAACGGGGGGGGGGGGGGGGGGGGGGGGCTAGAAAAATGTCTGCAGGAATCTCATTTTTCATGGTATCTTCTTCAGATTTGAAATATAAACTCATGAGACATGTGACTTTCAACCCATTACTTTTCTGGATTGCTCCAGGAGTGATTTCATGTATTTTTATATGAAATAAAAAAAAAAATTCAGTGTGGTACAATTTTTATCAAGGCACTTCAGTGTCTATAACTTTTTATATATTTGAGCATTATCAACTCTGGATGATGGATAGTAAAGGCCAAAGGGTCTTCTTTTCAAAGACACCACAATTGTGTGTGTGGCACACTGAAGTCAGGAGCTGTTACCATTTTAAGTTAGTTAGTCATTTTCAGCTGTGATTCCCAATATGGGGGGTGCAGGTTAACAGGTTAAAACAAAAGTTTAAAACAATAGGAAAGTTTATCAAGGAATAGCATTAAAACGGCTTTTAAAAATGTACTTCATGTTGGCTATATTGTCTAAAAACAAAACAAAGCTCGTTTTACTTACTCAGACTGCGCATTTGTTCAGTGAATTTAACATGTTAACGTGGTCTGGCGAAAGACGGGACTAGAGGCGATTCTGCACTTGAAAAAAAAACCGCGCTCGGCAGGAACTAAAGTCACAGGCACGCAGAGAGATAACTACAAGCAAGCAGACAGTTTCGAAAAGAGCCTGGAAATCCCGCATCACCACCGAAGTGTGTCTTCGTTTAGAGGAATAGACAGCGCGGATAGGATCGCGGACCGCAGCGGCAGGTTGTAGTGTTTGACATGATTGACATTTGGCTTTGGCTAGACTCCAAGCTAACGCATACGTGTATTGAATATGATTACGCATAGCTCAAGTAAAGTTATTGTAAGCCAATTTGACATTACACAGTTTACAAAAAACGTTTCCATTTCCTTCTAATTCAAAATAATCCCACACCTTGCTGGTCTTTCGCGTGGAGCTTGCCGCAACTGACATGAAGAAAACGCATGTGAGGTAAAATTATAGTTCCCGCCCAGATACGCTTTTAAAAAATATTTATATATTTAAATATTTTGATATGTATTCTTTTTCAAAAGTTTTATTTGAACTGTTCTTTAAAATGTTTTAAATGTAATGTTAAAATTATGGTAATTTGAATGATAAAATCATCTTTTTTTTTTTCTCTCGTGTAGTCGACTATTGTTTTCAGTGTCGACTAGTAGGAGCTGTACCGTTTAGTCGACTAGTCGACTAGACCCGCACATCCCTAGCCTGTATGATTTTGAGCTCCATATTTTCACACGGATGGCAATTGGGGGACTCATACACAGCTATTACAAAAGGTGGAAACATTTGCTGATGCTCAAGAAGGCAACACAATGCATTAAGAGCTGGGTGGTGTAAACTTTTAAACAAGATGATGATGTGTAAATTTTTCTATCTGTTATGTAAAATAGCTTATTCAGGAGAGAACTAAATAAAAAAACATGCAATTTTCATGATCCCTCTTATTTAGCTAAAATTATTAACATATTTGCATATTCTGCAAGGGGTATGTGTATATATACAGTATATAATATATATAGCAATCAGAATGAATCTGAGTCAAATGAAGAGAAAGTTGTGTTCTCGTGTCTGGAGTGTTTATTGAACCAATCAGATAAGAGTAAATCGAGAGTCAGCGAGAGCCTCATTTGATTGGCTGCAAGAAGAAGGTTCCGCCTTCCACTCGCCCTTGCAAATCTGAAATCAGTGAGAGAATCGTGCCAAAACTGCAAGCGCAAAGACGCAGAAGTACATATCAGGTTATTTGGGGAACATTTTGGCCTACACACAAAAGAAGTCATTTAGACAGTTGCAACATTTAAATTTTTCTCCACATATATTGGTTTTACACGGTCAATCCGTTTTGCAGTTCTTGATACAGTTGTTTTCGCTTGCAAAACGCTGTGCACAGGCTTGAAATACTTTTGGCTGTATTTGGGCGAAACAACAGTGCCAAAAGTGTAAGTGCGGAAAAATGGAAGTCAGAAGAATACAGATCATATTTATTTTGCCTTCGCATAAAGTTGCAGTTTCACAATACATGAATTACACTTACAAAAAAACTGCAAATCTTTTTTCTTACACTTGAAACATGATTTACACTTTTACAAATCTTTTCTTACGCATGCAAATTTAACTTACGCTTGCTATCTTATGTACACTTTCACAAATCTTACCCTGTGCATGCAAATCTTTTAGGCATCATTTTATCTTCATACTGGAGGAAGACTGGAGAGGCACAGAATCCAGTCCAGTGTGAAGTTTCTGCAGTCTGTGATGATTTGGAGTGCTGTGACGTCTGCTGGTGTTGGTCCATTGTGTTTTATCAAGTCCAAAGTCAATGCAGCCGTCTACCAGGAGATTTTGGAGAACTTTATGCTTCCATCTGCTGACAAGCTTTATGGAGATGCTGATTTCCTTTTCCAGCAGGACTTTAGCACCTGCCCACAGCTGACCATGATATTACTGTGCTTGATTGGCCAGCCAACATGCCTGACCTGAACCCCATATGGAATCTATGGGATATTTTCAAGAGAAAGATGAGAAACAGTCGATCCAACAATCCAGACGAGCTGAAGACTCAATAGTGCCTCAGCAGAGCCACAGGCTGATCGCTTCCATGCCACACCTCACTGATGCTGGAGTTTGTGCTAAAGGAGCCCCGACCAAGTATTGAGTGCAGAAATGAACATACTTTAAAGAACTTGAACTTTTCTGTTTTGCAAATCCTTTTTTTGATTGATCTTAGGAAATATTCTAATATTTTGAGATACTGATTTTTGACTTCCATGAGCTGTAAGCTCTAATCATCAAAATTAAAACAAATATACTTTATACATATACTTTATATGTAATGAATCTAGAATAAATTAAAGATTCACTTTTTGAAATAAGTTACCAAAAAATTAACTTTTTCTCGATATTCTATTTTTTTTAGATGCATCTGTATATATGTAAAATAAAAAATTGTTCCGGGTTTTACAGTTACAATTACACTCACAATTACCTGCCTTTCAGCAAATAGCTGGGTGTCTGTTATTATTATATATATATAGTTTGTTTAGACAACAGTATTTTCAACAATACATCACATTTACCTATGTATACATTTACATTTACCTATGTTACAATTTTAGCAAATCTGTTAGGACTACTGGTTTAATGTCCATATAAATTAAAATTAATATATTTATGAGCCAGGCTAATAAGATGTATCATATTTCCTTCCATTTTCCAGATTGTTCCTTCACCCCAAATTGAGTGTTAATATAGTAATCATTATAAATTAAACTCAGTATTCTGCTCTTCAATTTCATTATTAGATCATTGCATTGTTCTTTTGCACAATGCATAATTACCTAAGTCATCAGGTCACCATTATTACCTAGGTCATCAGGTAGGCCATTGAAATATGCAAATTGATTGTATTGTACTAATAATCCTTATTTTTTTGCATCAGTACATTGAGAAGCCCATAGTTAGTGGGCTAACTATATAATAAGCTAATAAATCCCAGCACTTGTTTTCCACCAAGGGTTTGTTTTTCAAAGTTGTCATCTTGGTGAAGTGGCCAATTTGAAATCCCCGTTTTCGATCCTCGTTAAATATTCATGAAGATTTAAGAGCATTTTATGCCGGGCCCCATATGGAGCGGCACAGTGACTTTATGCCAGATCTGTTGGTCCACTCCAGCTCGTGTATCTCCTGCCAGAGCGCCGCCACTGTTCGCTGACAGGTGAATTACGTGCGTGAGGACGGGAACACAGACGCTTAGTCCAAACATTGACATTGGCGCAGACATTTTTAGTTCCTCTGCTGTCAGCCGAAGCTGTCTGGCTAAAGCTGGCAGTATTTTGGTGTAAAGTGACTCTTTTAGTTGTAGCTATAAAACACTTGATCTCTCACAGTTGGTGCTTCTTATTTTCTGCTCCTCCATCAAGCTTCCCTGTGGATTTTTATTTGTATCTCCAGCTTCCTTGCAGAAAATAGATGCATTCAGCAGGTGTTTGATAGAGTGTCTGTGAGGATGTTTCATCATTACAGCTACTGTGGATTCATTTCACTTTCTCAGTTGAATGTCTGATTACTTCAGAGACAGACTGAGCTGCTGCTGATGTATGGAGATATCAACACATACGATCATTTAAAGTCAGCATGAAACGGAAGTAGTGATTGTCTTTTTTTCTCTACTGTGACGTCTATCCGAGTGAAACAGCATCTGAAATGAGAGGGCGGGACTTGATTTCGTCCTTCGAGAATTGATTGGATCATTGGAAGTTGGGGCGTTGCTAACAAAATGGAGGCAGATCTGAATGCCAGTTTGCAGTTAGTTGTGGGGGATTTCTCTCCACTGGATTCACCGCTGACACCCTAGCATGAAGAATTTGTTTTATTTATTGAGGATGATGGCGATGAGGATGATCAACGGCACAAAACATGCCTAACAGCGCGCGCGCAAGAGAGTGAGAGAGAGAGAGACTGCCTGCTGCCTGAATGACTGAGCGCGTCCTCCATCAGATAAGTCATATTCATAAAAAAAATAGTTTGCGATGTCCTAAGAGTAATGTTGTGGTAATATCCTAATATCCTTTCAATTTTTAAGGATGGTGTACTCTCCATGGGTCACATCAGCACTGGTCAATGCATTTATTTCTATAAAGTGAAGCATCAGCAGCTTTTCCCCCTGTCATTTATCCCAGCGTTTACCCCTTACGTCACTAGCTCTGCCCTTGCACCATAGCTCGTGACCGGAAGAGAAGATGAGTCGTTTTGAGGGGGAGGGGAGGTAAACATTTTTGATTAAAGATTACAAAGGCACATGAATTTTAAAAAAATAATGAAGTGCACGGATCACAGCCATATCACCCTGCAGCCCAAGACTGGTTGTCCACTGAAGCTAAGCAGGGTTGAGCCTGGTCAGTACCTGGATGGGAGACCTCCTGGGAAAACTAGGTTGCTGTTGGAAGAGGTGTTAGTGAGGCCAGCAGGGGGTGCTCACCCTGTGGTCTGTGTAGGTCCTAATGCCCCAGTATAATGACGGGGACACTATACTGTAAAAAGCACCGTCTTTCGGATGAGACGTTAAACCGAGGTCCTGACTCTCTGTGGTCATTAAAAATCCCATGACACTTCTCGTAAAGAGTAGGGGTGTAACCCCGGTGTCCTGGACAAATTCCCTCCACTGGCCCTTGTCTATCATGGCCTCCTAATAATCCCCATCCACTTGATTGGCTCTATCTCTCTCTCCTCTCCACCTGTAGCTGGTGTGTGGTGAGCGCACTGGTGCCGTTGTCCTGTGGCTGCCATCACATCATCCAGGTGGATGCTGCACACTGGTGGTGGTTGAGGAGTGACCCCCCACATGATTGTAAAGCGCTTTGGGTGTATGGCAATACACAATAAAGCGCTATATAAAAAATGCATCATCATTCATTCATTCATTCACGGATAAATTATTTATAAGAAACACTACAGTATTCCATTAAAAAACACGAATTTTCAAGTTAAATTTCATGCCGACTTTAAAGCAATGTGTTGTTTATATACCCTGATGCCAGTCTTGCACTGGTCAAGGTGGTCTGGTTAGCTGGTTTTAGTGGGGTTGTGGGCAGTTGTTATTTGAGAGACCAGCTAAACCAGCTTTTAACCAGGGTTGAGTAAGTCTTGATTGTATTGGTGATGTGCAACAGCAGTGCTATAAGTTATATGGACAGGCGAATATGTTGGCTCGTAAATTGTACATGTGCACTGTTGATGTTAAAATAGCACTTTTTAGAGCTTACTGTACTTCATTTTATACGTCACACTTATGGTGTAGTTATAGTAAAGCTAAAATGAAAAAGCTTCAGGTGGCATTTAATGATGCATTAAGAATCCTGCTTAAGTTCCCAAGGTGGATGAGTGCAAGCCAGTTGTTTGTATCTAGTGATGTTCCTCCTACTTTGCATGCTGTTTTAAGGAATTATATGTATAGTTTTGTGTGTCGATTAAGGGATTCAAGCAATACAATCATAATGGCCTTAAATGATCCCACATTAAGTGATAAAAGGTATTCTTCCTTGTTTTGGAAGCACTGGAATTCAAGTTTGTATGTTTTTTTATTGTTGTATGTGAATGTATGTTGGTATGTAATTTTCTTCTTTTGTGTATTTTATTTTTTATTGTGATATGGACCAAATGGGTCTGAAATAAAGAAATAATAATAATAAATATTGGCCTATTTCCCAAATCATGTGGTTTTTAAAAGGCTGATTGGATCATTATAACACAGTATATCTGACTGTCCATTTTGGTTATTGCTTGTCAGTTTGTATAATATGACCAAAGTGAGATCTTGGGCAAAGCCCTACAGACATTCCTGAAAAACTGTATTTAATTTCATCATATTATGACAGCCAGGAAGTGACATCATTTGGATGCCTTTTACCACCTGACCAGGAATACATCTTAATTTTTACACAATGTTTAGTGTTAGTTGTATGTCATCAAGCTCAACCATTTAACCCAGGCAGTTATTGTATATAAAAAATAAATATATATTTTATTCTGTTTATGGAATGTTTATTGAGAGCTATAAACCAAGTCTAACATTGTCTTTATTTTTTATTTTATTTTAATGATAACTATAAACAAAGTCTAACTTACTCTTGTTTTGTTTTAATTTTATTTTATTATTTAATTTTTATTTATTTATTTATTTGGATTTATTTAGATTTTTTTAGAATTCAATTAAATTCAATGCAAGTTTATTTGTATAGCGCCTTTTACGATACAATCGTTGCAAAGCAGCTTTACAGGAAATTAAGTTTCTACAATATATTTATATATTGTAGAAACTTAATATATTTAACTTATGGCAAAATTTGGTAATTCTGTATGTTATCTAAGGGATGGCATCCTCTGAGGTCTTCTGAGGGGTTGATATCATCTCTTCTCAGGTGTTTGGTCATCTCCGATCATTAGCGTAGCTGTTGTTCCACCCTTGGCAGAAACAGAGAAACAAATAAAGACATAATTAGCGTAGCTGTTGTTCCATCCAAGCAAAAAAAATGTGTTCAACCAAAGCTAAAGAATAATAATGTGCATTTGACCAGATATAACTGCAGTAGCCTACAAGATTATGAGATGTATTATATGAATGCATTATATGAATGCTTGGCTAAAGAGATGTGTCTTTAATCTAGATTTAAACAGAGAGAGTGTGTCTGAACCCCGAACGTTATCAGGAAGGCTATTCCAGAATTTGGGAGCCAAATATGAAAAAGCTCTACCTCCTTTAGTGGACTTTGCTATTCTAGGTACTACCAAGAGTCCAGAGTTTTGCGACCTTAGGGAGCGGGTTGGATTGTAGCGAGATAGAAGACTAGTTAGGTACGCAGGAGTTAAACCATTTAGGGCCTTATAGGTAAGTAATAATATTTTGTAACTGATACGGAACTTAATAGGTAGCCAGTGCAGAGACTGTAAAATTGGGGTAATATGATCATATTTTCTTGACCTGTTAAGGACTCTAGCCGCTGCATTTTGTACTATCTGTAGCTTGTTTATTGAAGATGCAGGACAACCACCTAGCAGTGCATTACAATAGTCCAGTCTAGAGGTCATGAATGCATGAACTATCTTTTCTGCATCAGAAACAGGCAACATGTTCCATAGCTTGGCAGTGTTTCTAAGATGGAATAATGCTGTTTTTGTAACATTGGAAATATGATTTTCAAAAGACAAGTTGCTGTCTAATATAACACCCAGATTTTTGACTGTAGAGGAAGTAACAGGACATTCATCTAGTTGCAAATTGTAATCCAAGAGATTCTGTGTACTGTTTTTTTGGTCCAATAAGTAATATCTCTGTCTTATCTGAATTTAATAGGAGAAAATTATTGGTCATCCAATCTTTTAAATTTTTAACACACTCTGTTAGCTTAGATAATTTAGAAGTTTCATCTGGTCTTGTTGAGATATATAGTTGAGTATCATCAGCATAACAATGGAAACTAATCCCGTATTTTCTAATAATATTACCAAGGGGCAACATGTATATTGAAAATAGCAGAGGACCTAGGACAGATCCTTGTGGTGCTCCATACTTTACTGGTGATAATTGAGATGACTCCCCGTTTAAATAAACAAAGTGGTAGCGATCGGACAGGTAGGATCTAAACCATCTTATAGCCTGCCATTGAATACCCATATAGTTTTGTAATCGATCTATGAGTATGTCATGATCTATAGTGTTTTTAGATAACAAAACCACACAACTCAGGGTTTTAAAATGTCCAAAATATCTGTAAAAGATACAGTATAAAAATACATCTCATCTAAAATACGTATACAACTCATATAATATTTAACACCTGTTTTCACTAACCATATATACAACCCCAAATCAGAAAAAGTTGGGACAGTATGGAAAACGCAAATAAAAAAAGAAAGTAGTGATTTCTAAATTTACTTTGACTTGTATTTCATTGCAGACAATATGAACACAAAATATTTCATGTTTTGTCTGGTCAACTTCATGTCATTTGTAAATATACATCCTTTCCTGTCCTGCCTGCAGTCCCGACCTGTCTCCAATAGAGTATGTGTGGTGCATTTTGAAGCGCAAAATGCGACAACGAAGACCCCGTACTGTTGCCCACCTTAAGACTTGTTTGCAGGAAGAATGGGACAAAATTACACCTGAAACACTTCATCACTTGGTGTCTTCAGTCCCTAAACGTCTTTTAAGTGTTGTGAAAAGGAATGGCAACATTACAAAGTGGTAAATGCTTTACTGTCCCAACTTTTTTTGGAATGTGTTGCAGGTCTGAATGACAGGAAAGGATGTATATTTACAAATGACATGAAGTTGACCAGACAAAACATGAAATATTTTGTGTTCATATTGTCTGCAATGAAATACAAGTCAAAGTAAATTTAGAAATCACTACTTTCTTTTTTTTATTTGCGTTTTCCATACTGTCCCAACTTTTTCTGATTTGGGGTTGTGTATATATATATATACAGTATATATATATATATATATATATATATATATATATATATATATATATATATATTAGGGCTGTCAATCGCTTAAAAAATTTAATCGCGATTAATCGCAATTAATCGCACATTTTCATTTGTTCTAAATGTACCTTAAATCAATACTTTTCAAATTTTTAATACTCTAATCAACATGGGCATGGACAAATTTGGATGCTTTATGCAAATGTACACTATATTGCCAAAGGTATTGGGTCGCCCCCTTCTAATGAACAGGTTTGACTACTTTAGTAATTTCTATGAGTACAAATCTTAATGTTAAAGCATATAATGATATTCTAGGAAATTGTGTGCTTCTAATATTATAGCAACAGTTTGGACAGGACCCTTCTCTATTCTAACATGACAATGTCTCTGTGTATAAGGCAAGGTTCAAAAAGAAAATGATTGATTCAGTCAGTGTGGAAGAACTTGACTGGTCTGCATAAAACCAAGTCCTAATCCCAGTCTAACACCTCTGGTGTGACTGTAAATGCAGACCTTGAGCCAAAAACTCATCACCAAACACCAATGACTTGTCTGGTGAATCGCCAGATAATCGCACCGTCGTCTGATGAAATCAAATACACATGAGATAAAGACAATAGCTGTGCTGTGATTTCGGCTATACTTGCATGTAAAATTAGAGAAGCAACATAATATCTGTGTTTAACTGAATTAAAGCGCTGCTCCTCTCTCTGCCGCGCGCTGAGCAGACGCAGAGCGAGAGAGAGAGAGAGAGAGGTGTGCGCGCGCTGAACAGAGCAGACGCAGAGAGAGAGAGAGAGAGAGAGAGAGAGAGAGAGAGAGGTGTGCGCGCTGAAAAGAGCAGACGCACAGAGAGAGAGAGAGAGAGAGAGAGAGGTGCGCGCGCTGAACAGAGCAGACGCAGAGAGAGAGAGAGAGAGAGGTGTGTGCGCGTGCTGGGAGAGCAGGATCTCGCGCTCGTGCGTCAGTACCGGTGATTCTCAGAAACTAGGTTTGGGCTCTTTTTTTGAAGGGAAAAAGATCGCTAAAGGGGTCTGCAATGTTGTTAAGTTGGCAACACTGTGCATCTCCATTTCTCCAACTATGGGTCGGGCCACGGGTCAAACTGAAAATACGCACTGCGTTAATCGCGCGTTAAAAAAATTAGTGCCGTTAAAATGAATTTGCGTTAATGCGTTATTAACTTTGACAGCACTAATATATATATATATATATATATATATATATATATATATATATATAGCGAATATTTTTTCCCATTTTTGTGGAAAATACCATCTGCAATCTGCAAATGTTGTCTCGATCGTGACAAAAGTGTACAGTGTGCACTCGACACTGCTGTGTGTTGGTGTAAGTGTTTCTTCACACACCATGTGTTTGTTCAGAGTTGATTGATGAATTCATTCGAACACTGTCAACTCAGGGCAGTGTACAATGAACCAAACTGATCTGGACAAACACTGCTGGGACTTGATGGTCACTGTGTGTGTGTGTGTGTGTGTGTGTGTGTGTGTGTGTGTGTGTGTGTTTGTGTGTGTCCTCTACAGGTCTTAAGACCTATCTGATATCCGGGAGGAAGGTGAAGCACACCCAGTGGAGCTGCCCTCCATCTGCTCTGGTGGCTCCTGAGCTCAGAAAGTCTCTCAGCGCCTCATCCTTCAGTCACAGCCCTGACATCACATCCTCGGCCTGCGCTCTGACCCCTGTCCCAGACAGAGCTAAGGTCAGTCCCACACCAAAATCCTTTATCCTACATAATTAAAAGTGATGTTTTAATGTGCAACCTTGTAATCGCATCACAGGTAATTGATTTGGTGCAGCAGTACTCGACTCTTTTTTTTTTTTGGAGACTCTGAGGCCTACCACTGTCAAAGACAATATTTAACAGTGAGGTCAAAGATGTTTCTGGTACTTTTGCCATAATGACAAAGCTGCTCATTTTTGATAAACTTTTTTATTTACAGAAACTTAAAATAATTAAATGATAATTTTAATTTTATTTCTATAAATATAAATTAATTATTATCATCATTACTTATTATTATTGATGTGCTATAATTATAAATTATACATGATCAATAGTGTTTATTATTATTATTATTAATTCATTATTTTAATATGTACAATTAACAATGTAATATATAATATAATGATGCAGTTTGATGTGTTATCATTATAAATTATTTATTATTAATATTAATTATTATTTTTAATTCATTATTTTAATTTTACAATTAACAATTTAATATATCATATGATATATCATGATACAATATGAGTTAAAATAAAATTATAAAATACAAATACAATTATTACATTTAAAGTATTATATAAAATGTAAACAAATATAAAGTAATAAAATAAAATACATTTATGTAATTTTTTTATTTGTTTTAAAATCATCAATTTCTACTCAATAAAATATTTTAGAGCTTGAGAAACTAGAAAAATGCATTCTTATTATCACAGATTTCCACAACTTTTTAAGATTTAGTTATTGTTCATGACCTGTTCATGTTTAGAAATATAAATACAACCCGAATTCCGGAAATGTTGGGACGTTTTTTAAATTTGAATAAAATGAAAACTAAAAGAATTTCAAATCACATGAGCCAATATTTTATTCACAATAGAACATAGATAACAAATGTTTAAACTGAGAAATTTTACAATTTTATGCACAAAATCAGCTCATTTCAAATTTGATGCCTGCTACAGGTCTCAAAATAGTTGGGACGGGGGCATGTTTACCATGGTGTAGCATCTCCTCTTCTTTTCAAAACAGTTTGAAGACGTCTGGGCATCGAGGTTATGAGTTTCTGGAGTTTTGGTGTTGGAATTTGGTCCCATTCTTGCCTGATATAGGTTTCCAGCTGCTGAAGAGTTTGTGGTCGTCTTTGACGTATTTTTCGTTTAATGATGCGCCAAATGTTCTCTATAGGTGAAAGATCTGGACTGCAGGCAGGCCAATTCAGCACCTGGACTCTTCTACTATGAAGCCATGCTGTTGTAATAGCTGCAGTATGTGGTTTTGCATTGTCCTGCTGAAATAGACGTCGTCAGGAGGGGAGCATATGTTGCTCTAAAACCTTTATATAACTTTCAGCATTCATAGTGACTTCCAAAACATGCAAGCTGCCCATACCGTATGCACTTATGCACCCCCATACCATCAGAGATGCTGGCTTTTGAACTGAACGCTGATAACACGCTGGAAGGTCTCCCTCCTCTTTAGCCCGGAGGACACGGCGTCCGTGATTTCCAACAAGAATGTCAAATTTGGACTCGTCTGACCATAGAACACTTTTCCACATTGAAACAGTCCATTTTAAATGAGCCTTGGCCCACAATGACCATGACATATGGCTTCCTTTTTAATGATAGAGCATGTCGATGAGTGACCGACAGTGCAGTGTCGACAGAATCTGAGGGCAGTGTCCGAGGGCCCGAAGACCACGGGCATCCAACAAAGGTCTTCGGCCCTGTCCCTTACGCACAGAGATTTCTCCAGTTTCTCTGACTCTTTTGAAGATGTTATGCACTGTAGATGATGAGATTTGCAAAGCCTTTGCAATTTGACGTTGAGGAACGTTGTTTTTAAAGTATTCCACAATCTTTTTACGCACACTTTCACAGATTGGAGAGCCTCTGCCCATCTTTACTTCTGAGAGACTCTGCCTCTCTAAGACATCCCTTTTATAGCTAATCATGTTACAGACCTGATGTCAATTAACTTAATTAGTTGCTAGATGTTCTCCCAGCTGAATCTTTTCAAATTTCTTGCTTTTTCAGCCCTTTGTTGCCCCCGTGCCAACTTTTTTGAGACCTGTAGCAGGCATCAAATTTGAAATGAGCTCATTTAGTGGATAAAAGTGTAAAATTTCTCAGTTTAAACATTTGTTATGTTCTCAATGTTCTATTGTGAATAAAATATTGGCTCATGTGATTTAAAAGTCTTTTAGTTTTCATTTTATTCAAGTTTTTTAAAAAAAAGTCCCAACATTTCCAGAATTCGGGTTGTATAACTTTTAATTCCCTCATATATCTAGGTTTTCTGAAACTGTAGACTTAAAATAAAATAAAAATAATAAATAATAAAATAAATATCTTGTTGTTAAGGTCTTGTAGCTTATTTTAATATTTGTTATATTTGTCTTTATTTTTAAGTAATTTAGCATGAAATTTTAAATTTGCGTTCACTATATGTGTGTGTGTATATGTAATGTCATAAGCTAATATTCATAAAATACTTTTCTGAATATATTAATATAATGAATACAAGTAGTCGATGTATCAGGTGTTGTATTGGGTTTTACTTTAATGCACAATCTGTCTCTGTGCATGCTGCTTTCTCTCGAGTGTTCTCCGAACAGCATTATTCCATTTACTGATGAAAAGACCGTGCTGGAAACACACACCATGCTGATGCATTGTGTGAAACACTGCAGTGATTTGCAGAAGGCCATGAGGGATCACAACGAGCACGTCAATAAGTGAGCGTGGCCAGACCAGATCTGTGAGATCATGATGTGCCATGTGCAATGCATCCACCTCTCCTTTTAAATATGATCGATCAGTCGAATGCCCGATGCATTCATCCAGGCAACCTTTCAGATTCAGAGGATGCCACATTACCCAGCAGCCTTTGCAAAAGATACTCTCGTCATTGCACTTTAATGCTGATTGGACCTTGGATTGCAAGCAGTAGCAGGAAATAAGATAAGGGAGGGCAGGCGAACCGCTGCTCGCTCCTCCTGTGTAAACAGCAGAGAGGGAAAGCGAGATTCTGTCTGTCTCCATCTTTAGTAATTATTCATCTGAGGCCAAATGCTGCTGATTTTTAATCCCTTGAATATTCATACGGCAAATGTTAAATGGCAGATGCAACACATTATAGAGCTGCTTGCTAAAGCTGGCATCACTACTGCTGAGATTTGAACAAACCCTTAGGCTTTAAACATTTTCTAAGCAAGAAGTTGAAAACCACTATCATCCCAACTAGCTTTGGCAAACATTCTGGAAAGGTTTTCTCAACATTATAAACAAACTTTATGAACAAACATTCTACCAGTGATGATAAAGGAATAGTTCACCCAGAAATACAAATTTGCTGGCAATTTACTCACCCTCAGGTCATCCAAGATGCAGATGAGTTTGTTTCTTCATCAGAACAGATTTGGAGAAATTTAGCATCACATCATTTGCTCATTAATGGATCCTCTGCAGTGAATGGGTGCCATCAGAGTCAAAGGAATCCACAAGAAATCCACACCACTCCAGTCCATCAATTAATGTCTTGTGAGGCGAGAAGCTGCATGTTTGTATGAAACAAATCCATCATTTTAACTTGCTTCCAGCTAAAATATGAGTCCTCTATCCATAATACTGCTTTCTCCTGTGAAAAAAATAAAATAAAATCATCTCACTATAAAATTCAATGGCTACCGTCAACTTTTTGGTTACCAACATTCTTCAAAATATCTTCTTTTATGTTCAGCAGAAGAAAGAAACTCACACAGGTTTGGAACAACTTTAGGGTGAGTAAATGATGACAGAATGTTCATTTTTGGGTGAAATAACCCTTTAATTGGAACTCAAAACAAAACATTCTTAGATTTAAACTCCTAGAAACCCCCTAGCAATGCCATACAATCACTTAGCAATGCGCTAATAACACTAAGCACACTAATATTGTGATCAAAGTATAGCATCACTGATCTTTCCATGTGAAGTGTTGTTTTTAACTTCATTTTATTGAATTAAAACAGTAAGTGAAGTGTTCGGCTCTGTTCTCTCTGCTGCACGTAATTCATTTGATGATTTCCTCCTTGTCTTCCTTCAGTCTGCCTGTCCCTCGTGTGGTGCATTAACTTCTGAAGACGGGGCGGTTCACAGCAACAGCTGCTCAGATCCTGATCACAAAACTGTCAACAGCAAGGTGAGTGTCTTATACCTGATCTCAGTGAGCAGAATGAGAAAATCCAGAATATTTCAGTATTTTATGCCAATCTAAACTGCTTTGTTTGGTGCAATTTAGAACATACAAGGGAGTTAATGTAACAGCTCTTTTTCCCATATGAAATGTTTTATTTTATCAAATTTCCTGCCACGTTGATTAGATAGAGCAATGCTTCATTACAAGACTACCAGATAGCGCCACCTATCGGTTAATAATTGAATACTGTTTAGTGTTTTTTATTATTATTATTTTTGTGAAGCTGTTTGTTTTATGTAAATATAAACATTTCAAACTATAGACAATCTTGCTACATGGTCTCCTTATTTTATACACTGTGCATGTTTAATTCAGTGAGTGTCATTCAGTCACCATCTCAGACATAAAAATAGCTTTGCATTGCCATATTTTTTTTGAATAAAAAAATACATTTTCGCAGTCTAATAAATAATGTGTCAAGAAAATATAAATGTTTTTTCCATCTTGATTGTAACTTTTGAAACATGCTTTTTTGTTGTTGTTGTTGTGAAACGATATGCATGGTGAAAAGCACTGTACAAATAAATTCGGAATGAAATGGAAAATCATAGTTGACATATTTTTTTTTCAGTTCATTCATCACTTTGGAAATGGGAGTTTTAAGCCACTGCATTGAAGTATTGCATGCAGTGTGCTGTGGTTGTGTGCTGCACATTTCAGCAAATGTCAGGTTGTCTTGGTCCTCTCGCGTACAAAATATTTGCATACTCTGCACAGTATATGCACTGCATAAGTAGTGTGGAGGTGTGCTATTCTGAACATGAACCTTTGAGGTGTACAATCCTGTTTTGTAATCCTGATCCCATTGTGACATTATTATTTTTGTATATTATCATATATATATATATATATATATATATATATTTTTAAATGTATAAAAATATATTCCCTTTTTCTTTTTTACTATTTGATTCTTTTAAAGGATTGTCTACCATTCAACAATTTGGTGTCTTTAAGAAGTCTCGAATGCTCACCTCATTTGATTAAAAATACAGTAAAAACTGTAAAATTGTGAAATGTTATTAGAATTTAAAATAACTGTTTTAAATGCGAGTATGTATTAAAATGTATTCCTGTGATGTAAAGCTGAATTTTCAGCATCATTACTCCAGTCTTCAGTGTCACATGATCCTTCAGAAATCACTCTTAATATGCTGATTTGCTGCTCAAGAAACATTACTTATTTTTAGCAATGTTAAAAACAGTTGTGAAATATTTTTGTGGAAGTTTTTTCAGGATTCTTTGAGGAAAAGAAAGTTCAAAAGAACAACATTTATTTGAAATAGAAATCTTTTGTAACATTATAAATGTCTTTTATGTCACTTTTGATCAATTTAATTCATCTTTGCTGGATAAAAGTATTAATTTCTTCAAAGGTTTTAATGATCCCAAACTTTTGAACAGTAGAGTACATCATAATTGTATATAGTACTTTTTTCGTATGATAAAGAATTACCATTGAGAATAAAGAAGAAAAAATCAATCAATAAAATGAAACGTCCGGACTCATGAGAATGTGAGGAGAAATGTACTTAATTGTCATCTAGAGAGGTCTTATTTGAGAGAGTCTTATATATTGAAATGCCTTTTTATTACAACATTGTGCTGCAATTCTCTCATTGTTTGTATCTTCCATCTGAATCTTCTTCAGAGACCGCCTGGCAGGAGTCCCAAGACCCTTAATGGCCTGTTAAGCCCTCATCTGGAGCAGCCGCTGACACACAGCCAGACCTCTCTGTGTGAGATGCTGCAGGAGAAGGAGAAGAAGTGGCCCGGAGGAGGAGGCATTGGCAGCATGGGAAACATGGACCACTCCTCCCTCATCCCACTGCGCTCCAAAAACTTCCGTGAGAGGAGCGACGCTCACTTTGTGGACGTGATAAAGGAGGACAGGTAGGAAACGACAGCAGTGAGGACAGGGCCCACTGGGACAAAAATGTCAGACAAGATGGAACGTTATTGTTTAACGGCCGCCAGCGGAGGTCATGCTGTTCCCAGAGGGACACTTGATGCACTTTGATGTAGTGTGCTGTGATGTACTATGTGTGTCCTGCGGTCCTGGATGGTCCATTTTTCTTGTCTTCCTCTATAAACACTATCATTGTACTAAATAGTTGTGTGTACTTGTGTGTATAGGATTTTAGCACAAAAACTTGATCTGTGGCCATTCAAAATCCAGTTTAACTAGGTTCAAATTTACCCCTACAATTTACCAAAAGACACTGTATGAAAATCTGTAAAAAAAGACAAAGAAAGAAATCTGGTAAAAACATCAAACATTTAACATCAGTTGTCACACATTACCAAAAAATAAACAAATAAACATGTGAAAATATCATTTTAAAGGAATAGTTCACCCAAAAATAAAAGTTTACTCACCATCAGGCAATCCAAGATGTAGATGAGTGTGTTTCCTCATCATAACAGATTTGGAGAAATTCATAGTTGCATCACTTGCTCACCAATGAAACCTCTGATGTGAATGGGTGCCGTCAGAATGAGAGTCTAAACAGCTGATAAAAACATCACAATAATCCATCCACAATTAATCCACACAACCCAGTCCACCAATTAACATCTTGTGAAGTGAAAAGAATTCACCTTTTTAGAATTCAGCTTAAAATTTCGTTTTTCTTTCAGGGGTAGAAAAATGAATAAACAGCTTGAATATTCGATTTCTACACATGGGCGGGAATTAAACGCCCCTTTCTGCTAATTGGTCAGCCGAAGATCAAACCGTGCTGTAATCAGTTCTACCACAGTTTCACGCGGCAGAATAATAGTCCTCCACTGCTGCAGTTGTACAGATTCTTAACGCATTTATTGCAACTACATTTAATCTTTTTTCATCAAACAAACAGACTAATGAATAGCTCGACACAACTTGCACCAGGGCAGAGTCTAGACAGGGCCCCCAAGTGATGGGGGTCCGCAAAATAATTTGCTATAGCCTACCGTATTTCCAGACTGTAAAGTCGCTTTTTTTTTATCATGATACATATAGGCCTACTGTGATTTATTCCAAAGTGACTTATATGATGCATTTAATGTCAAATAATCTAAATGAAGCCTTTTAAAAGACAAGTATTCGCTGTGGTTCATGTTTGTGGCATGCGCCAGAAGGATGCTCAAGGAGACCAAGAAGTGCTAAAGCAGCGCATTCTGTTGTTCTCTTTATTTTTCAAAGGCATGACATTTTGTAGTTATTTTGAATGTAACGTTACACGAGTATTAAGTTATTTCCCCTCGATGGGGAAAAAAATCTAAGTGAACATCAATCAGTACTCAATATTAATTTAGACTGCATATTTAAACTCCTTTAAATATGACTGCTGCTTATTTCCTGTTCACTTCAATACTGGTCTGCGCTTGACTGTAGTCGCGTCTGTCTGCTTATTGAGTTTATTTAACCCATCGCAATTTATATGTGAACTAGAGTGACTACTCACCTTAATGTTGTTCTAAAGGCTTATAACTTAATTAACACAAAAAATGTCCTGCTCGCACTTTCCAATTTAATGGCAGAGAATGGTGACTTTATTTTACTTTTTTTTTGAAGCGGATGCATTGCTGTCGTAAAATAATCCTATGCATCTCGTGGCGTTATATTCCAAGCGTTCTGAAGGTATACTGTGGGTTTGGTGAGAAACAAATCGAAATGGCATGTTATTATATTTGATGAAAATCTTGCATTGCAGTCCTGTGTGCGAGTGCGCAGCAGCTCAAACCGCGCACAAGTGCATATCCTTTTGAGATATCAATTAGAATAAATTTTAATAAAACACAAGACTACATTATAAAACTCTAACAGTAGCCTATTTAATATCTGTTGTTCTCTGGTTGTCAGTCAGTTCTTGCGTGAACATTATAGGCCTATCTATATATCCAAGCCAATTTATTACTCTTTCCTTTTTGTCTTAGTGTTTAAAATATTTATTTTGAAACAAATTAATTAAATAATTACTTAATTAAACAAACAGACTTACTGGGTGAGCAGGGTCGGCTATGACAGCCATCATGTCATACCCTGCCATGCCCAGCTGATGCAAAGAATAGAATTTATATATACACACACTGTAAAAAAAAAAAAAAGTTGGGCTACCTTAAAATTTTAAGTTTGCCCAACTTTTTTTTTTACAGTGCAGAAGAAAGCCCTGTCTAGACTCTGCCCGAGTTGTGTCGAGCTATTCATTAGTCTGTTTGTTTTATGAAAAAAGATTAAATGTAGTTGCATTAAAGTGCCCCTTTTGAAAATGACCTTTCATGCAGTGTGTGACACAGCTCTAAGTGAATGAAAACATCCTGCAACGTTTTAAATCTGAAAGTGCACCGTGTATAAAGTTATTGTCTCTCAAAAGAAAGAGTCGACTCTGAATCATTGAAACGAGTCATTTTTAAAACGAATCTTAAGCCGTTTCATGTTGACGTCAACATGAAATATTAGCATATTGCCCGCCCACTTGTTGCCACTAGGTGCCGCTTTTGGAGCGTTCAAAATAGCTGTTTCCCTGGTAACGGCTGTACACAATGCAGCATTGCACGCTGCTTTAAATGAAATTGACCAATCACCGCAGATTAGCGTCACGCAAAGGAGGGGTTTGGAAAAATGAATTGTTGAGCGAATCGTTTGGGAGTCGTTGAGCAAATAAGGTAAAAATAAATGCATATTATAGGAAAATTAAAGTGTTTTTTGGCCTTGCATGCATGTCAACCTGTTGTTGGGGACTCCCAAAACCAAAATATGAACCTTTCATAACCCATAATAGGGGCGCTTTAAAACGTTAAGAATCCTTACAACTGCAACAGCGGAGGACTATTATTCTACTGCATGATACTGTGGTAGAACTGATGACGGCACGGTTTGATCTTCGGCTGACCAATCAGCAGAAAGGGGTGTTTAATTCCCGCCCACGTGTAGAAATCGAATATTCAAGCTGTTTATTCATTTTTCTACGCCTGAACGAAAAACGAAAAAGGTTCCTTTTTTTTTTCATTTTTCTACTTTCAATATTAAATAAAAAAAATGAATGACCGAATGATACACACATTCTTGCTTTATTCTTTTTCTATTCTATCTCTTTTCTTTTTATTTATTATATAATTTAAAAAAAACTTGCTATGTGTACTGTGTTAAGCTAACTGAGACTTGTTATAGCACTTGCGTATCATTGCTCTTTTGTTGATTTTGATTGCCTCCATTTTCCTCATTTGTAAGTCACTTTGGATAAAAGCGTCTGCTAAATGAATAAATGTAAATGTAATGTAATGTAATTCAGACGGCACCCATTCACTGCAGAGGATCCATTGCTGAGCAAAATGCTACATTTCTCCAAATCTTTTCTGATAAAGAAACAAACTCATCTACATCTTGCATGACCTGAGGGTGAGTACAATTTCATTTTTGTGTGAACACCTTTGAGCTGAAGTGTGATCTGGATATGTTTTTGTGTGATTCACCCATAAAAGGCGCTGTAAAGTGTATATGCACTGATATACAGTAGCTCTGCTCCATGTGCACTTAAAACCAGTATTTTTTTCAGGCTGCCTCTTTTCAATGCAAACGCTCCGCATAGATATAAACAGTGGATGCATTGGAGTCTTAGTGAATTTCCTTCACAATCTAATCTTGTTTTCTGTGCTTCTACTTTTCAGTCTGATGAAAGATTACTTCTTTAGACCTCCCATCAACAAGTTGAGCCACACTTTCATAGACAAATCCCTGGAGTCGGCTTACAGGACCAGCTACCAGGATGAGGTATGATGTTCCTTCCATTTGTATGTCACTTTTCATTTGTTATCACTCTGTCACAATGTTTATAACGGGTTTTAACTCAGTCGGGGTCTGTAACTGGTCAGTAAGAGAGAGAAAGCATCACAAGGACAAAGGTTGTTGCACTGTCTGTACTGCCCTCTGGTGGTCTGCCTTTTGAAATACATAAATGCTTAATGGGATGTATTATACTGGCAGTATTTTTTCAAATCAAAGTTCTTGATTTGATTAATAATTCTGTTGTTTTCTTTTTGATTGTTGTCAGGTTAAGACACAGGCTCCTGTCCAGACGTTTGCCAGTCCAACGTTCAGCTCTTTCCTAGACATGCTCCTGTGCTGTTGTGTTCTCCTGGCTCTCTCTGTGGCCTGCTTCCTGCGACCGCTGGTTACCCAACAGCCCCTGCCCACACCTGCCCTCATAGTGGCCGCAGTTGCAGCTGTGCTTGAATGTTTGGCCCTAGTGCTGGCAATAAGGTGAGTGTAAAGAATACAATCATTTATTCATCCTCATGTAGTTACAAACCTGTACAATTGATTGGTTTTCATGCGATATAAAAGAGCATATTTTTCAGAATGTCCTAACTGTTTTTTTTTTCTTTACATTGATGGTGAATGGATTTGGCAAAACTGCAAAATTGCAACAAAAAAAATAAAATAAATACAGGCCAGATTTTGTTCTTATTTTAAATAAAATGTTATTTTTGTATTTTCTGTTTTCACTTTAATTTTAGTTAAAGTTTTATTCATTTTGTTTTGTGTTTTTGAATTTTTTTGAACATTATTATTATTATTATTATTATTATTATATGTTTATTTAGTTTTAGTTGGTTTAGTAACAAATAAAGTTAAACTAAACGAAAATTTTAAATGTTGATTTGGCAACCAGATTAAATAAAATAAGATAAAGTTTTCTTAAATATTTTGTTTTATTTCAGTTAATGTTTATTTTATTTCAAGTATCAAAAATTATTATTTTTATTATGTTTTATACACTATAATAACCCTGGCGTATAATCAAACATTGCAAAACGTCATTCTAGGTGTGATCAAAATTAATTTTTAATAGTTTTAGAATGACATTAGGGACCTTAGGGTGAATTAATGATTTCATTTGTATGTGTAGATTTTGTTTATTTACATTTACATTTACATTTAGTCATTTGGCAGACGCTTTTATCCAAAGCGACTTACAATTGGGGAATACATAAAGCGATTCATCTTGAAGAGGCAATCAGACAGAGGAAGTGCTCGTAACACCAAGTCTCAGTCATTGTTCAAATAAGTACAAGCTAGCAAGGGAAGGAGAGAAAGATAAAGGGAAAGATTTTTTTTTTTTTTTTAGGATGAAGTCAAGTAGTGCTGAAAGAGATGGGTTTTCAGTTGTTGCTTGAAGATTGACAGGGATCCAGCATTCCGGATAGGGGTGGGAAGATTATTCCACCATCCAGGAATGGTGAACGAGAATGTTCTGGAAAGTGATTTTGAGCCTCTCTGTGATGGTACCACAAGGCGTCGCTCACTAGCAGATCTCAGACTTCTGGAGGGGATGTAGATTCGTAATAGTGAGTGGAAGTAGGAGGGTGCTGAGCCTGTGGTCGTTCTGTATGCAAGCATCAGTGTCTTGAACTTGATGCGAGCTGCAACTGGTAGCCAGTGCAAGGAGATGAAGAGAGGTGTAACATGGGCTCTTTTTGGCTCGTTGAAGACCAGTCGTGCCGCTGCATTCTGAATCATTTGTAGAGGTTTGATTGTGTTTGATGGAAGTCCAGCCAGAAGAGCATTGCAGTAGTCCAGCCTAGAAACAACAAGGTCCTGGACAAGAAGTTGTGCAGCATGCTCTGTCAGAAAGGGCCTAATCTTTCTGATGTTGTGTAGCGCAAACCTGCAAGATCGAGCAGTCTTTGCAATGTGCTCTTTGAAGGTCAGCTGGTCATCAAAGATTACACCAAGACTTCTGTCCGAAGTTGATGGGGTAATTATTGATGTGCCTAACTGAATCGAGAAGTCATGCTGTAGAGTCGGAGTGGCAGGGAAGACAAGAAGCTCAGTCTTTGCCATGTTGAGCTGTAGGTGATTTTCTTTCATCCATGCCGAGATGTCCGCCAGGCAGCCTGAGATCCGTGCAGCTACCGTTGGATCATCAGGTTGAAAAGAGAGATAGAGCTGCGTGTCATCGGCGTAGCAATGATAGGAGAAGCCATGTGCCTGTATGATGGGACCCAGTGATGTAGTGTATGTGGAGAAGAGGAGGGGTCCAAGAACCGAACCCTGAGGAACTCCAGTGACCAGTTGATGTGTTTTGGATACCTCCCCTCCCCAGGCCACCCTGAAAGACCTGCCGGTGAGATAGGATTCAAACCAGCGAAGTGGAATCCCAGTGATGCCCAGTGATGAGAGGGTGGACAGGAGGATCTGATGATTGACAGTGTCAAAAGCAGCGGAAAGATCCAGCAGAATGAGGACTGATGATTTGGAATCGGCCTTTGCAATTCGCAGGGCTTCAGTGACTGAGAGTAGCGCAGTCTCAGTTGAATGGCCACTCCTGAAACCTGACTGTTTAGCATCCAGTTTGTTGTACTGTGAAAGAAACAATGAGAGCTGATTGAAGACAACTCGTTCGAGTGTTTTCGCTACGAATGGAAGGAGAGAGACAGGTCTGTAGTTTCCTAAAAGAGAAATGTTTGATGTAGGTTTTTTGAGCAGTGGGATTACCCGAGCCTGCTTGAACGCTGTGGGGAAGATGCCTGTGAGGAGAGATGTGTTGATAATGTGTGTGAGTGCCGGTAAGAGTGTGGTTTAGTAGTTTAGTAGTTTTTGTTATTGTCTATATAGTTTTTATAATTTTTTTATTAATAAGGCCAAAAGGTTTGAAAAAAGGGTTTACTTGCTGTAAATATTCAACAGATCAAATTGCATTATCTTTTTAATATACTTGCCAGAAATGTCTCTGATGTTCGTGATCTGACAGGCCGAATTTAGAGTTTTCAATAAGAATTCCATGCCTCTTGAGATGCCGATATTGCTGCTGTGGGGCTGAGCTGAATGATACATGCTAAATAATGTAGCCTCTGTTTCAACCAGCAGGCGTCTGGATCTGTTCCAGGCTTATACAGATGTTTGTTTCATATTCAAAAGCTTTAGCATCCTTTGTAGCTAAAATGAAAAATTTAAATGTGTTTCATTTGCATTCAGTGACATTAAAAGGATCATTCACCCCAAAATGAAAATTCTGTCAGACTAAACAGTCTCAGTTCCCATTGACTTTTTATTGCATTGACTAAAAATACAATGGAAGTCAGTGGGAGCCAAATATGTTTGACTATCAGCATTTTCTTATACAGGTTTGGAGTAACATGAGAGTGAGTAAATGATGACAGAATTTAAATTCTCGGGTGAACTATATAAGGCAGTAAAATATTGGCAGTAGTTTTTAACAGTATTTCTCTTTGCCATACTGTCCACGTACACAAGCAGGTGCAGTCAGGACAGGTCCAAATGGAGAGTGCAAAAAGCCATAACACAAGAAACATAACACAAGAGAATATATATAAATATAGGCAAGAATAAGATAAAAAAATAAGAAAAAAAATTAAATAAAAATAAAATAAGGAGTAAAATGTGCAATGAAATAAAATGTGCAATACAGTCTACTGTGGATTTAATAAATATTAATATAAACAGGGATGTGCAAGAGGAATGTGCAAACAGGTTGTACAGCAATGCGGATGATGGAGAATAATGAATGTTTTTACAGTTTATTAAATTGAGTCCTGTAGATGTTATGAGACTGAGTTTAGGAGCCTGATGGCCTGAGGGAAGAAGCTCCTCCTCAGTCTCTCAGTTTTTGCCATCATGCTCCTGAAGCGCTTGCCAGATGGCAGTGTGATGAAAAGACGGTTACCGGGGTGATTTGAGTCCTTGATTATTTTTGCAGCTCTGCTTTTGCAGCGTTTGCGGTAGATGTCCTGCAGAGAGGGCAGGGCAGGCCCTGAGATGTGCTCAGCTAAGCGCACGACTCTCTGCAGAGCTTTGCAGTCCTGATTTGTGGCGTTACTATACCACACTGAGATGCACTGAGTCAATACACTTTCTATGGCCCCTGAATAGAAAGTTTTCAGGATTGCTGGTGAGACCCTGAATTTCCTCAGCTGTCGCAGATGGTACAGTCTTTGCCTGGCTTTCTTAACCTGTGTTTGAATGTGTGCAGTCCAAGTCAGGTCCTCGGAGATGTTTACACCGAGGTACTTGAAGCTGCTCACCCTCTCCACAGGGGTCCCGCTGATCATAAGAGGAGTGTAGGGCCGCTGCTGTCTCTTCCTGAAGTCTACAATCAGCTCTTTAGTTTTGCTCACGTTCAGAGAGAGACAATTGTCCTGGCACCATGATGTAAGTCTCTCTACCTCACCCATGTATGCGGTCTCATCATTGTTGGAAATGAGGCCCAGAACCACAGTATCATCAGCGAATTTAACAATAGAAGTGGAGCTGTGAGAGGACACACAGTCGTGTGTGTAGAGAGAGTAGAGCAGGGGACTCAGGACACAGCCCTGCGGGGCTCCTACGTTCAGGGTGATGGAGTTGGAGGTGAACTGGCCCATTTTCACCACTTGTGGTCTGCCGGTGAGGAAGTTTTGAATCCAGTCACAGAGTGAAGTGTTTAGGCCGAGGTCTGAGAGTTTGACAGCTAGCTTGGTGGGGACTATAGTGTTGAAAGCTGAGCTATAGTCAATGAATAGCAGTCTGACATAGTTGCCATTTTTGCTGTCAATATGTGTGAGGGAAGAGTGCAGTACCTGAGAGATGGCATCATCAGTAGACCTATTTGGGCGATAGGCAAACTGAAGAGGGTCCAAAGTAGCAGGGATGGAGGAGCATATGTGTTTCTTTAAAAGTCTCTCAAAAACCTTCATGACTGTTGATGTGAGGGCAACTGGGCGATAGTCATTCAGGCAAGAGGGTTTACTGTTCTTAGGCACAGGGATGATGACAGATTTCTTAAATGAGGTGGGGACCACAGAGGTAGCAAGGGACTCATTAAGGATGGAAGTAAACAAACCAGCAAGCTGGTCGGCGCAGGATCTCAGAACGCGGCCAGTAATCCCATCAGGTCCGGCGGCTTTCCTGACGTTCACTATCCTTAGTTCCCTCCGGACATCGTCCTCCGACACGGTGATAACATGATCATCATCGCTGCTCTGTCTGCTGCTTCCTGACGCGCTGGTCGGGTTCAGGACCAGCTATGGGGTTCAGGTCTAGCTATGGGGTTCAGGTCTGGTGAGTTTGCTGGCCAATCAAGCACACCAACACCATGGTCATTTAACCAACTTTTGGTGCTTTTGGCAGTGTGGGCAGGTGCCAAATCCTGCTGGAAAATGAAATCAGCATCTTTAAAAAGCTGGTCAGCAGAAGGAAGCATGAAGTGCTCCAAAATTTCTTGGTAAACGGTGCAGTGACGTTGGTTTTCAAAAAACACAATGGACCAACACCAGCAGATGACATTGCACCCCAAATCATCACAGACTGTGGAAACTTAACACTGGACTTCATGCAACTTGGGCTATGAGCTTCTCCACCCTTCCTCCAGACTCTAGGACCTTGGTTTCCAAATGAAATACAAAACTTGCTCTCATCTGAAAAGAGGACTTTGGACCACTGGGCAACAGTCCAGTTCTTCTTCTCCTTAGCCCAGGTAAGACGCCTCTGACGTTGTCTGTGGTTCAGGAGTGGCTTAACAAGAGGAATACGACAACTGTAGCCAAATTCCTTGGCACGTCTGTGTGTGGTGGCTCTTGATGCCTTGACCCCAGCCTCAGTCCATTCCTTGTGAAGTTCACCCAAATTCTTGAATCGATTTTGCTTGACAATCCTCATAAGGCTGTGGTTCTCCCGGTTGGTTGTGCATCTTTTTCTTCCACACTTTTTCCTTCCACTCAACTTTCTGTTAACATGCTTGGATACAGCACTCTGTGAACAGCCAGCTTCTTTGGCAATGAATGTTTGTGGCTTACCCTCCTTGTGAAGGGTGTCAATGATTGTCTTCTGGACAACTGTCAGATCAGCAGTCTTCCCCATGATTGTGTAGCCTAGTGAACCAAACTGAGAGACCATTTTGAAGGCTCAGGAAACCTTTGTAGGTGTTTTGAGTTGATTAGCTGATTGGCATGTCACCATATTCTAATTTGTTGAGATTGGTGGGTTTTTGTTAAATGTGAGCCTAAATCATTACAATTAAAAGAACCAAAGACTTAAACTACTTCAGTCTGTGTGCATTGAATTTATTTAATACAAGAGTTTCACAATTTGAGTTGAATTACTGAAATAAATGAACTTTTCCAAGACATTCTAATTTATTGAGATGCACCTGTAGATACTTTGCCTACCGTGGTTTTGTTCATATCAGTGTTAGTTTTTATTAATATTTTGATTTTTTATTTTAGATTTGGTTATAATTAGATTAAATTAGAAGTTTTGGACATTTTGTTCTGTGTTTTTATCATTTGTAGTCATTTTTTGTGATGTCTATATACAGTGTCTATATGGTTTTTATTAATTTTATTTCAGTTTTATTTTAGATATTTTAGCACATCAGGTAAAATTAAATTAAAAAGAGAATTTTTTGCTTTGGCAACGAGCTGAAAAAAAAGTTATAAAATATTATATTATTATAATATTATATTATTACATGTTTTTTGTATTATTTTACTATATTTAATGTTTTATTTGATTTCAAATGATTTTTATTGTGTGTTATTTTTTTATGGTTTTAGTTTTAGTTAAATATAATAACCCTGGATCACATTAAAGTAAATATGGCATCTACTCTAATTAAGGTCCATAAACACCAAGGAACCAGCTGGCTTAAATTGAAAGTTTTAACTCTTTTAACTCATATTCCAGTATGTTATTGGGATGTTTTGTTGTTTAGAATAGGCTATTACCTCAGTCTTAAAACGGGACCAAGGCAATAGCAGAATAATGCACAATTACACAAAACGCATATACTGTAGCAGTTGCTGTATAATCCTGAATCTGATGAAATGTGTCTATCTCATTGTCTACTTTACAGACGAGCCTTTTACCTGGACCGTGTCCTGAACTGCACCAGGACCCTCCTCTGGGCCATTTCTGGCTGGGTTCCCCGTCACATGATCGGAGCGATGCTGGTGTCTTTACCTGCAGTGGCTGTGTTTTCTCATATCACCTGCAATATGCATGACTCCCTACAGGTAAACGCAGCAGCAATGATATTGTGAAGGGGTTTTCATGTATGTCAAATAGTTTTATTAAATATAAATTGCATTTCTTTAACAGTTCAGTCTTTTCCCTTTCAAAAAAAAAAGTACTGTAGCAGTACAGTGATGCTAATACCATGGTACTCTGATATCTACAATAGCACTGCTCACATTCACTGGAATTTTTTAATTTTGTTCTAGAGTAACCCAGTCTTTGTCCTGTTTCAGATGGCAAAATTTTTCTCCATTCATTTCCTCCATCTTTAGGATTAGAATATAAAAATATTAATAAATACTAAAATAGCATTTAAATAATAAAAATTGTAGTCTCAAGTTTGTGAAACTGTGATTTATTCTTATAATCAAAATATAATTATTCTTAATCAAAATAAAATGTGACCCTGGACCACAAAACCAGTCATAGGAGGTCAATTTATACATCATCATCTTTCCATTGATGTATAGTTTATGATAGGACAATATTTGGCCGAGATACAACTATTTGAAAATCTGGAATCTGAGGGTGCAAAAAAAAAATCTAAATATTGAGAAAATTGCCTTTAAAGTTGTCCAAATTAAGTTCTTAGCAGTGCATATTACTAATCAAAAATTAAGTTTTGATATATTTACAGTAGGAAATTTACTAAATATCTTCATGGAACATGATCTTTACTTAATGTCCTAATGATTTTTGGCATAAAAGAAAAATCTGTAATTTTGACCCATACAATGTATTTTTGGCTATTGCTACAAATATACCTGTGCTACTTAGGACTGGTTTTGTGTTCCAGGGTCACAAATGCATGCTTAATATACTGTTCAAAAGTTTGAGGTCAGTAATATTATTTATTTATTTTTAAGAAATTAATGCCATTTTTCTGCAAGGATGCATTAAATTGATCACATTTGACAGTAAAGACATTTATTTAAATAAACAAATCAACAATCAATCAATCCTGAAAAAAGTATCACTGTTTCCAAAAAGTATTAAAAAGCACAAGTTTTTTCAACACTGATAATAATAATATATGTTTCTTGAGCATCAAATCATCATATTAGCATGATTTCTGAAGGATCATGTCACACTGGAGACTGGAGTAATTATGCTGAAAACTCAGATTTGATCACAGAAATAAATTACATTATAGTATATAGTACAATAGAAAAAAAAACATTTTTAAATTTGAAATATTTTTCAGAATATTAGCCTACAGTTTTTTTTAATTGTATTTTTGACCAAATAAATGCAGTCTTGCTGAGCATAAGACTTAGTTCGAAAAGTTTTAAAAAAGAAATCTTACCGACCACATACTTTTGAACAGTAGTGTGTAATTGTTTTTAAATAATAAATATATATTTTTTATGTATACATCCCACATTGTTAATCCCTTTTAAAGCAGAATTAAATCCACCGAGTTTATGATCACAAATGGGTCACGGTTCAGTGTAGTAAGGACTCTCATGAAGCTGAAAGTCAAAGTCTTTTAATATAATCCACACAAACCAATTCAGGACAGGAAGGCAGCAAACACACGTACACAGAGACGAGTCCGGACCAAGAAACACTGAACTGAATACAACTTATATGGGGAAGGTAAATGAGGATAATGACTAGACACACCTGGACATAATGACACAATCAACCATGAGGAAAAAGTAGGTCACACAAAGCACATGGGGAATGAAAACACAAAACGTCCATGGGTGTGACAATATATCTACAATAGCACTGCTCACATTCACTGGAATTTTTTAATTTTGTTCTAGAGTAACCCAGTCTTTGTCCTGTTTCAGATGGCAAAAATGTTCTCCATTCATTTCCTCCATCTTTAGGATTAGAATATAAAAATATTAATAAATACTAAAATTTCATTTAAATAATAAAAATTGTAGTCTCAAGTTTGTGAAACTGTGATTTATTCATATAATCAAAATATAATTATTCTTAATCAAAATAAAATGTGACCCTGGACCACAAAACCAGTCATAAGGGTCAATTAAGGGTCAATTCAATATATGGGGAAGGTAAATGAGGATAATGACTAGACACACCTGAACATAATGACACAATCAACCATGAGGAAAAAGTAGGTCACACAAAGCACATGGGGAATGAAAACACAAAACGTCCATGGGTGTGACAATATGAGTTTAATAAATGAGGGTCCTCGTCTTCTGCCTGCTTGGAAAGTTTATTGGTCCTTATTGTGTAGATTTTCTTCAAAAGCACTCTAAAACAGCTGTAAATAGAAAGTATTTATTGTTAAAACACAAGAAACCATTTTATATGCAGTAAAAGAGTAGCAAAACACAATAAATGTGCATGCTGGGCTAAATGCCTTTAAGTGTGCACTAATGTATGGTACAGTACATATCTATTATGTAACATTTTATAGACATGTCTGGTGACCTCTAGACAGCAAAGATGCAGTAATTGAAGCAATTTGATGCTGCTTGATGCTGAGTCAGGGAAGTACATATTTCTGTAAACTGCAATCCTGCATGTACTCTGTTGCGAGCATGAGCATGTTTAATTCATGTCATTCTTTTCCCCAGTTCACCATGTTCACCTGCTGTGCTGTTATAATTGCCATCATCCAGTACAGCAATTTCTGCCAGCTCAGTTTCTGGATGCGTTCAAGCCTTGCGACGCTTGCGGGACTCACCTTTCTCAGTGTGCTCTGGAGCCCCCCTTGCAGGTACAAACAATCACACAATGCACAAGTTTTAAACAGAACTTTTGCACACAGCAACAAAAGTGTTTTTTGTCATCTTTGAGTTAAATATTTAGAAATCCATTTACTTGAGAAACAACACTGCATAAGACTTGTTTTTAGAGAAAATGTCTTAAATATGAGAATGTATTTTGACTTAATGCAGTTTTTTTTCTTTTCCTTTATTTAAAAAAAGCAAGTGAAAAAAATGTGCTAGTACAAAAGATGAGATTTTTAGATATATTAACTGGAAAACAAATTGAAAAAGTATGGAAGCCCGTTTCCACCACTGAAAACAAAAAGGTACAGTAATAGTGGCTTTTTATCTCACAATACTGACTTTTTTTCTCAGAATTGTAAAATAAAAACTCACAATTGCAAGAAGTAAAGTCAGAATTGTGAGATATAAACGTGCAAATGCGAGTTATAAAATACTATTCTGAGGGGGAAAAATTTATATTTTCTGATATTTTCTTTTTTCTTAGAATTGTGAGTTTATACAGTATCTCACAAAAGTGAGTACACCCCTCACATTTCAGCAAAATTTTAGTATAATTTCTCAAGGGACAATAGTGCACAAATGAAACATGGATATATTTTAAAGTAGTCAATGTGCAGCTTGTATAGAAGTACAAATTTACTGTCCTCTAAATATAACTCAACATATAACCATTAATGTCCAAATAACTGTCAACAAAAATGAGTACCCCCTAAGTGAACATGTCAAAACTGTGTCCAAAGTGTCAATAATTTGTAGGGGCACCATTGTTATCTAGCACTGCCTTAATCCTCCTGGGCATGGAATTCACCAGAACTGAATGTTGGATAACTGCCGTTCGGCACAGTTTCTGAAGGGAGGGCATCATCTTCTGCTTCAGAATGTCACAGTACATGTTGGAATCCATGTTTCCCTCAATGAACCGCAGCTCCCCAGTACCAGCAGCACTCATGCAGCCCCAGACCATGATGCTACCACCACCATGCTTGACTGTAGGCAAGGCACAATTTTCTTGGTACTCCTCACCAGGGCATCACCACACATGCTGGACACCATCTGAGTCAAACAAGTTTACCTTAGACTCATCAGACCACAGGACATGGTTCCAGTAATTCATGCTCTTGCCCAGTTTGTCTTCAGCAAACTGTTTGCAGGCTTTTTTGTGAGCCAGCTTCAGAAGAGGCTTCCTTCTGGGATGACGGCCATGCAAACTGACTTGTTGCAGTGTGTGGCGTATGGTCTGAGCACTGACAAGCTGACCTTCCACTTCTGCAACCTCTAAAGCAATGCTGGCAGCACTCATGCGTCTGTTTTTTGAAGCCAGCTTCTGTACCTGACGCACAGCACAAGGACTCAACTTCTTTGATCGACCCTTGCGAGGCCTGTTCCAAGTGAAACCCGTCTTGGAAAACTTCTGTATGACCCTGGCCACTGTACTGTAACTCAGTGTCAGGGTGTTACCGATCTTCTTATAGCCTCTGCCATCTTTGTGGAGAGCAACAATTCTAATTCTCAAATCCTCAGAGAGTTCTTTGCCATGAGGTGCCATGTTGAACATCCAGTGGTCAGTATGAGAGAATTGTACTCAAAGCACCAAATTTTAACTGCTCTAAAACAAGATACACAAATTTGTATGGTCCTGTCAAGCAGACAAAAACATGAACATGATGAATAGGACATGTGGCTTTGCGTGGTTAAACGATGTATAGCTGTTATCACTTAGGGCAGGGGTCATCAAACTTGATCCTGGAGGGCCGGTGTCCTGCAGAGTTTAGCTCCAACTTGCCTCAACACACCTGCCTGGAAGTTTCAAGTATACCTAGTAAGAGCTTGATTAACTGCTTCAGGTGTGTTTGATTAGGGTTGGAGCTAAACTCTGCAGGGACACCGGCCCTCCAGGACTGAACTTGGTGACCCCTGACTGGTGTACTCACTTTTGTTGCCAGCTTTTTTGACAATAATGGCTGTATGTTGAGTTATTTTCAGAGGACAGTAAATCTTTACTGCTATACAAGTTGCACATTGACTACTCTAAAATATATCCAAGTTTCATTTCTATAGTATTGTCCCTTGAAAAGATATACTAAATTGATTGCCAAAATGTGAGGGGTGTACTCACTTTTGTGAGATACTGGGCCTCATTTACGAAACGAACGTACGACCGAAATTTGGGCGTACGGTCGTTTCTACGCAAAACTTGGAATTTATCAATATGGACGTGAGCGGTGGCTACGATCAAATCTCACGTCAGGTCTGAGCTCGTGTACGCAAGTTTTTGAGTTAGCCTGAAATTGCGTGCAGCATAGAGAATTGTATAATGACAGCATTTTGTTAATTTAGATTATTTTCCTAAACCGACAAACAAAGCTTTTTTTTTCTTTTTTTTTTTCTTTCAGGGCTTTAGCTTTATGCGCAAATAGCAGCATAAACAACAGACCATGAGGAATCACACATTGTCGTATCACGCACCTGCAGCGATTCTGTGAATCGAGAAAAACAGAAATTATAAAATGAATAAAATAAATCGGGCTACACAAAATATTTCTCTTAATTAACAGATTAACAAAAGAAAAAAAAAACAGTGCGACAAGTATAGGCCACTTTTGTTTTTGTGACACTCTTAATGCATTTTATTTGTTTTCTATAACTTTTTTTTTTAACTGACGGGGTGATCACGCAGGTGCCTCACACGTACACACACAACATTTCAGCGTTACTAACTTGACATTTCAGCCATCAATCAAACTAAAATGCAGTCAACCAAACATAAATGTTACACTGCACAATTTACAAGGTCCACTGTAAAATCAGCGTGCAGACCTGAAACAAACATTTATTGCGCATGTGAAGGGTGATATTTTACATGGATATTGGAACTCAAGTGAAGTACAAAGCCTTGTTTACATTAATAGTAATAGTTTAGTTAACCAAATGTTAATGGCAAAAATGGAAACATTTGGATGTCGAATGAGAGGCTTGTGAGTCCAATGCAGTTTAGTTTCGCTTTAATTAATTCATTTTAGCTTGACGTTGTAGCCTATTCTGTTTATAATGAATGCCACTATAGCCTAATTTGTGTTTTACTTCATAGTTTAATATAAAATTTTATAGCTACTCATTTTTTCATTCTTGTTTTGTAATACCGTTAAATTTAAAGGGTTTGTTGTGGATTAAGGAGAACTAAATAATCTATATAGTGTTTATAATATTTATAAATTTTTCGTTATATTTACTGGTATTTAATATACATATAAATTAATGCCATTGTTTGCAATTATAAGGTTAAAGGGTGTTTTTGGAGTAAGATCAATTTCTCTTTCATGAGATTACTTCCTCTTTTTGGCCGGGTTATGTTTCTCCGTGTCGTAAACTTTAGGGGCGAGGCTTCTAAACCGGGGTGTTTTTAGGGGCGTAATATTCAAATGACGATTGTATTCAGCCGCCACATTTATCAACGTACGATCTTTCGTAGGATGGGATTGACGGCATACGAATGTTTCATAAATCACACGTGAGCTCTGTCGTAAGTTGATTTGTGCGCTCGGATCTGCGCTCGTTTCTACGTTAGATTGATAAATGAGGCCCACTGTATCTCACAATTCTGACTAAAGTGACTAGTCGCAATTGAAAGTAATAAAGTCAAAATAAATATCTTGCAATTCTTGCTTTATTTCTCAGTTGCGACATTATTTCTAAGAATTTTGTTTAAGTCTCACAATTCTAAGTTTTTTGTTTTTTTTGTTATTGTAGTTTATATCACACAATTGTGAGAAAAAAAGTCAGAATTGTGAGATGAAAAAGTCACAGTTTCCATAATAAAGACATTTAAATGACTTTTTTTTCTAGTAAAAGAAGTTTTCCTTTTATTTGTTTGTTTGTTTATGTGTACTACCATTCAAAAGTTTGGGGTCAGTAAGATTTTTTATTTCTGTAAAACAGAAATGTTGTGAAATGATCACAATTTAAAATACCTGTTTTCAATTTAAATATATTTTAAAAGGTAATTTATTTCTGTGATCAAAGCTGAATTTTCAGCATCATTACTCCAGTCTTCAGTGTCACATGATCCTTCAGAAATCATAACAATATACTGATTTTTCAGGATTATTTGATATTTGAAATAGGCATGGTTTGTAACATTATAAATGTCTTTATTGTCACTTTCTATCAATTTAATGCATCCTTGCTGTATATAAATATTTATTTATCCAAGTTTATGAATTGTGATGTTTTTATTGGACTTTCATAAATTAGTTATGTTATGCTAAAACTAATCCAAAGCTAACTTTTTGCTGTCATTTTTCTTATAGCACTTGGGAACGTTTATTTTTGAGGTAAGTTTAAGACTACAGATATTACTTGTTGTTTCACATTTTAGTAGATTGATTTTATGCTAGCATACCACTTAAAAACTCTCAACCTAGAGTTTTCATTTTTGTTTCAGCAATTGTCTTTCTCTGTTTCCACCAGATCCAGTGACTTCAACAGCAGCTTTAATGACGTCCAATCCCCTGCAGAAGATTCGACCCGACCGCAGGACCTGCTCGGCCCGGAAGCTTTGGTTGCCTTCTCCCTATTGCTCCTCCTCGTTTGGTTCCTAAATCGCGAGTTCGAGGTGAACTACCGTCTACACTACCACGGCAACGTGGAAGCAGACCAGCACCGCATCAAGATCCAAAACATGCGGGACCAGGCTGACTGGCTCCTGCGCAACATCATCCCCATCCACGTGGCCGAGCAGCTGAAGGTGACCCAGAGCTACTCGAAGAACCACGACAACGTGGGCGTCATCTTCGCCAGCATTGTCAACTTCAGCGAGTTCTACGAGGAGAGCTACGAAGGCGGGAAGGAGTGCTACCGTGTCCTAAACGAACTCATCGGGGACTTCGATGAACTCTTGCGCAAATCTGACTTTTCCAATATCGAGAAGATCAAGACGATCGGTGCCAGCTACATGGCGGCGTCGGGGCTCAATACGCAACAGTGTAGCGATCAAGCCCATCCGCATGCCCACCTGCGAGCGCTCTTCGAATTTTCTTTGGAAATGATGCGCGTGGTGGACGACTTTAATAAAAACATGCTTGGCTTTAAGTTCAAGTTGCGAATCGGCTTCAACCACGGACCTCTTACCGCCGGAGTCATCGGTACCACCAAGCTACTCTACGACATCTGGGGCGACACGGTGAACATCGCAAGCCGGATGGACACGACTGGCGTGGAGTGTCGTGTTCAGGTTAGCGAGGAGAGCTACTGCGTGCTCAGTGGAATGGACTACGAGTTCAACTACCGCGGTACCGTCAACGTGAAGGGCAAGGGTCAAATGAAGACCTACCTTTACCCGAAGAGCCCAGACAGCGGACCTGTGCCTCAATACCAGCTCTCGGTCTCTCCGGAAATCCGAGCGCAGGTGGATGGCAGCATCGGACGCTCGCCCACCGATGAGATCGCCAATATGGTCCCAGCAGCCAGTGCTAGTAGAGTAGGCGCGTCGTTCTCTGTGAGCTCAGGACTTACCGGACAGGGATTCGCTGGTAGAGACTTTCCCGAGAAGACTGGAAGCAATGGTACGTCGAAGACTCAACGATCTGCCTCTGAGGTTGGCCTGACTTGCATACCAGAAACCAGCTCGAGTGCAAGTCCAGCGGTTTTCGGTAAACCACCGGGCCCGACTTTGACCTCTCCTCCTGTCCGGGCGGAAATCGCACAGGTTGTTGCAAAAATGGAGGGAGAATTTGCATACATGGGCGAAATGACAAAACTTTGACTTGAAACAAGCCAACATTGTTATCGCTGTTGGTTTTAACCCTTTAAACACAGGCTCTCCATTGAGTTTGTCGGGATAGGCGTGTTTAGGGATGTATGCTAGCTTAGATTTGCATCCACCTATGTGGAAAGTTTAAGCACACAACCTTGAAGTGTTTATAGCGCTAGCCGAACCTGGAGATACTTTCACATCTGGATGGTGGTGCGGGACCATTTCTACAATGGATACGAAATGCAGACGAGATGCATTTGGACGGCACAGACCTGAAGTCCCATCCTTAAATAGACCGCAGTTATTTCCGCTAATTTAATGTCGAATATTATTTCCCTCTAGCTTCTACTATTGTCTGCCTTTCGTGAATGGTTTTCTTTTAATGAAGTGCCTTTAGGATGATAACAATATGTATTAGGCATTTTTCAAAAAGGTTTTTCAATCAAATCTTTCGCTGAATATCTAAAAGATTTAGCATGTAAATTTGATGTTAGAACGCTTTCATTTTTGTGAAATTATTTGATATATTTTGGAATATTTGTAGATAATTTGAGTTCTCTCAGTTGGACGTTCATCAGTGAGTATTCAAAACAATTTTATAAAGCAAAACTCTGTATTGCGATGATTGCTGTTTTAAAAAGACCCAATATAAAACCATCGCGTTTGGTGCATGGCCAAAAGTGTCTGTGAAGAAGTATTAGCAAAATGTAGAGCAAGCTATGGGCTAAAATCACCTTCAATCAACAATATCAAACATTTCTATAGCGCTTTATCTTGATGCATGTATTCCTAAGTGTCTGATAATGGCCTTTCTGTCTCTTTTTTCGTGATTTTTCCTGTTGCTCTTCATTCTGCAGCTAAATGCTTGGTTGGCTGACCAACGTCTGAATTTCAGATGAAAGTTCTAAGACAATGTGCAAGTTATGCAAGTCTTAATAAAGGACAAAAATGCATTCATGCATTAGCTACTGTGACGTTCAGACTTTACACAAAATATTGCATAAAATATAAAAATGGGCAGTTAGTTTTAAGATATAGGCAGTTTGTTTACAAGTCAATATAAAATCAACACTGACCCCATTTACTCTCCTAAAAACATTCATAGTCTTATTCTGGATGATTCATTAGTGCACGTTGTTGTAAAAGCAAAAATGTCTGTAGTCTTTCACCAAAATTTAAACTTGCGCTACCGCTGAAATGACTTTTCGGCTGATGTCACCTAGGCTGTAGAGGCCTGGAAAATAATGGTAATCAGTAGCTAAATAACATTGTTTTAGGCTACTGTTGTAGGTAGTGCAGCAATTCAATATTAAACTGATTATGGCAATAATAGCAAATAGGCCTAATGATAGATTTGAAAACAACACTTTAAAATTGGATGTACTCTGGTCAAAAATCCTCAAAAATTGGAAAAAAGATGGTATCGTCTACTTCCACCGTCTAATCCTGGGGTACTCAACAGGGGGCCCGTCTGCATTCATTTTGTGGCCCGCATCATGCAGAAAATTAATGTATTTAATCAAGCAAGTCTTGGATAAGTGATAAACTGCATTTCTAAATCAGTAAAACTGCAAATATTGTCATAAATAAAGTCTTATGATGCAAACTGTAACTTCACATTTTATGTGGTTTAAATCCGGCCTGCTTGGACTCTGAACTTGAGTACCCCTGGTCTAATCAATCCCTGATGGATCAAATTAAATCCTATCCTACTTTTTTCTCATGGAATATAATGTTTCACTTAAAATTACGTCATAAGAGAGTATCAGCGTGCCATTTCATGTTGGCTTTGATTTTAATTATCGTGCGCTGACATCTTGAGTGTTAAAATTTAATTCAATTAGTTCAAATATGAAGAAATAAAACTTTAACTGTACTCAAATCTAAAGAGACAAGAAATTGTTGCCAGTTAAGTCACCATAGCGGCATAACAGTTTCAAGAACTGGCAATAATCGAGGTAACATATATGTACCCGGCCAGTCAAATGTACAGACTCATGTGAATATTAGAGTAGATTAGACCATAGCCTTGACTCTGCCTGATTGTCTTTTGATGTGTAATAGTAAAGGGTAAATTATTGTATGGGATATTAGCAAAAGGAAGTATTTTAATCTTTTTAACATTGAGCTTTGTGAGTAACTTAATCTGCACTGATACTACATACATTTTATGACTGTCTAATGATTTAAAAATTGATGTTTTACATTTTGATAGCAGTTTAGTGTCTTTGCTTTTTCCCTTACATTTTGGCTTTATGATGAGCGACCTGTATTAGTTTAAAAGGGTTGTGTGCTCAAAGATTTGCTATTGATTTGTCATGCTTCACATTCAGTGGTGATATTATGGGAATATGAGAAAATGTGAAATGTATAACTTTTCTTGACATTGCTGTGAATTTGCAATCTGCCAAGAACCTATACATTTAAAAGGGCATTGTTATAAAAGGTGATTGATTTGTCAGTATTTCTCATTGTATATATTAGTGCCTTTTACTCATTTAGAATGCATTGATCAGTCAAATAACATCATCCTGTTTATCTGTTCATTGTCATGCACTAATGCTTGTGTATGATAAATGTCTTTAGATTCAACGTGCTCTTTAGCGCTGTGCCTTTTCTTAACGATTAGCTTGACGTGTCCATTTTCACTGTATATTCCTTTTGAATGTGAACTGCTCTTCATATAAAAATGTACAGGATGAATATTGTCATTTTACTCCAAGGTGCCATGCTAATGTCATCTTTATTCAGTTTTCAATCAAATACAAAATATTTTTTATTCTGTGCTGATTTTGATACTGTTCAGTTGATGTGTTTTTGGTGACAACAAGCATAGCAATCCATGTATTTCCATGTATTTATGATATATTTTATAGGGCACGACTTTTGCTAAATAATAAAAGTGCCCTTGCTGTCTGGATGGGGAACGAGCACACAACCCTTATGGGCTCCTCTGTTTCAGAGTAGTAGAGCAATATAAAACTTGATCCAACTAAATAAGCATTACGCTTCAGCCTCCGAACTGCTGCTTGAACTTAGCTTGACGAAGCACATTTGTGTTTTTCATTGGTTATTTTTATGGAAATGGGCTGCTTATGAACTTTCCATTCCATTACTTCTGTTTGAGACTTTATTGTGAGGAAAACACATTTAGGGCAAATTAAAATGCTGAATTAATGTAAGATAACAGAAGAGCCACATTTTATTTTATTTTATTTACTATCACTTCAGTTGGCACAATTGATGATTCCAAGCAATTTGACGTAGAAAATGTGTGTATGTAAAATTTGACACACAAATGTGTGTTTTAATAGAAATATCACAAACTGGGACTTCTTGCCAAAGAGCGTATTTATTCAAGAATGTATGATTTCAAGTTTCTCTCGGTTTCTTCACTTATAAACTCAATCTGTATTCATTTGTATAAAGTTTATTTTTTCTCTCCTATGTTTGTACATATGCATTGCTCTGTGTTGACATTTAATTCATTTTTGTATTATTTATATCAATGCATGTGCCATACTGTTACATCAAAGCTAATGGATGAAAAGGGAAAGCCAATAATACAGTGTTGAAGTCTGCTTCTGTCTGTTGATTTGTAATGAATCTCAAAATGTCAATGCCTGTTCTCACAGTAGCAATATCCTGCACACACACTACCACACAAGTTTAATTTTGGGATGAACTATTCCTTTTAATCTTATTAAGCACATATTTTGTATACACACAGCTGTATTTACAAAAGTTACATGGTTAATGTATCATGGTAGTTTAATTGCACGCTACCAAGTTTTACTGCAGCACTACACTGAAAAATCCTAGCACAGATCTCTTTCAAACAATGTTTTCATTTAATTTTAATAAAGAGATGTACTAACTGTGGTATTTGTTAGCATGGTACACTTTTACTTGTAAACCACGCCCCCTAGCGGCTGTTTTGGTTACGACCGTGTGACGTACGCGTTTGCGTAAGGGGCGTGGCCGTGCAGCCCCTCCCCCTCCACAGTCTGGCTGGAAAAGAAAAAAAAACTTTTTGTATCGAAGGAATCAACAGCCGCCATCTTGTCGCGGATGAGCGTCAGGATTTCGGGAGAGCATTATATCATTTTTAACGCACCCGGCTCCATCGGAACCGGCCCAAATAGCTTCCCTGCGACGGAAAAGACAAGCCTCGGGCCCAATCGCGGATCTTTGTGGCGAATATTAGCGTAATGGAGCCGTTTTTGTGGTCGGCTGGAAAACCCCCGTATATTTGATTTCCCCCTTCAGCGCAAGCGGCGCTCCTGTGCCACTCGCCTATATTAAAATATAATTATTTGCTCTCATTTTTCATTTATATTTCCGGACTTTCCAGATTATTCGATTCGGGCTGGACATGGAGCTTGAAGGTCTTTATTTTTATTCGCAGAAAATAGCCTTTTTGAACAGACCCACTTGAAGGAACCGGGATTGATGATTTTTCTCCCCTCGTCGTTTGTTTTTAGGTTTTGACGATGATATAATTTATTTCCGTGGGGTTTGGGGTGATCATTAAGGTTAATTATGCGGGTTTTGGGTGTTGGATTATCATGGGGTGAATGGCGGTGGCGGAGCGGGGCGCTCTTGAGTCGCATTTGAGCTCCATCTGTTAATTATTGGCCCCTGATCGCTGAATAATAATAGAAAAACCCGAGGGTTGATTTGATTTATTTCGCTTTGTCCCCCCTCCCGGGCTATTGGAAGAAGCATTTATTGCTTTGACGTGTTTTTTGTGAAGCGAGAGAGCACGATGGCTGATAATCTACTGGATATGGGTCCCTCCAGCGCAAAGCGGCCCAAACTCAACTCACCTGCGCTGTCCTCCTCCGACACTCCAGGTAAGATGCTGCTGGTCACACCTGTCAAATCTGAAAGCCTCTCACAGCTCATCTGTCAGATCCGGAGGAAGCTAGCATAGCCCAGGTCTGCTGTTTTATATATAACACGCTCGCTTAGATGTCCGATCAGAAACCCTTTAGACCAGGTAAAACTATCACGTGTTTGATGAGAAATATCTCAGGCAGGGTTCAGGTAGCGATCTCACCTGTCCTGTAAGAAACCATGTAAGTCTCAACGTCAGAAACCCCTCACCTGTCCCACCAGAAACCGATCAGTTCAGGAAAGACACTAGGTTGTCCATCTCAAACCCCTACAGACCAGGTCCAGGTCTTGCTAGCGACTGACCAATCGTGCTTCATTTTTATGACCGATATCTGTTGTTTTTATGTTTCGTTTCTGAGAACTGATATGCAGAACGAAAATGTTTACAATATCTCTCTATTTTTGAAAAAAAAATAGATAGCTTAGAGATTATATATATACTTTGTTTTGTTTTTCGAAAATAGAGATTATTATTTCTGAAAAAATAAGTTATTTATTTATTTTTTACATATTTTACAATTGAGAATTGTTTGTTGGGTGCTTTTGTATACATGTCAAATGTTGTCACATATTAATAGATTTGGAATTAAATAACTGATTAGGTTGAAATGTGATAATAAATGTAAAATACATTCTAGATATGTCATGTTACTTTTCTGCTAACAAATGCAGAACTGTTTTATTTCTAAAATCCAATATAATTTTTTTATATATCTAAAATAATTTTGATGATAAACAACTAGATGATTGTTGGACAACAATACAAATATATATTATAACTATTTTATTAATAAAATACTCTTGTTGTTTGTTAATCGGCAAACCCGCTATTAAAGAACCGATAACCAATTGACAGTTGTTAAGTGTGAATATCGGTAAAATATGTCGGTCAAAATGACTTCTAGTCGCTCCCTATCTCTCACCTGTCCTGTCGGGTCAAAGCAGGTTCAGCTGAGACACTTAACCTGTCCCATAAGAATCCTCTCAAAACTGGGTTCAGGTATGACTTTGCCCCAAAACCTGGTCTATGTGATAATCTTACAGTCCGTCAGAAACTGATTGTTCTTGTCAGCGTAACTCTGCTGCATGAAGGCAGTCCCAGCAAAAGCTCTTATTTCCAGTATGTGAGGTTTAGTCTGCAAGCAGGGATGCGTTGAATTAGTGTATATGCAACACATCTGTGCACTTTAATATGTGCAACACATTGAATGTAAAATTTAATTTTTTTGCTATCACAAAATGTCTTTATAAGACATAATAATCAACTCTACGTAATAAAGATGGTGCAGAATGTGTTTTTTACTCGAACTGATAGTGACTTTTGAAGCCATTTAGCTGCTGAATGTGATCGTATTCTTATGGAATGGAATGACACTGACTCTGATATTTATCTTCATATGCTCTTTTGAGTGAGATCTTGTTACAAGTTATTCATATAGATGCGGCTGCCAAGCATCTCCGAATGCGGATTTCTGTGAGGGCTGCTAATAATCAGTGCAATGACAATTGACATCAGGCTCAAGGAAAGCAGAAGTTTTCTTTTCATCCCCATTTCACTTGCAAGTCTTCATGCACCATCTGTTGAGGTTTCACTCAGCTGAATATTACTTATGCAGAGACTGTAGTGCAGTGATTCGCAACCTTTTGGACTCGAAGGCCCCCCGTTGTTCAACAGAATATTCGAAGCCTCCAAGAAATATGATTTCAGTTTAGGCTACATCTTGATTAAGCTTTTTAATTTAGGGTTAGATTTTTAGTATGTTAATATTTACACATGTAATATTTTAATGTCAATTTATTAATTGAAATATGAAATAATACATTAAATATTAAGTAGGGCTGAACGATTAATTGCATTTGCGATATGAAAACGTGATTTTTTCAACCGCAGAGGCTGCGATTACTCTGGCCTCGTTTACACTGCAGGTCTTGATGCTCAGTTCCGATTTGTTGCCTATATCCGATTTTTTTTTTTTGGCTGTCCGTTTACACATTTTTTTCAATTGTGACCCATATCCGATTCATGTGTTTACACTTGCCGTACCATCTGAAACGTTCCGCATGCGTTGTTGTCATTAGCGCTTCCACACGTGCTTCCTCCCGAGAATAATGTGACCTGTGCTGACAAAACGAGTTGAGCAAATTTGAAAAATGAGATATTTTTATTTTCACTTTCTCCAATAAAAGACCTTCATGTGTATGATTTTTTGGAATCGGACAAAAAATGACTGCTACACCCGTTTAAAGTCAACATTACAATCATTACAAATAAATTGATTATTAAAACTACAAAAGCATTTTAATGAATTGCTACGAGTGATTTCATCTTTTCTTTTGATAGATAACATTGAAACAGACGGCCTACTGTAATGCACGAATCATAAAGTTACACATCAGATGTTTTTCCCCATCAGTTCCCCAAGCGTTCACTTAAGACAGAACAGATTATGTTTGCAGGAATATTGAAATACTGTAATTCTGTGTATTTATTGGGATCGCGCGCCGTCAGAAGCGCTGTTATGCGCACTCTTCAGATGACAGTCAGCGCGAGAAGTGAGCGGAGAAAAGGTAATCCTCTCAGAAAATAAACAATTAAAGATACTTTTAGATGTTTAATTACTATTTGGAACATTGGGATGGCTAAACGAGGGCTTAATGAACAAATTTTTGTGAAAACCTCAAATTCGACTAAAAGCTAAATTTTTCATTTTTTCATTTTTTTTTTGGCCTGTAGCTCAAAATAGCCCGTGCGCATTTACACTCATTTTGCCAGCATGGGTCCCATATGACGTCATTAAACCGCGGAGAAGTACCAAATTGTTGCAGTTTTAATGACGTTCAGAACGCGATGCCTCAGAAAATCTGATCTGTATCTATATCCGAATGCATGCGTTTTTTTTCCTGTTTACACTGTCATAGAACAGATCCGATCTGTGTCACATATGAGCAAACAAATCGGAATTGGGTCACATTTAACTGACAGTGTAAACGAGGCCTCTGTCACGTGACACACAAGAGTAAAGAGGTGTGTTCGACTTGAAGACCGATCAGTGTATGACATCAAAGTACAGCGAGAGAAAGCATAAGGAGACCTCTGCTCTCTTATAGCTCTCGCGGTACTTTGATGACACACAGCGATCGGTCTAGCAGCGCTGCTTCAAGTCGAACACATCTAAGCAGTCTTCAGAGGAAGCATCAAGTTGGCACGCTACAGTGTTGCCAAGTCCACGGTTTACCTCCAAAAACGTGATATTTAGCCCCTGAAATTCAAAACTTACCAGGGAAACCACTTCAAAAAATGTGTATTTTATCCCCCGGAATGCAAGTTTTACTGGTGGACCCCCCTTGAAATGCGATTGAGCTAGTTTTGAGTAGCAATTGGGTAGGTTTTGTTGTGAAAACCTGGCAACCCTTACACGCTACACACGGAAATGTTTGAAAGTGTATATATATATATGAACGTACTTCAGAACGGCACATGGAAATTACTCGAGCAGTAACAGTGTTACGGTGCATTTCATTACTGAAGACTTCGACCTTAAGATAATATAGGCTATATAATAAGGTTTTATATATATATATATTAGGGATGCTCCGATCGATCGGCCGGAGATCGGTATCGGCCGATAATCGCATTTTTTGACTCGATCGGTACTCATACATTTGGCCGATCTCACGTACCGATCGCAATTTGATGACGTCAACGCGTGACGACGAATGTGATGCGTGGGGGCATATGGTGCAGTCATCGTCGGTGTAAAAGTGCTATGACGTTTCGAGAAACAATGAAAAATTTGCTGTATGTTTTGCATGATGATATGATGAATGGATGGTTCATTTTTAACAGCAGATTCAGTTAGAGCTGATCTGTGCATCACTGCACGCATCTGCGGAGCGCAGGCTTACGGCTCCACGGGAACCGGAGCTGATCGCGGCCGCCCTGTGAACATTTCTTTATAAGACAAAATATCATCTTTGGCCATATTAGCCTACTCGATAGCATTAACAGAGGCTTTACTCCTTTTAAACTTTATCTGTAATGTCACCGTTTCTGTCACTGCAACTTCCCGATCAGGCGAACACACACACACAAATAAAATCGTCTGCCTAATGAATAAAAAAAATAAATTAAAAAAATATGTAATTAACATTGCATCATTTATGATTTATTTTATCCACCCGCAAATAATCATAATGCATTTTTTTTATTACCCGACCCGCGGATTATCCGCAGCGCCCGTAGATAACCGTGATCAAACTACTCCGTTTTGTTCTTTCAGTAGTTTAAATGTTTCAATTTCTTTTTTCCTCTTCAGTCTTATATTGGACAGTATTAAACCTTATGAGTTACATCAGACTTCTCCGTATTGGAGTTTAAATGTTTCTATTTATTTTGTCCTCTCTCTAACATTGGATAATCAACTTTCTCATCTTGAGCAGAAAAGAAAGATAAGTTTCAAAGTTTAAATTCCAACCTAGCCATCTAACAATTATTTATATATATATTAGGGGTGGAACGGTTCAACTTTTTCACGGTTCGGTTTGTATCACGGTTTTAGAGTCACGGTTTCGGTACGATTCGGTATGTTTAGGGAAAAACTATACTGTCAAATAACAATAAAGAAAATAAGAATAATCTATCTAACTACAAGCAACAGCACAAAAAAAATACAATAGAGTAAAGATACAAAAAATAATCAGTGATTTTCATTTTGTTTTAGTTTTTTTTTAGGCAGGTCTATAGCATTAGTTTTTAGGTACAGAAATTGAATAAAGTAATCAAGTGTAAAACAGCATTGCATATTTGACTGTATAAATTAAAGATTAATCTTTATTAAAGTTACAAAAGCGATTCAATCAAGAGCAGTAAGTGATTTCCTTGTTGTTGCTGTTTGACTAATATTAAGAAAGTGCTGTCACTTTAAGAGAATGCACTGATCCAGTGCGCTGATACTGTACGTTCAGCCGGCTGTGTCTGCTAGGATACTTACCAAGATGGGCATTTTGGCATCATTTTTGTGTGAATTTGTCCATTCAAACAATACTTCAGAGAGAGCTTAATATTTGCGCGCATCTAATGAGCGCAAGCACAAATCTTCCCATTGCGCGCGCGAGCTCGCGTCCTCTGGCTCTTAAATGTTTAAACTGGCAAAGTTTATATAAAACACAGATATCAACGTGTGCTGTTCAGGTCTCACCTGTGCGCGCGCGCTATCAGCACCCGGGTTATGACGGAATAAATGACAGCTCATAATCCAGCATACGGAACTCGCATTGAACAAAAGTGAATGGTTTGTCCACTTTTTTTTTTTTTCATGGCTGTTATTGTAATGTACTGGGAAGCCAGAATGCGCATCCATTAACAGAAACATACATTAGCCGAACCCTGTTTGTTTTACGTGTTATTTATAACAAACCATATTACAGATGCGTTGTCAGATTTAAGTTGAACCGCGGTCCTAGCGCGTGCCGAACCGTGTGTGGAGAACCGTTCGGTTCGGTTTTTTTCCGCGAACCGTGCCACCCCTAATATATATGTATATGTATGTTCTTAGCCTACAGTCTATAATGCTAAATGTAGATCAGAAATGTCCTGTTACATCTGGTTTGAGTCGTAGGTTATAGATAGATAAATAGTAAGAAAAATAACTATATTTGCAGCATTGTTTTTTTTCCTGCTGTATTTTAGTGAAAGCAATCTATAATTTTGCCTCTCACCGTGTTTCTGTTGTTGTTAAAATAACCGTGGCAGCTCTTGAACTTGGCGCCGGTGCACGTCCAGAGAGAGAAAGCGCACGGAGCTGAAAGGGCTTGAATAAAGCGCGTTTAGCTTTAGATAAAAATACGAGGATATAGCGCTGAAAGATGTTTACCTTAAACGACCCTGAGCGCTTATGTGATCAGCTCCGCTGTTTTGATGCGCTGCTCACTTAAAATGTTGCTGCTGTGACGGCTCGCGGTCCGGATGGATGCCGGGGTGCGGATGCACTTATAGAAGTATTTAAGGATAAAAGACTCGAGTTGCTTTTAAAATATTCACAAGTCCTTTTCCTCGAGTCGAGTAAAGTCTGGAGTCATTTCAGGTAAAGTCAAGTCTGAAGGCTAAAAAAAATGCAACTCGAGTCCGAGTCACTAACTGGAGTGCCCATCTCTGCCTTGTGGTGCATCAGACACATTTTGTTTTCATTTATTTTTGTCATAATGTTATGCATAAACACAATTTTAAAGGAATATTAAAATGTTCACTGTATAAGGAATAATTTTTGTGATTATTTATATAACATTATTACATATGTCATATAAAGCTTGAAGCATCAGAATCGGCATCGGTATTGGCCGATCACCATGACAAGAAAACGGTACTCTGTATCGGCTGCAAAAATCCTGATCGGAGCATAGACCGTGTTTAAAAAGTGCAATCCACATGTTTACACATGTTTATTACAGTGACTTTGAATTACCTAAATACTGATTGTGGTAAAGCAACAGATTTGTTTTTATATTTCTGCTATCTACTTTAGTTTGTGTGATTTGTTACTGACTTTCATATTAATGTTTACACCAGGCTTATTTGTCAGTGCTTTGTTGTCATAATTATTACATGCTTACAAGGCTGGAAGTTCAATAAATCAGTCAATATAGTACTGTGATTGTAGTTGTTAAATATAAATGTCATTCATATCAATTCATGCATCACCTAATGTCATCGTAACATATAGGCCTGGCCTACAGAAAATAACATTTATGTTTAATCTATCTAATATTATGTTGGTCATACTATACAATGATTTATTGCTTGTCTTTGTTGAACAATACAGAACATAAAGAACTTTAAAAAAGAATTGCATATTAAATCGCAATCGCAATATTGGTAAAAAAAAATCGCAATTAGATTATTTTCCAAAATCGTTCAGCCCTAATATTAAGTCAGACTGCAGATGTGAAATTATTTCTTAAGCATGTTACCGTTTCAAGATTTTGTGATTTACCAGTTCATTGTATGAGACAAATATTAGATGGCATGATTCAACGTTAGGATGTGTAGGATTGTAATTATGAATGGATGGTTTCTCTAGTCATTGTTTATAGGAGCAGCCACCCACTTGATAGCATCATAGCAGTGAGTTTTGCACAGACGAGCATTACTCATTCTCCAGATGATTTCTTATTCAAATGTGAAATTGTTTAAAATTTAATGATAGGCACTAGAAAAATGAAGACACATTTAGTAATTTCAGTAGTCTTGTTTTAGTAAGCCGAATGTAGCATGCCCCTTCTGGTTAGGATTTCAGGGGACATCCTAATGGGTTACTTGTGAAGCAGCATGTTTTGTGTTGCAGAAAGTAGCATTTTGTTTAAGAGCATAACTTAAGACTCGCATCAGGAAATTCCACAGCTCAGCATGGAGAGATCTGTTATTTCCTGTCTCCCTAATTCCTCCCATGTTTTTGGATTAACATGCAACTTTAAGTGCACTATGTAGTTTATTTGACACAAAACTATCCATTTTCTGAATCTGACGTAAGTGGCAAAAGCCGCAATCGTGATGCTAGAGTGGAGTCATGGACAGTCGCTAATAGGGCTGGGTATTGAGACAAATTTCACAATTAGTTTTGATCTCGATTCTATACTGATTCATTTGGCAATCAGGTGCAGTACATGTAAAAATAATCTCTTAACTAATGCTGTAAAAGGTACAATAAATCCTGTCAGTTTGTACATTACTATTTTTAAGTGATTTGTAAGCAACATTTTAAATTGTACACAAGGCAGTTTTTATCATACGATTTTAATTGAATTCATACATACATTAAAAGTATAGTTCATCCAAAAATGAAAATTACCCTATGATTTACTTTTAAGGGTGTGTAAATCATGGGGTAATTTTCATTCTTGGCTGAACTATCCCTTTAAATATCGAAGAACAGGTTAAGTAAAAAATATAAATATGTAATGCAGTGTAATATTTAGCTTTCTATTTTTTCTAGCTAATTATTGAGTTCAAGGCCGTTGAATGGATTTTCTAAGGTAAACATAAGGTTACGCGACATTGACTATGTTTACATGCGCACGAATAATGCGATTATTTCCAATAATCAGAGTAAGGACTTAATCGCATTATGATGTTTACATGTCAAGAGCAAAGATCTTCACTCCCGTTTACATGCACTTTCCATTATTCTTATTATTTGTTAAGAATTGTGGTAAATTTTTTACTGCCATTATTCACATACCCCACTGCACAGCACAAATGATGGACTCAGAAAGAGCAGGTATGTTACTGGCCTCTGTTTTAATTTATTTACGTCTAATGCAAAATTATTTTGTATGGTTTTTGGCTTTTTCGGCACCATAGAAATGTGATGGCAATTCGTTTGCCTACGGTGCCGTCGTGTTCTACTCGCCGTTTCTGGATGAGGGTAAGAGTAGGGCTGTCACGATTATGAAATTTGACTGACGATTAATTGTCTAAAAATAGTCACGCTATTGCGATTAATTGTCTGTTTTAGGGCTATGGCGATTATCACGATTATGGTGTTAACGTGTTCACGTTTTTTTTTATGGCTTTCATTATATAATTTTGATTAATTTAAGGGTTCAGTAAATAATTATGATGTTATCTTTTAATCTTTTTGTAGTTATTATTTTGCAGTGTAAGATTACAAAGAGTATTCCAAATTCTAAGAATCGGCCAATACCGATCCAACAGCAGCGCTATTTTTTTTTTCTACCACACAGAATATCAATAATGTGTTTGTGGAACTAATAGTCACACTTTTTTTAAACCCATTGTTAAACACAATCCACTAAATACTTTCTCATTACAGAGAAAAAATACATTTGAATAAACATTATATAAGCTATGAAATTAAACTAGCTGACTGTATAATTTAGCAGCAAAAACTATCTTGAAAAAAAAATCTTCGGTGCACATTATACGATTTAAACAAGTTTATTGTGTTAACTACAGTATTTGTTTTCTTACAAAATACATTCACAGGGCTCTAGACTCATTCTTCCCACTGGTCGCACTTGTGCGACTAACTTTCTCAGTTGGTCGCACGAGCACGTCATTTGGTCGCAATTTTTTATTTATTTTTTATTTTTGATGCAACATTTGATTAATCAATGCATGCTGATGATCTTTTATCATAGTTTATAGTTATATGGTAACGACAGTGTTCAACATTCAACCCGTTCTTTTTCATCAGTATTATTTGTGATTTAAATTTTGTGACAGGAATTCCTTTTTTTGCTTTCACTTTCACAATCTTGGTGTCACGCTTTACAAGAAAAGATAATTGTCTGTTTTGCTTATATCTATACACCTTTCACTTTTTAAGACTAAAACAAAAGATGGATTCATTGTTATTCTTAATTAAAAAGCACAACAATAAAACAGTACGTTACAATGACAAACTAGCATAACATTTATTAACAAAAACGAATAAGACGAGGCATGGCATAGAATACATCACATGCTGTATTATACCGACTAATACATAACAGAATGTTTAGCAAACACTGAGGAATCAAATAATAATAATATAAAAAAAATAAGGAAAGCCTCCATAGTGTAACGTGAGGTAAACAGCAAAGATAACAAGCTTTTCAAAACGAAAACAAAAAGAAGTAAAACTAAACTGGCTGTCGCTGACAGGACTTGCATGTTTTCTCTACAAGAATACCAACATGTTCACCTTCTCTGTTTTAAGAAGCGGTCTTTCATTTTAGTTTGAAAACCAAATCCTCCGTTGCGCTCCGTCCGCTGCGCGCACCTTCGCACTCGTGCTGTGAAACCAGGCTCTACTGAAGCGCTCGCACGTGATCAGTGAAATCTTTCTCCTGCTACAATATGCTGCGGCTGGCAGCGCGCGTGATTTGGAGCAGCGCAGACCATGCACTCGCACAAGTGCGACCATGTCAAATTTGTACTCGCACACTCTCAAAAAATGGTCGCAGTCTAGAGCCCTGATTTATGAAAATAAGACAGAAATCATGAGAAAAAGAAAGGCTTCTAATAGTCTTTCTGTGTGGAAAACTTTGATAATGTGAAATGCTTCAAACAGAGCGGCACAAAGCTCTTATGCACATCCAGGGTACAGAATGGTGCACTTGAAGCAACACGGAGTCGCAGCACTTATGCACATCTAGGGTGCAGAATGATGTGCTTGAAGCAACATAAGTCACAGCGCGCTGCACTCCAGGTACAAACAAAGAGAAGAGAAATAAGAGAGCAAGCAAGGTCATTTTATTCGTATCCCCAGACCTTTATCTACACATCAAGTACTATAATGGGAATATATCATCTTGGAGAGAGAGTTTTACCATTCTGACTGTAACTGAACGTGACGTGTTGTTTGAATGCTGAGCGGAGAATGACTGACTGCTGCAGCAGAAGGAAGATGAGTTTCTGTAAACTTAACTTTAACAATGTAAATATAATTCTGTCCCTCACATGAAAACCAAACTGGTGCTCTTCTGTTTCTTTTGGTGTATGACTCCCCCTTGTGCCGTATAGAAAGCACAATAATCAGGTTGTTTCAGAAAACCATGGTTAGATCAAATAATTGCAATTAGATGGATATTTAATTATCGCGACAGGCCTAGGTAAGAGACTGGTGGCAACGAGTTGTTTTCCCCAGAAATGAGATGCTTGCTTCCCCGCCATCGATTCTAATCTGTGTATTATTACAGGTGCATTTCACATCATTCATGTCTGTCACAAGCACATGCACACTTTGGTCAGAGCGGCAATACTGTGATTAAGGTGTTTACATGCCTGTATATTTCGATTAAAATCAGCATACACCACCTATGTTAATGCGATTATGCTTGCTGCGATTATGAGTTTAATCGCATTATTTAGATCGAAGTATTGCGTTTACATGAGGTAAAGTTTAATCACAATATTGTCAAAATCTCATTATAATTGCATTGAGGATGCATGTAAACACACTCATTGTTTACAAGCGGTTGAAATATGATTGAGCGACATGAGACATGACACATTTTGCTAAATTTTACTTTTTCTTTCAACGCCTTCTGATGTTCATTCATGTTCATTTTGTGCAGTAACTAATAGTAAAACAGAAGAGATGATCGGTTCACATGGGCTCCACGCTGCTGCTTCTGCTGAGGCTACAGCAATCTGTCACACCAAATTAAAGCGTGCCAAACAGTGTTTATTGCTTGCATTTTGTAATAAAATTAACAGAATTTGAAAGCTTAGACCAGGGATGGGCAACTGGCGGCCCGCGGGCTGTATACGGCCCCCAGTGTCTTTTAGTACGGCCCGCTGCATTATATTACACTCGGATGATCAATTTTAAAAACATTTGAAAAGTAAGTCACGTAAAGATTGCTTTCAGTTTATGATGTTAATACTATCTCCAATCAGGAGAGGTCGCTAGTTTCCAGCCGCTCCCCATATTATTTTCAGCGCAGTGTAAATATTAACTAACGTTAGCAAATAATAAATGAAAAACAGACCATGAAAACAGTATTTTCCAATCAAGATGGTTAACGGATTATCTTTTTTAACAAGTTCAAGGGGATACCTATATGTTTGGATTGTTTGGAAATCTGTATTTTTATTTAAATCGCCATCACACCACTGCTCACAGACAACGGGACGCCAGAGTTGCACTTGCCTCAAATTTCAAAGGTAAAATGCATAGTCAACAAATGCTTTTTACCAAATGCATGACAGAAATGTTTGCACTGAACTATGTTCTTAGGTTTTCTGCGGATCCTTAAAAAGTCTTCAGTTTATTTGTTTAAATTTATGGCCATGAAAACTTCTAAATGTTACAAAAATTCTAAATTATAAGAGGTCTTAAATTTGGGGACGGAAAGACGAGAATTGCTATATGGATTAATATGACGATTAAACTTCAAAAGGCTATGATTTCACTGAATAAATATGAGCGCTGCACGTTTCAAAGTCAAGCGCTGCTGCTTTGTTGTGTACTGTGTAGGGTTGGATACCGTTCACATTTGAACCGGTACCGGTATCGGTATCTAGAATTCGGTACCGGTACCCAACGGTACCTTTTTTCGGTACTTTACTCTGTGTAATAACAAAAACATTTATTTCAGTGAAAAAATAAGTCCAAAACTCTCAATTTCAACATTTTGAACAATAGGGCCCTACAATTTTTTTTTTTTTCTTCCAGAATTATTTTTTTTTTTTCTGATAATCAAATGAAGGCATGAAACATTTATTTATTTTTAATCAAATGAAAATGAAGCCCTTTTATTTTTTGCCAGACAAACAGAGGTTTACTGTTAAAATGAATACATGGTAGAAAAATTGTGTGAATATACCTTTAAAAAAGTTTTAATAATTGTATTTTTTCTACAAATAAGTGGTTAATGTAGTTGTAGTAATTATTTTTATCATTTAATTGTTTTATTTAAATTTGACAGTAAATTGAATATATAAAGACATACATTATATTGTACAAAAGTAATACAAGAGTAATATATTTCTCTTACATGTTAAACCGCACTTTTATTTTGACAGGTTGCCGTGAAGTTTCTGTGTGTATACAGTATGATTTGATGCTGGTTTCAAATGAAACGGTGAAATTCTCATGAAGTGACTCTCACAGCCTGTAAGTTCATGTCATGTAGTGAGATGCAGAGGCCGAAAATCACCACGAGTTCACGTGTGCTTCAGTATTTGTGTAGTAAGCAAAACCGCCGATTTAAACCGTCTTTTTGCGTTTTAATATTCACATACACTAGTTCATATCGCGATTCGAATTAAGTGACAGACCTTCTTTTATTCATCGAAAAATTGACGAGTTCCGTGGCATTCCGCGCTTTAGAGTAAATTCCGTTTTTATGAATGGACTCTGCATCCTGTCCGCGTTTTCGCGGAAACCATATGACCCTAGAAATGTAAGCACACTTCAGAACATTTCAGTTTGCCCTGCGTGTTGTTTTAAAGAGGTGCAGGGGTGACATCATGTCACTGGGTCTCTCTCTCTCTCTCTGTCTGTCTGTCTGTCTCTCTCTCTCTCTCTCTCTCTCTCTCTCTCTCTCTCGTATGCGCCCAAATGCGTTCTCAGGTACCGAAATCTGGTACCGAATGATTTGATGTGAATCGATACTCTGTAGTACCGACGCAATTCGGTATGTACCCTTAAAAGTACCGAGTTCGGTACCCAACCCTAGTACTATGGTTACCGGGGAAACCGGTATATTCTGCCGTTCTGAAAGTGAAATCTGCTGCCAGAGAACGAATATGCATTTTTTTTTTTTATTAAGCCCTTTTTAACTGTCCTCTTAGGTTGTTTTGAGAATATTCTGTAGGCCACTAATAATAAAAAAGGACCTCTGTACATTTGTTTGTTGCAAATTTACAGACAATGCAATTGAGATGTTTACATTGACTTGTTGGGTAATATGTATGTCAACTGACAACAAAGTTTCCCTTCTGAACTAGCATAACTGCAAAAGTTTTATAGTTAAAATCTTTAAAAACAAATTACATTAATTATACTTTAATTTCTTTCAATAAAAAGGAAATTGAGCAAGATGTGTAAAAGGTGTGTGGACGTGGATTAGTAATCTGGCCCCTTGGTAAAAAGGAGAAAAAATGCTGGCCCTCGTCACTCTCAAAGTTGCCCATCCCTGGCTTAGACTGTTTCATATCAAAAGTAGCAAAACACAAATTATTGCGATTTATTGGATGGGCGGTATAAATGATGATTCATTATAGGGATAGTTCACCCAAAAATGAAAATTGTCATAATTACTCACCCTCATGCCGTTCTAAACCCGTAAGACCTTTGTTCATCTTTGGATTACAAAATAAGATATTTTTGATGAAATCTGAGAGCTTTCTGACCCTGCATAGACAGCAATGTAATTGTAACGTTCCCAGGTCCAGAAATGAAACAATAACATTGGTAAAACATTACTCTTACCTGTTGGTTAACACTGGGTTTGTGTTTTTATTCGTCTTTATTATCTTTTATTATTATTTCAATTTTTAATAGAGATTTAAAATATATTCACTATAATGCTTAAATTTATTAAAACAAATTTATGTAAGGTTTTTAACACATTATGTAAGGTTTGTGCCACGGCTGCTCTTAACTAACAGTATTGGTGATTACCAAAGTCATTTTTAAGCTTTCTGTATTGGTTAGTCCTCCAATATGCATAAGCTTTTTAGTAACAGTAGTAGGCTATTTCTAATGCTATGATATAATTATTGCTGTTATCTATGAAAGAAAGGCAGAGCACTTCATAGTGTTTTTTTTTTAGATACCCAAGAACAGTCAAAAAGTACATAAACAATGCCAGCAAGAATGCAAGCTGTTACGAGGCCATTTTTGTTATTATGTGACTAAATACTAATTAGTTGTTTCAGTTTGTAATTTGCCTATTTAATGACAATAACATTTTTAGATTTAAACAGTTTTTTGACAGATTCCTAAATTCTTTGTGTTTTCTCTTTATGACAGGTGGTCTAATAAATTAAGCACTGTATGTTTTCATAGCATTCAGTTGGCACGTTTGTTTGAAGGACATTTGGCAGAATGTGGAATAGTGTCTTTGTCAATAAAATAAAAACATATTTTAAACCTGATTAATCAAAAGAATAATAGGCCAACTAATCGATTATCAAAATAATCGTTAGTTGCAGCCCTACTCGATAGTATCGAGGCAATTCGGTCGGTGCCTAAAAAGTATCGAACTCAATACCAAGCCCTAATAACAAATAACTTACACAAAGTTTAAGTAGGTATTAGGGTTGTCACAATACCATAAAAATGTCTTACGATACTATACCAAGTAGTATCACGATACCAAGTAGTATTGTGTTAATTTAAAATTAAATTCTACAAAATTAATCAATTTCATAAATAAATGGATGTAAATGAAAACAGACAATATTTTTTTCTGAATACTTAATTAATGTGAATGAATGACTGGCTATTGTTATTCATGAAATGATCTAAACAAAACTCATCTTAGCACTGCACAGAAGCTGCATGAAGTGACATTTAGATGTGCATTTATACATTTAGACTGTATTTATAATTGCATAAATAAAGTTATGAGATTAATGTTTTAAATACTAAATTCTGAATATAGAAATATGTTGGAAAATAATGTAATATGCCTACTTTTAGATGGGAAACTTAAAACGGCCAGCAGGTGGCAGAAGTTCGTGATTGAATCACTGAGTCATTCAAACGATTCTTTCAAAACGGCTGAATCCTTCAGAAGCGAATCAAATGACTGTTTTTATGAATGGCTCAGTGAATCAGTGATTCGCCCAAGCCAACGCAGATTTGGATTCAAACACAGAAACGAAACAAAAACAGCACTCTTGCTCGTGTCATATTGCCGAACTGTCAGGAACATTTTGCTCGCATATCTTGACATTTCCAAGTTATTATAACATAACATTATAAATGAATAAAAATATATAATGATTGATAAGAACCAAGTGCAAAGCCGCTATGTTGATGAATGGAACTGCGTTCGTGATCGCAAAAATGCTTCCAGAAACGAACTATTACACCTGTTCTAGAAGTGGTCAAATGAATAAAACTGTGAGAATACGTTCTTGTAAGATATTATGATGTTGAATAAGTGATGCTTGAGCTGCTGTTTTTTAAAATGACATCAGACGGTCTGAATCAGACCCTTTCTTCTGATAAACTGCAGCATGAACAACGACGTGCAAGTGCAACTTCTCATTGCAAACTGAACCGAAGCGTCGGGAAACACTCAATACAATATAAAGCATATACACAGACTAAACTACACAGAGCACAGCAGAAAGACATTTGGCAATCAACTTGTAATGTTTCTGCTGGCATGCATGTTCAACGTTTGAACGTTTTAAACCGTGTTCCTGCCGTGCATACTACATATCTTACGGTACTACCATATGGACGATACTACCGTTTAAATAATGGCACCGCGGGTATTTTTAAGCTTTATCGCGATACTACCGTAGTACCGGTGTATCGTGCAACCCTAGTAGGTATACAATACTGAAAATAAGTAAACAATGTGGAACCAAATAAATAGCCTACGAAATGTGGAACGTTTATTAGCAAAATGAATAAAAAAGCTTTGAGGCATGGCATACACCTTGATGTAACTATAATAAATTACATGAAGTTTAAATAAAGTAAAAATCAGCAAACATTGTCAAAACAATTAAATAAATGGGAATATATATATATATATATATATAAAAAAAACTTCCAATATCACCTTAGATAAACGGCAAAAGTCAGCAGGCTTTTCAAAATTCAAAATATTGCCAAACGGGCGCTTTCACATTTAGTTTCAAAACTAATAATCTTCTATTGACTTGTCTGTCTCACCTCACTCTTCTTGTCAGTCAGCTCAACTCACTCTCCTCACGTGATAAATTAAATCTGATCTGTAATGCGACTGTCGTTCAGCATGCGGCATTGACCAGCCGCGTTCAATTTTTAATTGTAGTGTCTGTAGTGTCTCTAACTGAACTAAATGTTTTTATTGCTATAAAAAATCTAAACGATGGTGAGGGGCTTCACCGTAAAACCGTCAACACAGTCTATCGCAGCAAGCCTAGTCTGGAACGACTTGAGGGTGAGTAATTAATGACAGAACTTTCACTTTTGGGTGAACGAACCATTTACGTTTTGTTTACACATCAACTGAAAACAGCATAGATCGATTTTTGGGTCTTAAGAATCGATATTGGTTCATCAAAATAAGAATTGATTAGAAATCCAGAAATTGATATTTTTAAGCCAGCCCCAGTTGCTAAGGTGTGTTTGAAGCGCTTTTTAGCGTGTTATGATGCTGGACTTATTAAATCACGGTAGGGCTGGACCAGAATATTCGATTATTCGAATATTCGTTCGTGGGTTGGCATTCGATTTTCAATTTTGAGATTCGAATATTTTTTTTTTTTTTTTTTTTTTTTTTTTTTTTTAACACCTGGCATCCCCTGCGAAACGGTTCTCAACTTGTCCGCCTGGCTGAACATCTGCAACAGACCGTTCGCCAATGAAAGACGTTCGTGCTGACCTATAGCATGCATATATTTCATTTAAAAATCTTCTATTATAAGCGTACTTGCCGCACATCTACATTTGAAATAATGAACTTGAGCACGCAAAAGATGCGACATGTGAACGGACCCTCTGCTATCACAAAACCGAATGCGATTTGTGCGTTTTCTTTGTCAACTGCCCCGAGATGCGAGCGAAAGTCTTGGATCAGCGTGCAGTAGCTCTTGTATTGCAGACGAGATGCACTGATGTGAAGACGCTTTGAGAGAGTGAAAGAGAGAAGACGCGGTACAGCTGAATCACTCACACTGTTTTCAAATGACTGATTAAATCTGATAGTTTGTGTGGATTTTATTTACTCATATAACCTACATGCTATGTTCAATAAATGTTTTATTTATTTACAAAAGGAATTTCCCACTGGAAAGATACGCTTGTCTTATACTTTTAATGAAGATGATTGTGTTGAGTGTCTGTGACTTACTTTCAGTTTCATTCACGGCAGTTTGCGCGTCTCCTTACTGAAGAGATGCTCAGCTACTCGTCTGCGGTGATTCATGTTGCATTAGCGCAGTCATATCTTAATGTCGTATAGCCTATAACACGGTCTCACACGTTTATTATTTTTACATTTTGGGAGGAGTAAAATTCACATATGTGGATTCAACAAACAGATGCATTTACAGTACACATATCCAGTTCGTCTGGAATGCGGCCCAGATCACCTCCTGAAGTGGTTTGAGCGATCGGATTTATATTACAAAACGCATGAAGTGACCTGATGTAAACAGCCCCTATATATATTTTCATGTTATTTTTCATTAAAATGAAGTTGTCTAGTAGATTGTTTAACACACAAAAGAGTGACACAGAAGTACAGAAACTCTACATTGATTTAAAAAAAAAAAAGGGAAAAAAAACTGCGCTAGGATCGGATCGGAATTGGCCGATACTCAGAATTTGCTGGATCGGATCTGAAAAAATGGTATCGTTGCATCCCTATTAATAATCGGCCCATGTGTTAACCTCTCTTCCGATAAGTGCACACTACTCTGCAGTAGGGCTGTCAAAATGGCTGAAAAACTAAATTCGAATTTTGTACCTAAATATTATCAAAATTCGAATTATATTCGAATTTAAAAGGCATAGTTTCAGTTAGAGGAAAAAAGCTTTTGGCTTCTCCCCTGAGGCCACAAGAGGGCGCATCGAGCTAAATATGACTAATTCACTGTTATTCAAAGCATAAAATAACACGACTATCTTTGGATAATGTTTAACCATATATAATTAATTAAATTGCTTAAACAATTAGAAACAAAAAAGCATCATGTATATACACAGTTTAATACAAAGCACGGAAAACCAATCACAAAGAGTAACGTTTTTTTTCATTTAAAAACACGAGATGCAGTGGAATGGGGAGAGACCCGTCCCGCCATAAAGTTTTGAGACATGTTTTTTCAAAGTTGAACTTACAATAATTTTAAATCGCTTTCGAAATATCCGACTCTCTTTTGGGAGACACGAGTGCAACAGTGATAGATGTCCCTCTAGAAAATGTGATACATTTGCGTTCTGTGTGAATGGCTTGGTTTCAGTTTTGACGTAAACATCTCCACATTGATGTTCTCTTTTTCCGCAGTATTTTGAATGAACAACGTAGCCAGTGGGTTCAACTGGATAAGTTAAAAAAAGCATGACAATGCAATGACACCTACCTACATCTTCATCGCATCTCGTGCGCCACTGATAAGGCTGCCTGACGCACACCTAAAATTCGAATGCAACGTTTTGCAGTCGAATGTGGATTTTTTTTTTTTTTTTTAAATAGACTAATATTCGAAATGCGAATTTTTTATTTATTTTTTGACAGCCCTACTCTGCAGCTGTAGTGTAGCTGTGAGCTGCATTGACTGTAATGTCAACTGAACGGCAACACATGCACGTGTCCTGTAGTATGCATGCTAATTTGTGGGTTTGTGTTAAGTCTTTGTGGTCTTTTTTTGTTTTCCAAATTTTTAATTTCTTTTTGCCATTTACTGTTGTCGGAGACGGTTCCAGTGGGTGTGTTGTTTGCCAGCTGGGTGTTCCTCCTCTTGTTATTGTGAGCGTGTGGCAGCCGAGGGTGCGCTTTTATTCCAGACGTGTTTGCATTAGTGTACATACAAACACAGCCAAGTGTGTAAACGCTGCCCTCCACCAGCTTCAGGCAGACGGCTCGCTGCGTGGTTTAATGTCTCGGCTGAAGCATGACTGATTTGGGGAAGGATGCTTTGGGGAGAACATTGCAACGCAGATGAGATCTGATGCCGTGTGAGCAACTGCCTGGATTCAACCACATTGTGCTTTTGCGGAAACACAAAGATGAGTACCTGATATTTGGGCTGACATGATATTTATTACACTTAATATGATGACTGATGTTAAACTTAGTTTGCTTACCCCAAAAATGAAAACCGTCATTTACTTGCCCTCATGTTGTTATAAATATGACTTTTCCTTGAATTTTATGAAATCTCCTTGAAGATTGTCCTGGCAAATCTGTATTTCCATCTATTGAAAACATCATAAAAGTGGTCCATTTGATTCCTGCACTATTCAATATTTAAAGAATATTTAAAAAAAATAAAGTCATCAAATACTCCCCCTATGTTGTTACTAACCTATAAAACTTTCATTCATCCATGCAAAGCATCAAAGTTTTGGTTGCATCATGGACTTTCAACTGAGGGACTAAAATCTGAGGATTCATATAAAATACCTTTATTTGTGCTTCGAATGTGAGTGAAAGTCTAAAGGTGCGTTCACCGGTATCACCGCCAACACCGTCTATCGCAGCAAGCCTACTTCAAACCACATGCACCTGTTATCTCATTCAGTACCAGTAAACTATTGTTTATGATTAGTGTGCTCAATCCAGATTTTTTTTTTCCAAGTGCTTTATAGGGCATGCATTTTCAATCAGATTTTTTTAATGCATACAGAATGCATTTTGTGATTTGATTTGCATTCAGTAAACGTGATCTGGGCCATGTTTTAAATGTTGGTCTTTGTACACGTGCAAATCTTTCTCAGTCTGAGTGCCATGAGTGTTGTTCTTACTGTAAAGTGTTTTTTTTTTTTTTTTTTTAAATGATTAACATTTTTTTTCTATTTTTATGAATTGGTATTTTTTATAGCCATTGTTTATAGGGGCAACAACTCAAATTCATAACCAGTGCTTCAACCAGCTGTTTTTTTTAAATGCATGAACTTGTAAACTGGATTAAAGTGTGTAGGGATGTAACAATTACCGGTTTGACGATAAATCATGATAAAATTCCCCACGGTTAGTATTACCGTTTCATATTTAAATTATCATTAAAACCGTATTCGATTACCACGATTTGAACAACTCACGATAAATAAATACTGTCCAGTATAAAGCACAGTTTTCAGTAACAGTCTCACGTGCGCACAGCGCGCAGAGTAGTTTCGTTTTGAGTGAAAATAGGGTGGAAAAGCTGGGAGGTTTTAAAAGAGTGCTGAGGGAATTATACAAGTGAATATATATGAACGAATTAATTATATGAACAGTGTTTCCCACAGGATTTTGTGGGACTTGTGGCGGCAGGTGACGTCACATATTAATTTGCATATTCATGACGTCATTGCGTCAAGTTTGCGTTCAGACGAGTTTTGGCACTTAAGACCTGTTCTAAATGTCACATACTGTAATTAATACAACTGAATGCCCAATAAAGCTGTTCACATTATATTTTCTGTTGGCATACATAAAACAAGTATAAATAGTAAACCCATTAATTTTACATGTTAACCAGGAATCACTCTCACTATACTCCTTAAATCCTGATTTATAATCGCGACATCGTCTGATAAAATCAATATACATCTAACTTGCACTAAAAAGCGACTATATGCGGTGGTTTTGGCTGTATTACTGTTTTGTATCATTCAGCGCACTGCCTGCGTCTGAGTAACAAACTATGCGCATATTAACAGACGAATTATGTTCATATTTAATAGTCCAAACAGTCAGTAAGCGACAGGTGCTTGGAAACGCTGTTTTGTACATGATTTACTGACGATTTTGCTGTGTTACGGCCAACTGAAAGCTCTGCTTCTCTGCCGCTCACTGCACAGAATAGACGCAGAGAGAGGCGACACTGCACCGGGAGTCAGACCTCGCGCTCGCGGGGCAGCACTGGAGACATCTTCCAAATGAACGATAGCTAAGGTTTTTTCAAAGGTTTTGTCAGTATGTACCTGTTGTGGGGAAAAAAGCCGCCAAAAGGGTCTGAAAGTTGCTAAATATTGTGCTAAAGTCGCGCTTTTGTGTGTGAGATGCGGGAGCTGATGGCAGCGGGTGGTGGATATTGTTGCGGCCCGCCAAAAATAAAGAGGGAGAGCTTGTCTGTGTGAGTGTGGACAGTTCTTGAGCACACAGAACGAGCAGTGCGAAACGCGTCTGGTGAGGGGAGATTTTCAACTAGTTAATCGATCGCGGATGGTTTCATTATCTCGGGCGGATAAAAAAAAAAGTGTAAGAGATGATAATAATAGTAATAAAAACAAAAATGCGTCACCAAATATACTTGGGCGGCCGTTAATATACCTGGGCGGCCCGCCCAGGTAAAGTCTATGTGTGGGAAACACTGTATGAATGTACCTCTGAAGGTTCTGACTGTCTTCAGAAATGATTCAATGGCATTTTGTTTTCATCTTTGCTCCATGTAATACCTAAAGGAAGAGTTCTTAATCTTTCCCGGAGTTTACGGGAAACAGCTGTTATTCAGCTTTTCCATTTAAAGCGCCACCTGCTGTCAGAGACTGGATTTACAGAGACTTATTTACATTCAGCCTGTGCAGTTTCTGTCTGGATAAAAACAGACAGAATTTGCATACCCTGCTGTACATTTTGACCGGTTGATGAAAACAAGCTTATGTGGATTCTACACATTTAAACAATTCCGATAAGTTATCTAAAATTATTTATGGAGCATATAAAACGCATATAATCATTTATTAATCAATTATCATTTTAACTTAACCCTTTTCTTTATTTAAAGGCTGAAATGTGAGGTTTACCTTTATATTAAACTTTTTCAAAGCTTTATTTGAACATTTACATTAGATATTTGAACATGCTATTAAACTGTTCTCAGTCAAGTTATCATTTAAAATCCGAACATCATTGGTAATGTTATTGTTTTAGTGATTATGCAAACAAAGTCATTTTATGTTTGTTGATTTTTAAATATAAAACTTGAAGTGATTTATGTGTCAGTTAGGGTTGTCACGATACCATAAAAATGTCTTACGATACTATACCAGCTGAAGTATCACGATACCAAGTAGTATCACGATACCATGCAGTATTGTGTTAATTTAGAATTCAATTCTACAAAATGAATCAAAATTTCATAAATAAATAGATGTAAATGAAAACAGACAATACTTTTCTCTGAATACTTAATTAATGTGAATGAATGACTGGCTATTGTTATCCATGAAATGATCTAAACAAATCTTAGCACTGTACAGAAGCTGCATGAAGTGACATTTAGATGTGGCATTTATACATTTAGACTGTATTTATAATTGCATAAATAAAGTTATGAGATTAATGTTTTAAATACTAAATTCTGAATATAGAAATATGTTGGAAAATAATGTAATATGCCTACTTTTAGATGGGAAACTTCAAACGGCCAGCAGGTGGCAGAAGTTCGTGATTGAATCACTGAGTCATTCAAACGAATCTTTTAAAACGGCTGAATCCTTCAGGAGCGAATCAAATGACTGTTTTTATGAATGGTTCAGTGAATCAGAGATTCAGAGACAACGAGGATTTGGATTCGAACACAGAAACGAAACAAAAACAGCACTCTTGCTCGTGTCATATTGCCGAACTGTCAGGAGCATTTTTTGCTCGCATATCTTGAAATTTCCAAGTTAGCAGCATGTATATTAAAACATAACATTATAAATTAATAAATATATATATACATATATAATGATTGATAAGAACCAAGTGCAAAGTGCTATGTTGATGAATGGAACTGCGTTCGTGATCGCAAAGATGCTTCCAGAAACAAACTATTTCACCTGTTCTAGAAGTGGTCAAATGAATAAAACTGCGAGAATACTTTCTTGCAAGATATTATGATGTTGAATAAGTGATGCTTGATCTGCTGTTTTTTAAAATGACATCAGACGGTCTGAATCAGACCCTTTCTTCTGATAAACTGCAGCATGAACAACGACGTGCGAGAGCAACTTCTCATTACAAACTGAACTGAAGCGTCGGGAAACACTCAATACCATATAAAGCGTATACACAGACTAAACTACACAGAGCACAGCAGAAAGAAAGACATTTGGCAATCAACTTGTAATGTTTCTGCTGGCATGCATGTTCAACGTTTGAACGTTTAAAACAGTTTTGCTGCCGTGCATACTACATATCTTACGGTACTACCTTATGGACGATACTACCGTTTAAAAAATGCAATGGCACCGCGGGTATTTTTAAGCTTTAGTATCGCGATACTACCGTAGTACCGGTGTATCGTGCAACCCTAGTGTCAGTACTTTTTGAACATCTCAAGCACATTTTAACAATACCGTGATAATACTGATAACATGATAATTTTGGTCACTATAATCGTGATAAGAAATTTTCATACTGTTACATCCCTAAAAGTGTCATTTTTCTAATCTTGAGTTCGTAATTTCATTTATGTATATACATACAATTGATGGATGATTTACGCAGTTTACAGTGCAATCCAATTATACAGTTTATCAATGTGCATTATTTCAGTTCAGGCCAATTCACAGTATATTATCTTTTATTTGGTGTTTGATTGGAATGTTAGTCTAATTTTCTTTATTTTAACCCTAAAACATAAGCACACACTGTTCTCTGTCTGTACTGTACGACTGACTGTGTTGGTCTCAGTGGTGAGGAGGTAGACCAGACTGACAGGCAGCTGTTGAAGACTAGGGGGGTAAGAGGGCTAACAGATGAGTGGCTGGAGTGATTCTTATTTTAGCCATGAATCTGAGCGCTTCCCACTTAGAATGAGAAATTACAACATCGTCAAACTTCCTCACACAGTTCTCAAACCAAAACAAAAAGTTGAGTGTTTGCAAAGGGTGACCTTTTATTAGTCAAAACTTTCATTGTTAACAAGTCAAGATGGTCAGTGAAAAGTTAACTGATATGAGCCAAAGCCATTGTTTAGATAGCAGGGTAACCTATTGATAATAAATTGCATTACATATCAAATTTATCACCATCTATAATCATATCAATTGAGACGAACACAAAATGTACTGTATTTACAAACTATTTCACAGCAACAAAAAAAAAGTGCTGTTGAGTACTAGGGATGCACCGAATATTCGGCAACCAAAATTGTTTGGCCGAAAATAGCAAAAAAATAAACCTCTTTCGGTGTTCGGCCGAATAAGCGAAAAGACCGAATAAATTGTACCGAACAATGACGTGACGTGATCAAATAGAGGCAGTGTGAAAGTATTTAAAACGGTCAGAGAAAGACGCAAAAATCATAAGCACGAAGCACCGACAGTAAGAGACTGCTTAGCGCTGCATCTCATGTCTCCGATGAGAAGAGGAAGGGGTGGTTGTTGCTGGTTACTATGATGATTGAAATCGCGAAATGGCCTCAACGATTAGTAAATTAACTGCAGAATGTTTTTCAAAAATTGCATGTATTCGAACAGCGCTGCACAAGCTTGCGGCGCCATAATTCAAAGTCCAAAGCTCGAGAAAATCTGCGCTAAAACAGTTACTCATCATTTGCTCAGTAATATTTTTATAATTTTTTTAAAGGCATGTGATACGTGCGACAAACATCTTCCCAAATTCGTAATGAGTAGGGATGCACGATATTGAATTTTTCCCGATATGTCGATATTTTTCAACTCATTTTGGCTGATACCGATATATTTCCTTTTGTTTGGAAACACCAAGTCTCTCCTGTGCAGAAATTATAAGCAAAATATTTTTCATTTTGGTTAGTTTTTAACAAGAACTTACTTATTAGAATTAAATAAAAAAACAATGAATGTTTTTTAACAGTACATTGAAGCTTTGAAAATAACTATAAATAAACTACAGTGGGTACGGAAAGTATTCAGACCCCCTTACATTTTTCACTCTTTGTTATATTGCAGCCATTTGCTAAAATCATTTAAGTTCTTTTTTTTTCCTCAATGTACACACAGCATTTGTACATATTGACAGAAAAACACAGAATTGTTGACATTTTTGCAGATTTATTAAAAAAGAAAAACTGAAATATCACATGGTCCTAAGTATTCAGACCCTTTGCTGTGACACTCATATATTTAACTCAGGTGCTGTCCATTTCTTCTGATCATCCTTGAGATGGTTCTACACCTTCATTTGAGTCCAGCTGTGTTTGATTATACTGATTGGACTTGATTAGGAAAGCCACACACCTGTCTATATAAGACCTTACAGCTCACAGTGCATGTCAGAGCAAATGAGAATCATGAGGTCAAAGGAACTGCCTGAAGAGCTCAGAGACAGAATTGTGGCAAGGCACAGATCTGGCCAAGGTTACAAAAAAAATTCTGCAGCACTTAAGGTTCCTAAGAGCACAGTGGCCTCCATAATCCTTAAATGGAAGACGTTTGGGATGACCAGAACCCATCCTAGAGCTGGCCGTCCGGCCAAACTGAGCTATCGGGGGAGAAGAGCCTTGGTGAGAGAGGTAAAGAAGAACCCAAAGATCACTGTGGCTGAGCTCCAGAGATGCATTCGGGAGATGGGAGAAAGTTGTAGAAAGTCAACCATCACTGCAGCCCTCCACCAGTCGGGGCTTTATGGCAGAGTGGCCCGACGGAAGCCTCTCCTCAGTGCAAGACACATGAAAGCCCGCATGGAGTTTGCTAAAAAACACCTGAAGGATTCTCTGGTCTGATGAGACCAAGATAGAACTTTTTGGCCTTAATTCTAAGCGGTATGTGTGGAGAAAACAAAGCACTGCTCATCACCTGTCCAATACAGTCCCAACAGTGAAGCATGGTGGTGGCAGCATCATGCTGTGGGGGTGTTTTTCAGCTGCAGGGACAGGACGACTGGTTGCAATCGAGGGAAAGATGAATGCGGCCAAGTACAGGGATATCCTGGACGAAATCCTTCTCCAGAGTGCTCAGGACCTCAGACTGGGCCGAAGGTTTACCTTCCAACAAGACAATGACCCTAAGCACACAGCTAAAATAACGAAGGAGTGGCTTCACAACAACTCCGTGACTGTTCTTGAATGGCCCAGCCAGAGCCCTGACTTAAACCCAATTGAGCATCTCTGGAGAGACCTAAAAATGGCTGTCCACCAACGTTTACCATCCAACCTGACAGAACTGGAGAGGATCTGCAAGGAGGAATGGCAGAGGATCCCCAAATCCAGGTGTGAAAAACTTGTTGCATCTTTCCCAAAAAGACTCATGGCTGTATTAAATCAAAAGGGTGCTTCTACTAAATACTGAGCAAAGGGTCTGAATACTTAGGACCATGTGATATTTCAGTTTTTCTTTTTTAATAAATCTGCAAAAATGTCAACAATTCTGTGTTTTTCTGTCAATATGGGGTGCTGTGTGTACATTAATGAGGAAAAAAAAATGAACTTAAATGATTTTAGCAAATGGCTGCAATATAACAAAGAGTGAAAAATTTAAGGGGGTCTGAATACTTTCCGTACCCACTGTATATCAATCGCTGCATTTTTCCCCCCAGAAAGATGCAGTGTTAACCCTAACATTTTATTTTAAGATTTAACATTTGTAGATGGTCTAAAACAAAAGAGTTGTAAAAATTCTGAAAATCTTTTAGAGCTCATGATTTGTTTAAAAAATAAAACATTACACATTAATGAATAAATCAGTATAAAATCATTTAATTTACAAGTCATGTTTGTGATTTTTTTTTTTTTTTTTTTTTTTCCCATGCAAGCTATAGCTTCTGACCATTAAATTAAACAGCTCATTATTTTATGACATCAATTACTGTTTTATTTCATCAGAAACAGTCTAAATGTTATTTGTGTAAGCTTTTAATTTAATTAGTAGTCCAACAGCGCCCCCTATAGATTAAAACTCCTTACCGATTGTGCTTTAGGACCCGGGGCAGGCTACCACTGCACGTGCTATTACCAGGGCTTAATTTGTGCCGGAACAAGCCGGATCCGATCCGGTACCTCATTTTGTCAGATCCCCCTCCTCACGCGCCAATAAAAGAGATTTGTGCTGACCTATAGTGTGCATATATGAAAAATCCTCTATAATGACCGCGCTTGCTGCACATCTACATTAGGGCTGGGCCATATATCGAACGATATGAAGGCGATTCATCTTCGATAATGAACTCTATATTGCGTAGCTTGTCAGTGAACTACGGCTCTGTGTGTTGTTAACTGCCGCTCTATTTGAAAACAGGTGATGGAGATTTAGCGCTAATCACGGAACCGGCTTTACTGAGGAGATGCGCATGATCATATCGTTCGATATATCGCCCAGCCCTAATCTACATTTGAAATAAAGAACCTGAGCTCTTTACAAGACATAATGCACGGATCCAATAGCCTATACACTTGCGTTTTCTTTCTCAACTGTTCACATTTACTTAAGAAAAAACCTGGATACTCGCCAGGACGGCCATTTTTGTGTAATTTTGTGTGTATTTGGCCACTTAAGCTCAACAACAAACTATGAAAAATAACTCAATATGATACTCGCTAGGCGGCTTTGGATGTGACTGTGAGCGCTCAGCCTTAAACCACCTCTGGAGCTTGCGAGTACCGACTGGCTTAAAAAGACGTTCAAATTATACATTTTTGTGACGATGCAACAATGACCCGATTAAGCAAGTGACAATTGTCAACTGTCCAGAAATGTGAGCGAAAGTCTTTGATCAGAGACAGCGTGCAGCAGCTCGTTGTATTGCAGACGAGAGGCGCTGATGTGAAGATGCTTTGAGAGACTGAAAGGGAGAAGATGCGGTACAGCTGAATCACTCGCACTGTTTTCAAATGACTGATTTAATCTGTTAGTTTGTGTGGATTTATTTACTCATATAGCCTAACCTACTTGCTATATTGAATATTTCCCTCATTATAAACTTGAAAGCTGCGGGGATGAGTAAAACTGTGATATACAAACAATCCCCCACGAAATTCTGGACATGATTAATTATAACTATTTGTGAAATAAAATTCAGTTATTTTTTTATTTATTTTTTTCCTAGGCCTGGGAATTGCCGTTTCAAAATTTCATGGCTTTTTCAGGTTTTTCATATACGAACCCTAATAAAAGCAACTGATGCACGCTAGGGTTGCACGATACACCGGTACTACGGTAGTATCGCGATACTAAAGCTTAAAAATGCCCACGGTGCCATTGCATTTTTTAAACGGTAGTATCGTCCATACGGTAGTACCGTAAGATATGTAGTATGCACGGCAGTAACACTGTTTAAAACGTTCATTTGAACATGCATGCCAGCAGAAACATTACAAGTTGATCGCCAAATGTCTTTCTGCTGTGCTCTGTGTAGTTTAGTCTGTGTATACGCTTTATATGGTATTGAGTGTTTCCCGACGCTTCAGTTCAGTTTGCAATGAGAAGTTGCACTTGCACGTCGTTGTTCATGCTGCAGTTTATCAGAAGAAAGGGTCTGATTTTAGACCGTCTGATGTCATTTTAAAAAACAGCAGATCAAGCATCACTTATTCAACATCATAATATCTTAAAAGAAAGTATTATCGCAGTTTTATTCATTTGACCACTTCTAGAACAGGTGTAATAGTTCGTTTCTGGAAGCATCTTTGCGATCACGAACGCAATTCCATTCATCAACATAGCGGCTTTGCACTTGGTTCTTAGCAATCATTATATATATATATATATATATATATATATATATATATATATATATATATATATATATATATATATATAGAGGTCGACCGATTCATCGGTTTTGCCGATTAATCGGCACCGATAGTTGATTTGCAGAACAATCGGTTATCGGCAAAAATCCATGCCGATAGTTTTCTTTTTTTTTTTTTTTTTTTTTCTCGTCGTGTTGCGTCTGTTGCTGGAGTGGTTGAGAATGGTCTGCTATCATTATACAGTATGGCATGTGACACTGCGCGCTGCACAGAGCGGGAAACTTCAAACGCGCATTTAAATGCAGCCGACAGAAAATCCTGCCGCGGAACAGAGCGCCATTCACATAGTTTACCATTAAATAACATTATAGCCTATTTGTCCCAAATCATTGTTAATGTACATAATGACTTCGCCCTAGGCTATAAATTATGTATTGTGCATTTTTCAGCAAAACGTTTGTCTTTCCGTGGCTCTAATACAGTCTGTATGCTTCATATAGAGAGCTGTAATACAGATCGCGCTTTCTCTTTCCGTTTGCTCTGTTATTTAAACACCGAACTTCAAACTCATTTACGACACATAATTCATTCTTGAAGCAAACTTATGTCCGTTTGGTGATTAAATAAACAGTTTTAGACCGCTGCTTAAATTGAACGTGAAGCGCCTGGTGTGTGTGTGTGATACCCGTGACTTCTCCAAGACGCGGCGCTGTGCTTTTGCACATTGTGTCACTCACTTGCATATTTGTTTATATTTTAATTAGATAATCATGCAGTGTTCTAAAATAGCAGCAAATAAAGAGTGCACATACAATATCAATAACCTGTGCATGTAATTTTAATATGGCCTTTTGTAGGTATTTCAAGATGGCCATCTTTAAGCATGACTGTTGAAATGAAATGGTAATACTTAATAAGAGTACATTTGTAACATTAACGAAAGCTGTAGAAGTATTGTTCCTTGTTAGAGTGTTCATTTCATTTCAACATTTACTAATAGGCTTCATTTTTAAATTTTAAAGTTTCTTCTTTTAACATTTGTAAACTATGAAATAACTTTAATAATCAATATAGTAATAAATATTAATACTAAATTTTTATTCATTTATAAAGTATAGTTCAGTACTGTTGCTGTTTTTTTTTTTAAATAGTAAAGCTCTATTTAGTTTTCATTCAGTATCTATTTTAAAAACTATCGGTTGATTAATCGGTATCGGCCAGTGTGGTCCAACCTAGCTATCAGTAAAATCCACTATCGGTCGACCTCTAATATATATATATATATATATATATATATATATATATAGTATGTGTATATGTATATATGTATTTATTGTATATGTATATGTATATATATGTATATGTATATGTATTTATTCATTTATAATGTTATGTTTTAATATACATGCTGCTAACTTGGAAATTTCAAAATATGCGAGCAAAAAATGCTCCTGACAGTTCGGCAATATGACACGAGCAAGAGTGCTGTTTTTGTTTCATTTCTGTGTTCGAATCCAAATTTGCGTTGTATTGGGCGAATCACTGATTCACTGAGCCATTCATAAAAAGTCATTTGATTCGCTTCTGAAGGATTCAGCCGTTTTGAAAGCATCGTTTGAATGACTCAGTGATTCAATCACGAACTTCTGCCACCTGCTGGCCGTTTTAAGTTTCCCATCTAAAAGTAGGCATATTACATTATTTTCCAACATATTTCTATATTCAGAATTTAGTATTTAAAACATTAATCTCCTAACATTATTTATGCAATTATAAATACAGTCTAAATGTATAAATGCACATCTAAATGTCACATCATGCAGCTTCTGTGCAGTGCTAAGATGAGTTTTGTTTAGATCATTTCATGGATAACAATAGCCAGTCATTCATTCACATTAATTAAGTATTCAGAGAAAAATATTGTCTGTTTCATTTACATCTATTTATGAAATTGATTCATTTTGTAGAATTGAATTTTAAATTAACAATACTGCATGGTATCGTGATACTACTTGGTATCGTGATACTTCAGCTGGTATAGTATCGTAAGACATTTTTATGGTATTGTGACAACCCTATTGTGCTTTGTTGGTATAATGTCTGATAGAATGTAAAAAAATGTTCAGTTTTAAGTAAATATTTTTAATTTTTTTGTAATTTATTTTATTTGAAAAGCAGGACAAAACAGTAAAAAGCACATTTTGGCTCTTTAATTTATGCAATGTTGAAAAAATAGGTCTACATGGGGGACAAAAAATGCGATAAAACGCATTTGGCCTTCGGCCCAGTGTTTCATTTGGTTCGGCTTCGGACGAGAATTTTCATTTCGGTGCATCCCTATTGAGTACTCATGAATTATCCCTTTATGGGCCAACAGTCAATGTAGTATCAACCCAACTGGCCAAATGTTTTTTTTTTTTTTTTTTTTTTTTGGACCAAACTGATAAATCTTTTTCCTCTCTTTTTCTAGACTTCGTGTCCTTGTTTGACTTGGAAAACGATCTTCCAGATGAGTTGATACCCAACGGAGACCTGGGGCTGATGTCCATGCCCTCTAATGGAGACGGAGGGGTGGGGAGCCGGATGGGGGGCACCGTCTTGGACGCTGCTGCCAAGCACAAGCAGCTATCCCAGCTCCTGCAGGCTGGGAGCGGCTCTGGTCTGGCTGGAAACCTCAGCCCTCAGTCTGGAATGGGTGGCCAACTGGGTGTCTTGGGGAAGAGTCCCATGGGCCAGGGCTCACCCGGTCACCAGACCCAACCCCCAAAGCCAGTCGGCAACCCTACCGGTCAGGGCAACAACAGTCCGGGTATGGGCCTCAATGCAGGTTTCAACCCGGCCATGCTGAACAATAACAACCAGGCTCATGGACTCATGGGGCAGAACATGGCTCCGCAGGGGCAGATGATGAATGGCGTGATGGGGCCGGCCGGAAGAGGCAGGGCAGCTCCGGGGATGCAGTACCAGGGTCAGGCCATGCAGGCAGCACCGGGCGCCGGGCAAGGGGTCAGTGTTTCTGGCAGCGCATTGGCGGAGACACTTACCCAGGGTTCACCACAGATGGGGGCACACAATGCCATCAATCCCCAGCAAGCGGGAAACATGAACAAGGTAAGTCGCCATTGCTGTTTTCTATGTCTTGTGTCCTAAAAATGTTCAGTGTGGTTGGGTGTAATGATTAGGCAAGCTAACACGAATACAGATAAACAAATTGTTTCAGTTTCGACCAGTTTCGTGTACGTGTAGTTTCAGTTTCAACCTATTATTTCTACTACAATTGGTGGAGTAAGAAACTCGTGCTGTTTGTTTCTTGGATTTTGGAAGGTTTACTACTTGTTGCATGACGGTTCCCTTAGTTGTTTTGCCATTTTCCATATAAAGTATCAAAGCCTTAAAGTGACAGGAAATTCTTGGTTATGTTCAGCTTGTCGGTGTATGGACAGCATCTGTGATATGCTGTGGTTTATGATGGATATTTTCAACCCATATATATATATATATATATATATATATATATATATATATATATATATGGGTATATTCATTATACTATATTGCAGCCATAAAATATTTAAGTATATTAATGTATATTGATTGTTGACATAGATATTAAAATGAAATATCACATGGTCCTAAGTATTCAGACCCTTTGCTCAGTATTTAGTAGAAGCACCCTTTTGATTTAATACAGCCATGAAAAGATGCAACAAGACACCTGGATGGGGATCATAGATCCTCTCCAGTTCTGTCAAAAACGTTCTTTGTACTCAATAAATCAATTCAAGAACAGTCATGGAGTTCCACTAGAATTGTCTTGTTGGAAAAACCTTCGGCCCAAGGTCCTGAACTCTGGAGAAGGTTTTCGTCCAGGATATTGTGATTCATGATTGTCGTCCTGTCCCTGCAGCTTGATGCTGCCACCACCATGCTTCACTGTTGGGACTGTATTGGACAGGTGATGAGCAGTGCCTGGTTTTCTCCACACATACCGCTTAGAATTGGCCAAAAAGTTATATCTTGCTCATCAGACCAGAGAATCTTTCAGGTGTTTTTTAGCAAACTCCATGCAGGCTTTCATGTGTCTTGCACTGAGGAGAGGCTTCCGTCGGGCCACTCTGCCATAAAGCCCCGACTGGTTGCAGTGATGGTTGACTTTGAATGCATCTCTGGAGCTCAGCCACAGTGATCTTTGGGTTCAGGCTGATAGCAAAGTTTGGCTCTAGGAAGGGTTCTGGTCGTCCCAAACGTCTTCCATTTAAGGATTATGGAGGCCACTGTGCTCTTAGGGTGCAGCAGAATGTGGCCAGATCTGTGCCTTGCCACAATTCTGTCTCTGAGCTCTTCAGGCAGTTCCTTTGACCTCATGATTCTCATTTGCTCTGACATGCACTGTGAGCTGTAAGGTCTTATATAGACAGAATCAAGTCCAATCAGTATAATCAAACACAGCTGGACTCAAATGAAGTGGCGCAGTGGACAGCACCTTGAGTGTCATCTGAATTTATGTGATATTTCATATATAAAAATGTCATATATGGGGTGCTGTGTGTACATTAATGAGGAAACTGAACTTAAATGCAAATGGCTGCAATATAACATAAATTTAAGAGTACCCACTGTATATATTAAATTGAATGGGGGAAAATAAGAGATGCATAATAGAAACTTCTTTGTACATATAAAGGTAGTTCATAGAAAAAAAAAAAAAGGATTTTGACTGGTCATTTGGGAATTCTGTCTGAAACATTGTACTGCAGATGATCGCTGTTAGCATTTGTTTGTTGTTTGGTTTGGATAATATTGCAATGGTGCTCAGTTACCTGTGACGGTGGCAGATTTTTACCACCGTGGTGGTAATGGACAACTACTGCCGGTGGCGCAGCTGAAATGCAAAAATAAATAAATGAGGCTCAATCATCTATTAACAAACGTGCGTGTTTATTTTAGCACTTCCGTCAGTGAACACTCAGCCTGCAAAACACTAAAATAAATATCAAATAAATAATAGTTAAAGGTGCTGTATGTAGGATTTTGACTCTGCTAAAGCATAAAAATACCATAATATGCTTGCAGACATTTAGGAAACATGTTAAGTTAACATACTTGTTTATCTGAAAAACAATGCTACAGTCAGTTATTCTCCTTTGAAAATGTGCATCCGGCCCAGAATGTCTGTGTTTGTTATGGTTTGTGAAACCCGCCCACTGCCAGTTTACCCAATTGTATTTCGGCACCCCGGGTTGCCAGTTGCCGGAAAACACAGCGTATTTAATTTAATTAATTGTCATGTGCGCTCGTTCCTGTTGGTGTCGTTAATCTGGCATCCTGCGCGTGCGTCAAATCTGAGGAGGAGGGGCTGGTGAAAAAAAACGTCTCCAATATTTAGAATTTGGACTGCAATACTTAGTTCAACCGCTGGGTGTCAATCCTACATACAGCACCTTTAAATAGGAAAGTAGCCTTAAATAACGCGAGCGGCGTGGCGAGAACTCATTATAATCAGTGATGCTGTCTACACTAGATGTGGCACGATACAACACGACAAATCCCTCACAGTAAACTGCCTCGTCCTATTTATGACATACTGACACAAAGTTCAAATGTCCTGTAGACAGACTCAACCTGTTGTGTTGCGACGCAGCGTCCGGTTTAGACACGGTTCACTGTTCTGCCACCAAGCAACTCCTCGTCTGCACGCGCTCTCTGTGGAATAGGAATCGCGGCGTATGTTGCCACATTTCTTGTTGGCATCTTCCATTTACCGCGGTCTCGTTTGTATTTGGCCAGTTTGGAGAAAGCCTCACCAACACAAACCTGACCAGCCGGGCGTTTGTGATCACGTGAACTTGAAGACACTTGTACAAACGTGGATGGGTGACATGAATGGAAATGATTCCAGATCGGCGATGTAGTATTTGGTTTCCCAACAAGGTCCATCGCTCATCAAGAAATACATTTGCTGAATGAAGAATAAACTGTATTTTCCTGCGCTCAAACCTGCCAATCTAAAGGAAACGCCGTGTATGGCGTTTGAGGTCATTTGTGAATTAGCATAGATGTATAGTCTAAATAAAACAATTTGCAACTGTTACTATATTACACTTGTATACAAAACTTTGTATTATGCTTGTTATAAAGTGTGTGACGTCACGTGCACTATAGTGTTGGGCGATATGGTCATTTTTCATATCGCCATATCGCCAGCCTGTGAGATCGCCGATACACGATATTATCGTGCATGGGCTATTTCATAACTATTTGGTGATTTTTAAACCACGCGTGCATGAGAGAGAGAGAGAGCCTGGAAGTACCAATAACCAAAATAATATACTTTCAAACATTCTGAAAAACTAACATGTTAAATATAAAAATATTTAAAACAGCTAGTTCATATTCGGATACAGCAGTCATACATCGCTATTAGAACCGCGCGTCCTACTGTGACAAGTTTGCCACATCGGCGCGGAAGTTATCGGTCTAAAAATCAGTCAAGGTGAAAATCAAAAGTAGTTTGTGTTGGACATAAACGAACATTTTAAAGAAAAGTATTTTCAGGTAAGTTCATATTTTTGGAGTAAAGTTAAATTAAACGGCTACATCATGCTACATCAGTCATACAGCGCTCCGGACCGTGCGCCCCATGACGAGCCCAGTTTTAGACTGATAACTTATTAACTGCATATTTTTATAATAACGATGATGAAGAATAAGCATCCATGTGTTTTGTTAATGTGCTGTAAAGAAAACGAAATGCTGCCGGTGCAGTTTCGTCATGTTCATTCATCGCTCGAAGCTGTTCAAGAAGATGTCTAAAAGATGTCTCTTTTTGCACTCTTGACATAGCCTAATTTGTAAATGACGATTGTCACCCTGCAGTTCAATTTTGATGTGGGCTTCGTTTTAGAGTCCGTTTTTAAAACATTTCCAATGAGGAGGAGAAGCCTAAAGGCTTCTTCACTTTCCGCGTTCCGTTCCGTCTCGCGCACATCCTCGTCCGCGCAGCATTCAAAGTATACTCAGCCGCTGAAGAGTGTGGACGGACGAGCTCAACATATGCGCAGAACCACCAACTTGATTTGCGCGGTCTCAAAAAATTGCCTGCACTCAGACGGGGTGTGCGACTGTCCGCGAGCCCTCTTGATGACGAAAATTACGTAAAAAGGACAGTGTGTGGATGTGGACGGCCGAAGTATACTTTGGCCTTAATCCTCATTTGCGCGTGTGTGTGTGATTTGCGGCACTGAGGTGAAATAGTGGGGCAATTTGATAGCCCAATAATAATAGGCCGCCTCACAACAATAATAATAATAATAATAGTTTTATACATTAATTGGAGAATGAGCCTAATATCGTCTTGACTATCGACAAAGACTTTTTCTATCGTCAATATCTCTGACTATCGTCGATACACGATACCATCGTCTATCGGCACAACCCTAGTGCACTACCGCCGGTGGCAATAGTCATGGAGACCGTCACAGCCCTAGTTGTCTTGTGTGTCGAATCGGTCATGTTTAAAGGAATAGTTCACCCAAAAATGAAAATTTGCTAAAAATTTACACACCCTCACTAGGGTTGGGTATCGTTTGAATTTTATCAATTCCGGTTCAGATTCTGCTAATCGATTCCGATTCTTATCAATTCCTGATTCCAATTCCAATAAGATAAAAAAAAAATCCATTAAAGTCATTTAGATGTCAAACATATTTATTCTATCTTTAGCCTATGGTTTTACTAAAAAATACCACAGAAAAAAACTAGACTAATATAAATTTAAAACATTAAATTGTTAAAGACAAGAAATGTTAAGTAATAATATAGGAACAAACAAATCAATTAGCATTAGCATAAATAAAACTGAACAAATGTCAGGTACAGAAATTGAAATTAAAAATTTAAAAACACTGCATAGTTTTCTTTTCATAAATAAAATATTGATTAATCCTCATTAAAGTTAAGATATTCAGTCAGTTAATGATTTTCTCTTGTTCTTTGATTAACATTAATGACAGGCAGTACGTTTATTAGGCTGCTGTCTCTTTAACACTGAACGCACGCAGATCTGATACCGTTACTTATGCGTTTTCTTTCTTATCTGTTTACGTTCACTTAAGACAAAAAACCTCTGTTTATGATGATATTCTGACGTATTTCGTGCATACTGGTCTATAAATGTAAAAGATTAGTCTGTTCCGGCCCGGAACAACCTTTTCTGCAGTGGAAATGCACGGAACGGTTCGAGAACGGACACAGGCTGGGAACCCGCATCGGGACCGCTCTTCTCTGTGCTCGCGCTACAGATGTGTGCGCTGCATGCAAACAGTGGGCAAGTTATTGCCCTTCCTGCACTTAAATAGTTTAAATCACATTAAAATGCGAACGCGGGGATCGTTATGCGTAATCGAAATGCACGTGTCTTATCGAATACCCGGTTATTGGAAATTTGGAACTGGTTCTAAAATGGAACCGGTTCTCGATACCTAACCCTCACCCACTGCAGTGAATGGGTGCCGTCAGAATGAGAGTCCAAAAAGCTGATAAAAACATCACAGTAATCCACACCACTCCTGTCCATCAGTTAATGAAACCATCATTAATTCACTAAGACAGTTTAACTAAAATACGAGACCTCTGTCTGTAATATTGCTTTCTCCAGTGAAAAGGTGTCTCGTCTGAATCAGGAGAGAAATCTGCACAGATCAAGCAAGCGAAAACAGTTCTAAACAAATGTCTGAGTAAATTTTCATGTTCGGGTGAACCGTTTCATTATTCTGCTCTGCTGCTGATGTAATTTTCACACGTAGACCGTCTCATGTCCATGAAATGTAAGTTCTCCCTGTTTTTACATTTGCACAATTTCAAACAAATAAATAAACCTAAATGGTTGCTGGCTGGAGCACTAAACGCATAGTAGTTTAAGCATTTAATTTCTTGTCCGTTTACATAAATGGATTCTTCATATACATAAAAAAAGGTTAAAAGTAAGTTCTTCATTCATTCTTCACAAGAATATTGATCTTATCCAGGGTTTTTCCTGGCTCAAAATGAGGCTGAGGTGGGACCATCCTGATCATGTGCACAGAGTATACCCACACTTTAACTGGCTAAAACAAAAACTTTTTACCCACAACGTATTTTAGGTGTTAAATAATTATATGAAAAAGACAATTATAAAGTTACATTTTACAAAAACAAATTAAATTAAATTAAATAAAACAACAAATATACTAAAAGCCCTTTTGTAGTATAGGTGAACATAAACATAACATTAGGTTTTAAACACTTTGTGAAATTGAATATCTTTATCCCCTCCTTATAGTCTCCTGGTCCATATCGCTTTGATCCAATATACATTTATCCACGTAAAGTGTCTAGAAATCAAAACATTTTCTTACAACCTTACATGAATTCTTCTTACTATCATAATCGTGTGTTAAATATAGGGCGCTATGAAATCTGATTTATTTTTTCCCAAATTCAGTTATGTTTTTTCCAAATTCCATTTTTTTTTTTTCCTT